>VXBJ01003365.1:724664-802346 GCA_013400055.1 Nycticryphes semicollaris | reverse complement strand
AAAAAAAAAAACCAAAAAAACCCCACCCCAAAACCAGCTCTTAATGAAAATTAGCGGAAGCAAACCCTCAAATACTCACAGGACCTAAGAAAAGAATTGACACCAAAAATTCATCTCAGCAGTGAAGTTTCTCTGATCTCCATTATAAAACTAAAAAGAACAGCAGGATTTATGCAATAATATGCAATTAGGAAGTGGCATAGAAGATACTGAATATTTCACTAATATTACTTATTAGATGTTGTTTGAATCACGGAGTGAAATATATGACTTCTGAGCCAGACAGAGATAAAGTGCAAACAACTGAATCAAATGACTACTTGTAACCTTTTCCTTGAGCAATAAATGAACTAATTGTAGAAAGCAGGATGTAGCTTTCCTTTTGTGCTGTACATGCTGTCACACATAGATGGAAATAATTAGAGGTTATCAGAATGGTTTTGAATAAAAAAGTCCTATGAAAGCCTAAATATTAATTAGAGATTTATCAATAAACATTTCATTAAGAAAGGGTGGTTGGGGCTAGGTGTAAGTACGACACTGAGACATTCTCATTGCAACGGCCCTAATATTGAAATCTTTGATGTACCTGGATGAATTTTCCTTTAAAACCTAGTCTCAGCAGGCAGAACAGAAGTGGTCATTTGCCCATTCCCAAAGCAGCTTTCCCAGCCTGTCTGGATATTTATGCAGGGTCTAGTTGAAATCCCAGGGTTTCGGTTCCAGAGACCGAACCCCAGTACAGCCCTGATTGTGGAAACAAAAGCGAACCCAAATTCTTCTCAGTGTAAAAGAAAATGCAATGTCAAACCCTTGAGTTTTCTCAAAAACCAGGTTGGTGTTGTGTAGCCAGCTGCTACTGTAAACATGTTATGAGGCAAATTATCTTTATACTGGACCAGATGGGAAGAATGAAAAATCTATAGCTAATTTAAAAACTGCCTGGTACACACAACACCTAGAATATTCTGCAAGCGCCTAACAGCAGAACAGCTGTCCTAAACAAGGGATTTGCTCAGTTACCCTCCAGATCGTTAGTGATACTCCTTTAGCCATTTCTTAGGCTGTGAAAAGGAATTAGAAAGTTCATCAATTTTCTCTCTGGAAGTTTCTTGACCAATGTCCTGAGGGAAAACTGATTTAAAAGTGAGTTATATGGAAGGAACTAGCCTCAACAAAGCTAGAGAAAACCCTTCTCTTTTTTATATGAATAAACTCTCACAGTGAGCCAATGGCAGCCTAGGATTTCACCTATGCTATCCATTACAGCCATAGAATCAAGGCATGGAAATCTGACATATTTATGATAACAAAGGATTCCTAGGTAAAAGAAGGTTGTACTAGTTAGTAATTATACTTGTCCTTTGGTCACACAGCTCCACAGGTCTTGCCTCACTGCACAGAGCTCAGGAGTACGCATATTAAGATTGTGAAGTGCATCTTAATGCAATTCACAGATTTCTAATTCACTACAAGCCAGTTTACTCACTGACTAATTAGTAAAGCCTCAATGTTCCAGGGAGAGAGGAAAGTATTAACCCTGTTTTAACCCCTTTAACCCCTAACTAAAAACTGCAAAGAAATAAATCTTATCGCACAGCAGATCAGAAGCAGCTCCCCACGTGCAAGTCCGTGCAATTGACTTTGAAGCAGCCTGAGGTCTTGCTCTGGCAGCCCCACCAGACTTCCAAATAAACATATAACACAGCAAGAAACAATATCACAATAAAGGCTTGTGCTGGTCCACTACAGCAGAAGTACAAGACAGCCAAATTAGAAGTGAAACTCAAAAGTGTGAATGATCCTCTGGGCTGAAACCACATTTTGTGCCAATGCCACTCTTTGGAACGCGAGTGCAGAAAAACCAAACCAAATCCAGTATGCATGGCATAAAGCTACTCTGTAGCACACCATAATTTGGGCATCTTCCTGAGAGTAATGGCATTTATGACTTAGAGCTAATTTGCATTTTCTCTGTGACACCGCGACAGCACCAAACAAGGCTAGGAATAGTGTTTTGACAACTCAGAAACGTTAGTACGTGGGCTTCATAAAAGTGACTCACACAAAGTAAGAAATCAGAGCATTGCATCGTTAGCACCAACTTGAATCTTCACATGCAAGCTTCCTGACTAAACTTAAATCCAGCCAGGATCACAAACTATCACATCTATTCCTGTTAGTCATCTCTCTGCCTTCCAGAATCATCTCTTAAAACTGAGGACTGAAGTGACTGGTATTTTTTAATCTGCCTTTTCTTTAAAAAGGGGAGTTTCTGGTCCCCAAAACCACAGGCTGCAATTCCTTCAGGTCTGTGTCCATCATATAAAAACTCCAGATAAGCTTCATTGAAATGTGAGTCAAGAGAAAGGGAGGATAACTGTGGTGGGTATTTTTCTCAGTTGAAGGTATCCAGGCTAAGTGACAGGCATCTGCTGCTTTTCCATTTTCATTTGGTATTTTTATTCTGTACTAAAAAGCATAAAGATCTGTGGGTGTATGTATATTTTTATCATCTCACCAGCACCACAAAAAACAGGAAGCAAAAAGCAGTGCATAAAAATTGCAGGAAGGGAGACCAACGACGGAGAGAACTTTTGAAAAATAAATAGGTTTGAAGGATCTGAGTACCTCATGAATGCACGGAAAAGGACAACCCTCCTGTCCCGGAAGTAGTACAGAGCATATTCGAGTAGTAAAGATGGGACAGTAAACAAAGACTGACTTGGAGTACTAAATCCAGCTTTTCACACTTAACACTTTATTCGCTAAAAGGTATCATTTTATTTTTGGTCATTTTGATCAGCACACTTTTCCTTGTAGAGTTTCCCAATTCTTCATTGTCAAAGCATGAACAGTGAAAGGATCAGAGAAGAGTTTATAACACCAGCCCTTACTCTTAGTAGATATTCATAACCAGACTTTCAAAAGTAATTTGATCTTCAGCAGAGATGTTACCTAGAGGTAGTCACTAAGGTTCTCAGTCAGATTCTAGTAGGTATAGACACCACCTTTCCCAAATAAATATGATTACAAATCTGCTTAAAGCTGCATCCCAGACTCTGAATGATGCCTCATATAAAAAGTACAGCCTTACAAGAAATTGTATCACTACAAATTTATCACCTCCACGTTTTCACGTGATGGGAATACCTTGTTTTCATGAAAAGATAAAAATTACAACATGGACATGTGACAAAAATCCCGAACACTCACACACCAAAGAAGCCACCAAACACACAACTTAAAACCAGAAAAAGAGACACAAAGTTTGAAAAGCATATCTCTGAAGACAGTTGGACACTCAACTACACACACAGAAGGAAAGACAATCACCTTTCACTTGGCCGACAAGGAAGAAAAAAGGTCCAAAGAGATGCCATTGGCCAGTTTACACTGAACCACGGCTCCAACATAGTGCAATCCATTTTTAAGCAATTAATTTAAAAATCTTTAGTAGAAATGTCTTAATTATGAGCATAAGAGTTATGGCTTTTAATTTAAATTAGGAATACCAACCTAAGTAAGCCTGAAAGTGAAATAAGAGTATTTAGATGGCCCCCTCCCTCAGTTTCATAAAGCCAGGACTTTTTAATGCATTGACAAGCTTTTGGTAGCTAAATTCTTTTCATCATATTGAGGGTGTATTGTTAAAAACTGCTTGTAAAGAAGCACCACTGACAGCAGCAATTCATACACTTTCATTGACAAGTCTGGGAATATCGTACCTAATTTGAGAATACAACCATTAGGTACATCCTAAAACAACTCTGACCAAATTGCCAGAACTCCAAACAAATCCCCCAAAATACATACAAACTGGGTCTTCAGCATGTGCATTACAACTGAAGTTCTCTAGATAG
Organism: Nycticryphes semicollaris; assembly: GCA_013400055.1. Classification (NCBI taxonomy): domain Eukaryota; kingdom Metazoa; phylum Chordata; class Aves; order Charadriiformes; family Rostratulidae; genus Nycticryphes; species Nycticryphes semicollaris. The sequence continues at coordinate 798,483 of VXBJ01003365.1, read as the reverse complement.
ATAATAATTTTTTTTCCTGGATTTGGGGATGTCCGTAGTCCACTCAGAGCTGGAATTACCACAAAACTGTAAATCACTAGGAAATCTAAGACAAACAACATGCTTAGGTCATGTACGGTAAATCCAGAGCACGGATGTGTGTGCTTCTTTCCAGGGTATCTCAGACAGAACTCCAGTAACAGTGTTACAGATAAGAATAAATAATCATTTTCATAATAAATCAAAAGTGTACCTCTGAGTTCAGTAATGATATTTGCTAATATGGATTCCCCAAATTACTTCAGAGTAATCTGAATTGCAGAGAGTAATAAATCTTTAATGTCCTCTTCACAGCTAGGGCAGCGCTGCAGCACGCTGGGAGAGCTGGAGCCACATCTCTCATAGCACTGTGATGCTGTGCACTACTCCCCGTGTGATGTACCCCCTTTGAAAACAAAGGGCCCCGCTGTGCATCTTAATGGGATGTTGCAGATCAGCTTAGTCCCAATTCTTTCCCCCAAAAAACTTTGCTAAAGCCCAACCACGTGCCCTAAGCTCTACCCTCTGCTTTCCCTTCTGCTCTGCTAGGTTTATTTTCATCAGTTACAAAAAGCAAGTAAACTGATCATAGTTTCTTTTCTAAAAATCTTCCGATTTTCCCAAAATAACTGCACCTACTAGACCTGTGAACCAGACAAAAATATCCTCTCACTAGCATTCAAAGGCAGAGATGAAAAACAGTACCATATACAGAAGCACTGTGTATTCGCTGGTGTAGAGCCTTTTTTTGGTATTTTCCTGCTCAGACCATCACAGGTATCCACTGCCTACTTTTTTCTGAGAAGAGGACAGATTTTTTTTTAAGCCATGATCAAACACATCACATTTCCACCTTGTAAAAAATTAAAGCAGTAAATTAACCTTCAGATGAGAGATACATCACACCGCAAAATATTAGATTAACTGAACTTAAAGCAATCCATCAACTAAGGAAGAAAGAAACACTCCTCCATTTATTTCAGATAATTTCTTTTGCTGAAAGTTTTCTCATTGGCATCCGCAGACAGAATTGTTTCTCCGTCTGTCAGTCCTGGGAAGTGGCTAGAAGAGGAGGCATAAACCTACCTCAGGTCCCTTTAGCAAAGTCCCTGATGACCAAGGTTTCTTTCAGAAGCTGTACAGGCACATGCCCCATCTCAGACCCAAGCACATCATCCCCCTCAGCAGTACGGACAAGCTGAAGCTTCACCAGGGCAGAGCTTGGGCCTCCTTTACCTGAGTAACATTTCCCACCACCTCTACCACTGACCCTCCACCAGGTTATTTGCAAGATATTTTGCGATTTTGTAGTTTGTTTGTAAACTTTCCCTGCACAAAAACCGCTCACAATTTGTTTGTACAGCACCTACCACAGTCAGCACCTGATGTTGGCAAGAACTTCTGCAGTGTCTCCTACCACAGCTTTGCAGGATCGTATTCCAAAGGAAAGTACATTTTAGCTTGACAGCGGTCTATGAATTTGGATTCCCATACTGTCTTATTTTGCCATAACTGATTAGTTTGCATATAAAATCACAGTCCATTTGGCACAGGATTTCCATACCTGGCTGCTTGTCAGTGCTTTGTGCAGTATTATGAAGCTCTGTTTTCCCATTAGTATTCACTGCAGCAAGATGATGAATGACACTGAAGATGAGTTTAGCTGATGTGATTTCTTACTTGTCTTCACACATTTCCTGTATACCTCATTTTGTGTCCTTTGTTGCCTTCAGTCTTTTACAAAGGAAAGCTATTAATTTTTGTTGTTGTTATTACCCTTTTCTATATACCCATGAGCCTGATCTAGTGTTCCTTTGGAAAAAATTCCTAATGGCTTCAAAAAGACACTGGAACGCGGCTCCTATGGAGGCTGAATGCTTCTGGCAAACCTAATACTGCAGTGACACCACCTACTTGCCCCTTCTGTGCTTTGTATTGTGTCTCTTTTGGGCCACCACAGTTCACCACGTCTGCCTATAAAATGCTAACACTTACCTCTCTTGCTTGCATTTCAGAAGTGTCACAGCCTCTGCCCGTGCTGTCAGCATGTGGCAATCCTGCTTAAGGCTCGGTCCACGCTCTAATTTTAATCAAAGGCAGTACCTTGGATATCCAAAAGTGCTCAAAAACCAGTTCATCTTGCCAATCCCTAAACTGGCAGGAAGCTCTCACCATTTTGTGACACACAGCTTAATCCATGACTGACCTTGTCCCCTTGTAAGCAGTCAGACATACACACTATATTTCTCCAGTATCTGTAGAACACATTTTTCCCCGAGTGTGACAACGCAAGCAACTGATACACACATCAGCAATTTTCCCTCTTATAGGGTCTATCTAATGTAGCAATCTTTACCTTAGTGGTTTTATTTTCCATTTACAACTTTGCAAAACATGCCATTACAATTAAAAAAAAAAAAGAATAATCCAGAAAGCATTCAGCTCACTCTCTCTCTCCATAAGCCCAGCCAAAGGGACCAGCTTTTTGCTAATCTAGCAAGAGCGTCAGTAAAGTGTCCCAACATCCTTAACAGGATCCTCGGGCTCCAAACTCATTATCAGATCACGTTTTATCTCTAAGAGTCAGCAATTTAAACTCCCTCCAGTGTTATAATCACCACAGTGATTATAGCTCCATGGTGCAGTGAAGTTTTACAACGCTACAGATTTGGAGCCCACTGCCACGAACACCGCAACGTGCAGCCACCGCCGGGCAGCACCACCCTGGGTGGTTCAATCTGCTGGAACAATCCTTAATTAGTATTACCTGGCAGACAGCACTTCCTCTAACTCACACCGCAGCAGCGCTAGGAAGCTGTAATGCAGCCTGAAGAGAACACAGCACTTCCTTTGGAAGCCATCCTGTAACTGGCTCCCATTTGTTAGAAGTTCAACCTGTTAATAAAACGGGCTGAAAAAGGCAAAAGAAAAAGACAGCAAAAAGAAATCCCCCACAGTACGTTTTTGAAGCTTGAAAANGTATCTTTACAGAAAAAAAAAATAATATATTCCCACATGTTTCAGCCACACAAGTTGAAAGGTGAGTGTGAAGCAGCATAAGATGAGTTGGGATCAGACTTTCTCAAGCGCTTAACACCCACCAAGTAAGATTCAGCTGTTAATATAGTTTGGCTAGACTTTAGAAGTAGCTTCCAGAAGCCAAACACTTTTAAAACCTGGCTGGTGTACCTAGATGCAAATGAAGGATCTCATCTCTTGGAAATCTGTCCCTTGTTAGATTCAATATTCACTCTCTTGAATGACAGTAAAAGGAAATTCAATATAAATTATTTTGAAGATCTGAAAGGTTCTCTCCCAGCATGATAATTACTGTGTTTCCATTTCTGTTAATGACATCTAAGAACTGGAAACTCAAGCAGTGGTGGAGGATTAAGTAATTACAGAGCATTAGATGCATTTGAAGAGCAGGGTCAGAGAAAAAGACAGAAGGAGAAGAGAGAGAGAGCGTGCTGTGGGCTGCTCATCAGCCTGAAAGCCATAACATATCCCCCCCTTATTCCCAGCTTGCTGAAAAGGACAAAGGCTCACAGCAGAGATCAGCTATTCTTTATCGTCCCCGTTCTGGAGAGCTACAGCTTTTATGGGTAAGTACAGCTTTTGTTAACTATAGATAGATATGATCTGTAATATGCAGTTAATTTTCTCTCTCATATAGGAATTGTATATGATAGAAATAGAAAACTAATTTAGGTTTAAATATAGAAGTGTAGTTCTGTGATCAATGCAGTACCACAGGTGACCTGAAATTCTTGTGTGTCCTATTTCAAACAATGCTTAACACAGTCACATGAAAATTAAAAAAAATGTTTAAAGAACACTAGAAAATTATGAGAACGACAATGAAAAATGAACGTAAAGCATCGGAAAATTATGAGTTCTTATGAATTCAAGTATTTTGAAGGGAACTAAAAATTCATCATTCTCTACTGACAGTACAATGTACCTCAAAGCAAAGCTCCTCACGTGTGCCTCCGCACACTTATTCCACTTTGCCAAGCACCACTGAAAAGACTGGAACTGCATTTAAGTTGTCTGGCCCTTGAATATGTTTCTTTATGACTCAACTCTCAGTTTTGCTGAAGCTGGAGTGTTAGCATTTAGCAACGATCATTCCAACAAATGACGTTCATACAGGATTTAACACACACCTTTGAGATTTTCATTACTCTCCAGATCATTCAAAGCTATCAGGTAACTGGATCAAAAGGTTCAGCCTTCCACCTTCATCCACATGATGGTAATTTACTCCACAATTAGACCTCATGACATCAGTGGAACTAATCTTAGCATTACTCAACGTGTTTAAAGGTGAAATAATCTGTCTCTAAGTGGAGTATGACAACTGAGCAGCCATTTAGAGTAATTACCCTTCCTAGTCAATTCAGTAATTATTCAAGTTAAACATCTACATAGTTCTGGCACACTGATAAAGATGCAGGTCAGAATTTAATTTACACACGTATTAAACAGAGATGGACACAAAATGTAGGTGGACTAAACCAGTATCACACAGGTATTTTGGTACTGCTTCTGGCTAAACCAGCTCTTTATACAAAACTAGTTGTGTAGGTTTGACTTTCTATCACGATTCAGGTGGAGATAACTGAACTCGGTGGACTGTTTCTTCTCCTATTGCTACATGGTTTATGTGTACCTGTCCTACTTTCCAAATTATCTGTTCAGAAGGCTTCTTTTGAGATATTTGCTCGTTGTGGCTTAGCTTTTAATTCTACTTTTGTCAGTGCCCTTTATAGCACGTGTTTTGTCACACTGCCCTGTTTCTGCCTGACAAACAAACCCATACAGGTACAGATTTACCAAACTTTCCTTTAAAAACAAAGCATTCATTCATGTAAAACCATGTAAAAATTCAGGCAATGTTTAGGTGTAAGCTGTGTTACCTTCCTTACAACTCAAAATCTTAAAGGTAGCCTGGACAACATCACAAAGTCCTTGTGTGTGCGGTTCTCAGCATTATCCAGTATCCCGTCACTTGCTTCAACAACATTATACCCTTAATAGATCAATACCATAGTGAAATCCTACAGCTGCTGCTTGTAATTCAAGTTCGTTTTTTCTTATAGATTTTTAAAGCATTGTGTCAGATGCACTTAACTAAACTGGAGTCAAGAAAGCTCATTGCTTTCCCATACCTAATGGAAATTCAGCCTCTCTTGTTCTATAGAATTAGAATCTGGACTGCACCAAAGTCAATAAAGTTATCCTCACCTGTATGGGCTGAGAAAGAAGAGACAGTCCCAAACAGCAGTTTTGAGCAAACTCCTCAAAGTTTCTCAGCATCTTTTCAGCTAGATATTCTTTGTGAAACAAAGCTCTTGCACTTGAGGCAAGACAGTTGTTGAAGGCCCATACCCAGTGGCACTTCACTGCTTGTGTTTCCATCTTTCCTTCTTTATTTCTAACACTTGTTTGCATCACAAGGTTACCGATAATCTGAAACAAGCCCACCTCTTCTTGCACTGTGGTAACTGAGTAAATTTTAATATCCATTCACCTAAAACTATCATTCCCATGCTTTGGGATCCCCCACCTTCATTTTTTAAAAAAAAGCTAAGTAAAAAATAGTGCCACTTGGAAAGAGCTGAATTATCTTTTCACTATTCCAATATAAAAATCCAATTTGTGGGGGGAACTTTATTCTAATGAAGAGCCAATTTAAACCAAAATCTATATAGAAAAGAGTACTTTGTTCAGGACTCAGTCCAGTAGAAGTACAGTGACAGTATATTCCTATTCAGGAACTGGTATGGGGACTTTGCTAGGGTTCCTTATAGACTGGAATGTAAAAATACTGTGCTGTTTGGTCTAAAAATATTTGGGGATAAAATCTGTTCAGCTGTACTGAAAGACCTCTAGAAACTTCTTCAAAGACACCAATTTCATGTAAGATAAATTATCCCATATTACAAATAAGGGAAAATTTTAGGTTTTAGACAGTAAAAAATATTAGAAATAAGTATGTGGAATCAGCACTGTCCAACACATTTTTTGAAACATCTAGCACCCAAAAATACTTCATCAAAAACATTTTATCATTCTTGAACTTATCTGTGCAAGAAAAGTAGAACAACAGGGAAAAATCTAGTCACAAAATAAACCAAAATGCACAAGGCTCACCACAGCAAAAGATTCTTATGACTTGTTCATAGACACTTACTTCCCCTCCTTTATTAAATATTTCGGTTTTACCTTTCTCCAAATCCCCTCCCATACACTTTGATATTGGGAAACTGACTTAGATAATTTGTAGTGATTGGAAGCATTTCTTCCAGGCTAATAAAAGTGAGAGAATATGCAAAGACCTTTGAAGCCGATAGTTCTAAGTAGTCTCAGAAAAACTTGTAGAGCATTTTGTAAACATAAGTTTGTGCATGAAAACTGTGTTGCAACATTCAGCCCAGGGAAAGACACCTAAGATTAAGTTATTCCTGTTGCCTTGAACAGGCTGGAGTGACTGTAGACATGAACTCTGTCTAAAATGCTTCACAACTGAATGTGTGCTAGCTGCTTTATTGAATTTACTTCATTAATACAACCAGGGTTTTCTCAAGATGTCAATCTGCATAAGCCTGCTCCATTTCTAATAGTTCTGTTTGATATAATCACCCTCTTGTGTTGGCAGCAGAGAACAGCTACTGGGAGGTCCCAGAAGCAAGTCTTTTGCAGACCTTGGGCTGCATTCCAGTCCACCCTGCGTGCTCATCCTTCAAACGCCCAGACAATGCCAATGCACTTGTGCAGCAGAACTCAAACATATTCATACAGCACAGATAATACTAGGTCAACATTATTAAGTTAAAATAAAAAAAAAACAAGCCCAAATTGAATTTTCAAACGTGTTAGGACACCTGTGACCATCTGCATCCCTTTAAAATCTGATCCTTCTCACTCCACTGGGAACAAGCACAGAAGTAACACATTATAGGTTTAGTAAGGTACCAATAACAGATTCTGTTGAGAAACCCTGGCTTTGGAGCAGAGCTCTAAAATATAGGTCATACTTTACAGCAACATATTACTTGTATTAAGCACTGACAGGTCTTGTAAGGCTATATTTAAAGTGTGTGTCAGACCTCAGAATGATCCTTTTTGCAGTACAAAGTATCTTATACTGCATAAAAATAGCCAACCCTCCCCCCCTGCCCACTAACTAGGAAAAGAATTCCAAGCATATCCAATAGTGCAACCAACTTCAAGGCTATCTTCCACAGATCTTCAGAGGAAGTTATAAAACGAGTCAAATACACATTAGGCTTGACACTATAATACTGAGCACTACAAAAGATTCAGACAGGACCTACAGAAAAAATTGCCAGAATTTACACTATTTCCCACTAGTGTCTGCTTTATTCTGGAAACCTGAATTTATAGCTGAGATTAATAAGGAACCTCACTAACTACACCATAGCTCACGCAACACCCTTAAATTACTCAAGAGTGCAGAGACAAGATCATCCTCTCACAGTGGCTTTTTCCAGATCTTAGGTGGAGTTATACAAGCAACTTGCAAGGGCAAGACAGCTGTAGGTAGAGGATGAGTTGCCAACAAAAGCTCTGTCCTTTCAAGAATTACAGAAATAGACTTTCTTTCCTTGGCATCATTCCAGAGACACAAAGGAGAAAGGAATAGCCTTTCAAGTCTGATAACATAGATTTGCACTGTAGCCTCCTAAATCTACATGATATACCTACCTCAAACAGTATTTGTCACACACAAGTAAAACAGTGAAATGCTCAGGTCTATGAGTTTCCTTGCACAGACAACAATCATTAATTAAACCCTGGAAGTTCAGGAGCCTTACTCTGGACTGTGCATATTTAGGTGGAGTCTAGGCATAAAAGGCCAATAAATGTCATCTGTCCATGTAGTTCCCACACTACCAGGCTTCCTGGTGGGGCCTCCTTGCTTCACCAGCCATGCCACATGGCTGGGTTTCCCAGTGCAGCCAGTCCTATTCTCTAGACTCTATCTGGTGATGCTCTTTGCTGCAGACACACGTTCTGGATTCAACTGTGGATCGCCATGCTCCAGCAACACCTATACACCAACCAAAACATCTACACCCAACCAGCTGGCTTTGCAACCAGTCTTTGTGGAGAAACAGATTACATGCAGAGCCAGCAGAGAGCCAGAGGTCAGGGATGGCACGTCTTCCCAGCTATTCAGCCTACCCATCTGCAGTCTCTCTCCAACACCTGTCAACATCTTTTCTTATGGCAACACACACTGGGGTCTGGACACCACCAGCTTTATTGTCACCATCTATATAGTCTCTAACACCCACCTACACTCCCAACAGACTGCTTAGCAGCACTAGTTAAGGACTGGGATGATGCTTCGATATCAGTGCAAAGGCTTATTTTTTCACAGCTGTTCTTTTACTTGGCTGAAAAAACCCTTGTAGGAGTTGTCAGCCAAAGGAAATTAGTGTTTTCCCTGCTATGGAGTCTAATTGGTTTTTCCTCCACTGACAGCTCTTCAAGCTAAATTTAGGGAGCCAGGGAAATTAGGCTGAATGCTATTCGGCTGAGACTATGGCCTATTTCCCAAACACACATAATGACAAGAGGGAAGGGCTCCTTTAATTCACTTTGTGCTACAAAACTACAGAATGTGAGCAAACAGCAGGCCCATCATACAAAAGATAACCTACTTAAGATGGATATTAACTGTGTGATCAAAGGTACCTTTAGAGACCAACATCACTCATAACAAATGCAGAAAAGTAGATCTCAAGTGAACAAGGAAGACAGAGGGATTTAATTCATTTCCATAAATGAAGTCAGTCAGTTTATACCCAGCTGTCACAATTTGTCCCCTTATCTACTCATAGTGTTGTAGTCAGCACGTAGCTTTGCCAGCTCTGACGATTTACCCTTGTGTTTCACAATACTTGATTAAATCAACATCTCCTGGAACTACATTACTATAGGAAAATGTGATTTTTGATATAAACAACTTCCCTGAACTCTTGTTTACAAAGAAAAACTTGAAAATATGACCCAAAGACAAACTGCTGTTCATGGCAAAAGTAGGTAATTTTTAAGTGCATTATTCATTGCCTTTGAGCACAGTACATTTGTTGCTTTTCCTTCCAAACCTGAAAGCTGGTGTTCCCCTTACTTTAAGTAAGGAATTAGAGCATCTGGGAACTTAGGCTCAGCATTAGTCCATGAAACTGGCCTACATCAAACAGACCTATTCCATAAGCACTGACACTATTAAATTAGCAGGCATGTAAAAAAAGGCACATACTTGTACAGAAGTTTACAACGTTGATTCCTTTACACTAAGGCGTTTTATTCCTATTCTCCATCCCTCAGAAAAGGAACAAGTTTAGCAGAATAAGATTAAGCAGCTTTTAATGCTATGGGTCATCTCCTCAGCCCATATGTTCTCCCTGAGTGCACTTGGCTGGCTTTCTTCTGACTTATCTCACCGACCTGTTTTAGGTTATCCTAGGATAATCATATTTTTCCTCTTATCTGTTTGCAGTCAGAGTTTCTGCAGCCAGTTTTCCTGTTGGCTCCACAGAGCACAGCATCAGCCACAGGGCAGTCAGATCTGCTTTCCACTCCTAGCTTTCCACGCTCTTTACTGTATTCCCTTTCCTTGGTGGGATTTAATTATCCAAGAATAAATTTGCCTCCCACAAAGAGTTGTTTTCCTCCACCCAAGCAATCTCCATTTCACAATCGATTGCTGTTTTCCTCACCCAGCAGTGATGTATCACTCTGTGTTACCCACAAGGAATAAGGGTATCACCTTTTACCCGGACCTCTTCCTCTGAGTCTGAATTTCTCTACTACTTTTCTGCAAATGCCACCTCCTGATCAGTCAGACCATAGCTGAGCATCTTAATATTAACAAAGAAAAAAGTCTTTATTTATGCAACTTATAGCAAAACTCTAAGCTTCAACTGCGTAATTGCCACCCAAATAATGCAGCATTTCTACAGCGCCTTTCGCTACTTACGTTGTCAAGTTCTTCATGCACTTCAGTTTTGCTCCAGTTAAAGCTATGCACAGCTTCTCAAAGGGTACATGTTATCGATTAAAACCCCTTCCTGCATCAGTGCACTCTTCTTTTTAAAACTCTCAGCCACATAATGCCGTTGTCTTTCACCACTCAAGGGCAGTCATATTGTTTGTAGAACTCTTGCTCAGAAGCGAACCACTCTGTTCACCCATCTGTTCTCTGCTCTGAATATGCCTGGAAACATGCCTGGCATCAAAGGCCAAAGGAGAAGTAAGCTTTCTGGACAAACTGCCGGCCAAACAGCAGAGGAATGGTAGGAATAAAGGCTGAGTGGTGATGATCACCTGCTGAGAGTAAGGAACAGCCCAAGGCCAGCTGATGCACATATTGTAGACATACCAACACCATCGTGAACTCCCTCTAACACTCTCTGCTCCCCAGCCCTTTGCACTGCTCTTCTGTCTAACAGATAGTGTTCAGGCATTAAAAATTCCCTCAGTATCCAGCCACAGTGGCCACATGCTGACCCATTTATGTTCTGTATCTATTTTCTTTTTCTACTTTAGTGGTAGTTGGTTCCTATTATTCTTTACCTCATTCTTAACCATTTTTTGAAAAAAAAAAAAAAAAGAAAAAAGTAATGACACCATGTCAAAGAAAGAATTTGTGGCTGTTCTAGCTGATGTATGACAATTAAGAGAATTTCAGATGTGGATTATAGAAAGTTTTTTTAGATCCTTGCAATTAATAGAGAACATTAGTGTAAGTACTAGTCAGTCAGGCTTAAACTCGTTTTCATCATCCTTTCAACTTGCAGCTCAGGCTAAACAGTAAAAATCTCTTTAAAAAACCACACTGCACTCTCTCATTCTTTCACTAGTAAGATGTTTAAAGGTGCATCCCACAGGATCAGAGACACTGAACAATGCTCTAAGGAGTCCAGGATGGGTCACTGCAACTCAGAAAGGCTGCAAAAGCAACAGGCAAAGGCTAGTTTTTGTGGATAATGCAGGGGCCTTTCTTCCATTTTCAAGCTCTTGGCAACAGGTATTTTTTAAGCATGCTTAGAAACTGGGCATATTTGGCCATTAACAATGAGAATTTTGATCAATAGACTAGATCAGGAGAAAATAATATTAGGGAAAATGTGGCGCCTTCCAAATTCTGAAAGTGGGCAGAAGGAGAGATTTCAATTCCCAGATAATGACATAGCTCCAGCCTTCTAGGACAACCTATACTAGCCATCCATTTCTACTCCTTTCCTTCTTGAAGAGGGTTGATGAGGGATGCAGGAGCAAGGAAGATACAAATACCATATATTCCCACATGATCATAAACTACAGGACTGCTCAGGCTGAAAAAAATTTAGAGCAGTATTGGGTGCCATTCCAAACAATATAGTGGATTTCAACCCCATGCTGTCATACATACTGGATCAAACCTTATTCTCAGTTCAGCTTAATTAAATCGAGGACATTCCAGTGAACATCCACCATGAGGACTGCAAACTAAAATTCTGCCTCAAGCTTTTACAAACATTTCACTCCCCCTTTGCTAGTTTTAATAAAGCAAATTTGTCCACAAAACAGAATTTGTTCTTTGTCCACAGACACTTTCTGTCAAGTAACTCCCATGCAGACAAGGTTTAGAAACCCTAGTCAAAGGAATCCTCAAAATCTACTTTTATTGTGAATTCTTTACAGCTACAGAATAGATGTGAGTAATCTAAAACACTTTATAGTGAATCAAGAGTAAAAATAGGTCAGGTGAGGAGTTGTTCATAATTATATCCCTGTCATCCTTAGGATATTGGTTTTAAATTCTCTCACCAGCTCCTTTTTAATCTAATGATTTTTCTCCTACATCTCATCACCCTTGAGTGCAGTGACAAAGACACAAAACATATCTTTTAACATGGCTGTAAGTGGCCTTTCATGGAGACATAGATAATAGCTTACCTGATTTATAGAACGATTTTCTTGCCATGGGTTTGAAAGTCTGAAGAGATGGAGGATCTGTTCCTCCAATACTTTACTTCATGCACTGAGATAAGATAGTTCTATTGGAAAGAATATAAGTCAGCCCAGTCCCAAGACAGTTGCAGGCCTTTCTAGAGATGGAATATAATAATTTACCACCACACAAAATCAAAAACCTTTCCTCAGATTGAACTGCACCTTTCTCCTCCCTTCCCTGATAGGGCCACCAAAATCCAAAGAAGCAGCTTCTGCTTCCCTTGGTTATAGCAAAACTGCTGTAATGATACAGCTGCACCATTCACAGGCAGCAAGAACATGAGCATTTGACCTTCATAGGCTTTACTTTCTCTTAGCACACACACACCAGCCCTACCAGATTTCTCCATCTCCAATTTACAGCTTTTTTTTATATTTCATTATGAAGTAAATATAATGTATTCCTAGACAAGAAGACCTGGAGCTTTATTTCTACTACTATTACTAATTATTCTTTGACTTGGCATGCAGGCTCATTTGTTACTCTAGGTTTATATGGGGGAGGCCATGGAACAGGAATAGTTTTTATTTTTTCAGGGAAAAGCACAATAAAAATGCTGTAAGCAAACAGAGGCTTAGAGCTACATGATTTTGCAGACAGTCACATGAATAAAACCGCAGGTCAATTTTTCCTTTTTGTATTATTAAATCACTAGACAGATCCAACAATTATTTCATAGTATGATGACGTGAAATGTTAGTTTCTCCAGGACTCCTTTTATGCCTTCCAGCTACTCTTGTCCTGCAGAAATCTAGCAGTTTATCAACACAGACCCTTATCATTCAGCTGTTACACATGTTTAATAGAGACCTGTGTTCCCTGCCCTGGTGATACAGTACATTTTTAGAAAACCAGAGCCAAGAGAAGACCAGATTTCAACACGAGAAAACAAGAATTAATTATTTTTTCTCTCAATCCAAAATTACTTTGTGGAACTCCTCATCAGTCTGTGTTTTGGAAGCTAAATTACAAATGAGTTCAAAATAAATACTTTCATGAATTCAAGTGCAATTAAACAAGATGAAGCTTCCAGCCAAGAAAATCCCTACGGAGCTGATCACTCAAAGTTTAGAAAGAATATCAGGGAATGGATATCTACTACTTTTTTCTTTTTTTTTTTTTTTAATATTCTTTCATCACCTTTACCTGAGTTGAATGGACCTCTATCATAAACAATTACCACACCCATATGTTCTGAAAAAACCACATTAACTTGTTTTTCAGCTTTGAATAATAATAATAATGATAATCAAAGTCCATGGAAAAAATCTTCTAAAGTACACTAAAAGGTGAGCAGCAGAAGAATAAATTTAGTATGTGAAATTACAGAAGGAAGAGGCAGCAGTAGACACACAAGGCTAGGCATTTGACTGGAGTAAGTTGCTTCAAAGCCCTCAAAAAAATTGGATCATACTGACTTCACACTGCTCAGGATCCAACCAGTAATAAATGATACCAAATATAGCATTTGGTATTGTAAGATTGTGTCTATTTTTCTCAAGAACAAAAGAGAAAATAGTTCCAACACATGTGAAAAGCTAGAAAGTGAGGAAAAAAAATATCAGATAAGGCATTGCCCTTCTAGGGGGGGTATAATCTGTCACTGAAACAAAAGAGAGATGTGTGGGATTCCTTCTTTCTCACTCCTTGAGAGCTTTATAGGTCAAAACTTGTGCTGGTAATTGACCCAGCAATGGTCCAAGCGAACCAAAGAACCCATACCTCATGGCTCTTTCTGCAGGAGCCAGATGAAATCTCCGTGGTGCAGCACGTTTTCTGCATTATTGCTTCTGCTCTCATTAGGATGATCAAAAAACCAACTCCCAGAGCAGAAGTCTGCTTCCTATGTGTCTACCTAGTAGCTTATACACAGATTTACGTGTGAATTAATAATCTAGCCCTTCAAGTTCAGGAAAAAAAAAAAAAAAAAAGCCTTTTGTACTTTAATCTCCGGAGATTTCTAAATTGAGACCCTGCAGGTAGTCGGGGAGAAAGTACAATTAAGAGTTTTCCAGACCAGACCTTGAGTCCATTTCCCCTGCTTCTGTGGTGATTTATTAAAACTGATAACAATATTCTGATAAAAATGCTGATTCAAGAGAATGAAAAAAATACATCTTGAGAGCATGTTTATTCTGCTAAAAGCCCCCTCAGAAGCCAGGTGGGCAAGCACTCCCTGCTGCCCGACCAGCTGGCTGGCCTGCCTGGCTTCTTTCCAGCTTGCCTACCAGCCAGCTGGGCAGCAGGCCAGCGCACCAGGCAGCCCCCGGCTAGGGAAGAACTGCATTTGCAAAAAACAACCTGAAACAAATCGTTCTGTTTTGCCTGAAGTTCCACCATGTCAACATTCTGTTCCAGCACGGGATGAAACAACGCATCAACCACCCAGAATTTTCCGCAAAGCAGAAATACCCTCTTCTGGCCAATTTTAGTCACAACCTGTATGTGTGCTGTTATTATTGCCTCTCCACAAAAAAAAACCCAAAACAAAACAAAACAAAAAACTGTGTCTTACTCTGTCTGTTTCAATTCCTTTTCAGAAGTGTGAGCTTAAAGACCATGAGTATTGAGGAATCAGTCCCATGTTGATTAAAGTTATCCAGTTTTATAAATAACACACAACGTGATAAAATTCTGAGCACCTGAGAAAAATGTTCAGTATTTTAAGTCTGCTACAGTTAAATACTGCCTTCTGCAAGACTTTTTATAAAAATAGCTCTTTAGTCAGCTATTTGGTCAATTATGCTGCTTACAGCACTAATTTCACAACTCTACAGACTGGAACAGAGGGATATTTTTCAAGGACTTAGTCCATCATCCCACATATGGTGTTATTCTACTGATCTATTCCCTGGAGAAATAACAAAGCACCTGGATTTCTAATTAGCATTATACCAACCTAATGAGTGACCGGTAACGTAGACTGTTCCCTGCTATTTGTAAAACAACCTCCTCCAACTTAAAGAGATCCAGTCGCCTTTTCATCTTTCTGTATCCTAACTGCAATAGAAATATACTTCCAAATATGACTGTTGCTCTAATTAGAGGACAGAGTACTAGAAGTTAAATGCATTATCTCATGCCAGCACATTTTGGATCTTGATAAGGATGAAATCATTGAGTTCAGCAGATAATTCATTCTCACAGACTCCTAATTTATTTCATGTTGCTCTATCAGCAGTTGTAGCCTTCTGTCCACTCCCACTAGACCTAGTTTAAGCTCAAAGCTGATTTAACTGTCAGGTTGCTTGGGTGATTTTTTATTTTTTTTGGTAAGAAAATTGCATTCTCCATGTAATTCATTCATACAAAATCAGTTATTCAGCAAATTGTAGCAGAAGAACTGGACAGATATGGAAACCAGTGATTAATGTTAACTTTTATATGCAGTTGAAAGGAAATCTTCCCTGTCGTACATCTATCTATTCCAGGAGTTTTCAGCCTGTTTTCACTAATAAAGAAGGCAACAAATCCAGTCATCTATTTTTCAAAAATACATTGATCTCCTATCAACTTTATGCCTGTGTTGCCCTTAGCACATAATTTTGAAGAGGCCATAGTTACTTTCAACTACAAAGGCTTTCCAAAAGATATCAATACATACAGCCTCAGTTTCTTACTCAGAATAAAAAATATTGACATTTCCCTACATAGATTTCTAGCCTGATGAATCCAGCCATTTTTCTAAAGATGGCATCTTGCTTAAAGCACAAAACCAAAATTGTCGCTGTTATTAAGCAATTGCTTTTATTTTTTTAAGCCAAAGAAATTTTCGTCTCAAAGGACAGTAACAGCCTGCTGTTCTACTTCTCCTCCCCTTTAATTATCCTCTCTTCAAAAGATCTCAGGACACCTCTGATTCTTCTGAAGTGAATTTCTGTATACACTAAACAAACGCATTCTAATTAAAAATACCCGAAACTTCTCCCATTAACTAATGGACACATTATGGAACAAGAAAATAGTGAATCCATCAAACAACAACAATACACGACACATTATTAATTCTTAGTTGAACAATTTCTAGGTCAAGACTCATGACTCTTTTTCAATTAAATATTTGTGAAGCAGAAATGCAATTTTACTACAGTTTTGGTAACACCTTACACAATATTCTGCTATAAATTAGCCCCCTCGGCCATTCATTTTCCAGCATTGTTTCTTACAGTCATTTCAATCACTTTAGGTCTTTTCATTTTCAGGAAGTAGATGGAGGATGATTCAGAATGAAAGGGCAGACAACTGATTTGGAATGAATCAATAAAATAAAGGGTAATCTGTTGTCAGGACTAGATGTCATTCCCCAGAGTTTATAAGGAATTTTAAAAAATGAATTGTTAAATCACTATGACATACAGGACACCATTTAATTCAACTACAGGATTAACAGGTAGAAAGCAGTAAGAGCGGCATGAGTTTACAAAAATAGTTGCAAGGAACGCAAGAAATTAAAGTACAGAAATCTGATTTCTGCATAGGTAAATTGCAGGATTATAATAAAGCACAGAATTACTAAACTCAGATATAAAACTTGTGTAAAGGCAAGTAACACTCATCCTCTCTAACTGCATTTTTAGAGCCGGCAAGAGGGTGAATAAAGGAGATACTGTTAACAATGCATTTCGATTTCTACGAACCTTTCAATAAGGTTTATTGTCTAGGCTATCTTGGGATAAGAGAAGGTTATCTCCTGAAGTCTGAAGGGCACACTAAAGACCGTTTCCACAACAAAGAGCCATAATTATTAGAGGCTACCTTTACTGGAACCCGTGTCATTCAATATATTCACAATCTAGAAACAGCAGAACGTAAAGAGGTTTTGGATTATTTGAAGTACTCAAAATTAAAACTGACTGCAGAGAGTTGCAGAAAAATTTTATCATCCTCTCTGACTTGGGCTAAAAAGGCTCATCAAGTTCAGTGGCAGAGCAACATACATGGGGAAAAGACGACCTAATTATGAATAATGGTGGTGGTTAAGTTAACTCCCAATACCCAGAAGAGATCATGTCACTTTAAATAGCTGCATAAAGCACATCTCCAAATAGACTAAGGATTAAAAGAATAGAAAACAAAACACTACAATCTTGTCTTAAACCCAGTCAACCTGTATCTTGAAAACATTTTCAAATTCTAGCTCCTTACTCAAAAGAATAAAAGTGAACTGGAAAAAGATTGAGGTAAGTTATCAAAGCTTCTGTAGAGGAAATATCACATGAATTGGCAGAATTGCAAAAAAGGGATATAATAAAAATCTATGTAAACAAGACAAGCATGGTAAAAGCAAATAGGGAGGGGTCATTCCTTTATTACAGAAACTTGAAGGCCATTAGCTTTGAGAGTTCTGGTAGGTATTTTAAAACAAAGGGAATGATCTTCCACTTACAACAGTGAAACTGTGGAACTCAGTGTCAGGGTGCTGTAGAGATAAAAAGTGTGAGTTATCTTAAATAGGTAATTAAACAAATGAATGGAGTAGTGTTACATCCAAATTTATTACATACATTGATGTAAATACTAGGTATGTTTTTACAGGCCAGGGTTGCCAAAAAAAATAAGGGAGAATTATATTTTACTTCCCTGGAGGTGGCCAAGACCAGGCTGGATGGGGCTTTGAGCAACCTGGTCTAGTGGGAGATGTCCGAGTAGATATACAGCTAGCTGAACTGCAAGTACTATCTTTACAATAAAAAGGTAGTTAGAAATGACAGGCTTGATTTGGGTTCTCTAATTATTCCTCTGTCCTCCCTACCTCAAACTCTGCCACAGTTACATGTTAATTTCTTTTCCAGATAGAATTTACCTCTGCATATTTATGCCTGCACAAGAGCTATGTGCTATCTGAGAAGTGGACCAAGCCTCTGCCCTCATGCCTTTGGATTAAATGAGTTATTTAACAAGCACATTTAGATCTGGACCTAGTTTCAGGAGATTATTTTATGGTCAACTATTGTTACTGAAAAGAAATATCAGAAAACTCAAAATGTTTTCCATGCTGGCTCACCACAGTTCTCCATCCCATTCCATTCAGAAACCCTGAGTCAGCACCTGGAGCACCTTGGGGTCTGTGGAGATCACATAGAAGCTGAAGATCAGATCCTCGAAAGTCTGAATGGGATTCTCCTGGCTCTTACTCAAGATAGCTAAGTATCACTCCAGATCACTTTTTAACTATTTGCACAATCCAAAAGCATTCACTAGAGGTTCTAGTTTATTGTGATAATCTATATTACAAGAAGCGATTGCTGCTGGAACTATAGCTGTCCTCAGCCCATTTTGTTGTTTCCCTTTCTCTCTGTATACTCACAAATCTGCCTGTGGCCAGATAAAGATACTGGGCATTAAAGCACCTGAAGCAGCAGAGAAAATCCATAGTTAATATTCTATTTACTACCTATAAAACCTCCTAGGATTAAATTGGGTCAGGAATAGTTCAATAGTTCTTGGTCTCCTTCTAAGAAAGCCTTTAAAGATCTCTGCACATTCTCCTGAAATGACATAAATCTGTATTTATTTGAATCTCCTGGCAGACAATGACTTACTACCTTAAGGACAATTACTCAGGTTTTTGATGGAAAAAAGGCTAAGGGAATGGACTGTTCTAATTGCTAGTCTAATAAAAACTGTTGTGCCCACCTACAAAGTTAATTGCTAGGCCATACCTCAGGAATAGAATCTTAATCCCTGACTTCTCATGCCTTATGCAAGCATCCTTTTACAGGGAGAGAAGATGAAACTGCTTTCCTCTTTGCTTCGCTGCTTGTGCTTCAATTCAGCATGAAGCAAAATAATCAGCTCGAACTACACTTCTTGCAATTCGAGCAAATGACTGTTCTTATATATTTAAGGTTGAGACAGCCTTTAAGTACCTTGTTAAATCAAAACCTCTGATCCCACAGACATCCACTCAGAACTCTAGGAAACAAAGCAACATGTAAATAAACAGTTGCACACCTACTGCACGCTTGTTAACACTCTTATCATTACAGAGCAGAGATCCTTCAGCCTACTTACAGAGAGTGGGATCTTCCTCACTTTGGCAAAAATCCTGAAGGGCAATCCACGATGTGCAGTGAAAGCAGCCCAGGTGCTTTCAGAGATAGCCAAGAATGGTACGTTGTGCTAAAGTGTTACTACAAGGCATATTACAGCACATTAGCCATATGTTTCCACTCTCGTTTCATGGCTACCAGCTACTGGTTTTGCAGTTGCAACTGTTTTACTTCAACATGGGGAAAAAAAAAAACCAAAACAACCAAATCACAAATCCCTCTCCTTTACCAACACAGAGGAAATGAAGAAGCCATGTATTGAAGCAGGCTTAGTTCCCACTTTGATACCTTTACTGGAAAGCACAGACCAAGAAATGTTGCTTCATGCTGGGAGGGCTATTGGCCGTATCTGCTATGATAATCGTAAGTATTGACTTGAGAGAATCCTATTTTCCCTAGCTGCAAGGCATTATTTTATGAGGCATTGTAACCTGTAACTCATAATATATATTTTTTTTTTTAATGAGGCCTGAGCATACAATGCACTTCAGCCTCCAGTTAAATACACAGTTCACACAGCTCAGACACCAGGCTGAACACATCCCAAGCACCTCCTAAACTCTGGGTTCCCTGCTATATTTTTTGACTTCAAGGTGACACATCTTTGTTAGAACTTCAACTCCAAGAGTAGCAGAGTCTCATATGTATCTTAATCAATTTTGCGGAACAGCTTTGGGCTCAAATACTCAATGTCTTTGTCTTTTTCCAAAGTAGTAAGGGCTATAAAACAAAGCACATATTTAAAAAGTGAGCCAGAAAAACTTACTCTAAAAAATAAAACATACTGAGACACCTATCTATACAAGAAATAGTCTTCTCTGAGGACCGCTCCTCGCACACAGGAAATCTTTGCACTTTAGATTTTTCCATAAAGCCAGTACATTAGCTTGCCTGCTGATCTCACAAGTATTTATTGCATACTGGAGTCAATATGGAAGTTTTCAGCCAGCATCTTCTATCCTTTTCTCTCTGCCTTCAACCTACCTTCTCTTGTCTTTCCAATGCGAACCTGTCTAGCTTTATCTAGAAATCTCTGAAATCCAAGCATTATAGGGACCTGGTATAGATTCTACTAGCCCCCTGCAAACGAGTTGTATTTGCCAAGGAATGTCACATGATTGTTTAAAAACAGTCTCCTCCCTATGATCACACGCAAAGCTCACACAACTACTGTTTGCCAGCTCTACCACAGCATATGGCCATACTGAAATCCTGCTTCACCTCCTCTCAGAACACAGGACCAACACAGATTTGACAAGATGACTGTAAGACACACGCTTTAGTAATTTCTATTACTAACACAGTAATAAATACATCATAGAAAAATTAATTCAGTAATTCCCTGATTGAATTACAGTTGTATATGTTACAATAGCACACAGACACTTCCTGGTATCTGTCATACATGCTGTCATACAAGTTGCAGTCTAGCTCTAAGCAACATACCACTGTAAAAGCAGTATCATTGTATGTTAAGCAACCATGGTATACAGCAGCTTGTATTTCAGTTGTTGACATTTTAAAAAATCATTTCAGATATTAAGCTTTCATTCATTACAAGACAAACTACAAAAAGAAAGAAAAGTTATCAGTGTTTTCCTCAGCAATCCTACATGTGGATGGAGACAACTGTAGTAAGTATATGAGAACCAGAACCAAATTATTTTTTACTTACTGTACTTTGCTGACTTCCCTTAGCCCACACAAATTGAGACCTCCTTGAGAACATTACTCAGCCTACAACAATTCCAAAGATACCTCCCCACATGCTGAGCAGCTAACATTCAAAAAACTGGAAGACAATGATTCCCCTTGATAAACTTTAAAGCAGTCTGTTTTTCAGTGGCATCTTGTAACACTCCAGGTACTGGTAAAGTGTCATTTTACAAAGAATTTTTTAAGAAACAAGTAAAAAAACAAATAAATCATTATTCTAACATAGAAAAAGCAGGTATATGGACATTTGCCATGTGAGTCAGAACACTGTTGATCCCTGAAAGCAGAGCTGTCAGTAGACTACACTTTATATTGGGTTTCTAGTCCCTTGCTTCTACCTGCCCTTCAGAAGAAAAGAAGCCATAGGATAATCAGGCTGATTCCCGTTCTCTGAGATGAATAAGCCAAATGGTTGGCTGTTCCTCACTCAGTTTTCTGAGACATAGCTGGAGATACCGTCCACCAGAACTCTTTAGAAGCTGTATTAGTAGTACAGATGCTCATGCAGTTATCCTTGTATCTTTTTACAGTGGCTTGATTCAAATGAAAGAGCCAGGAGGTTTTGCAAAAACTGTCCTGAACCCACATTTCCCAAACACATACAAATAGCCTGAACCCACAGCACAAAAGCTGTGCAAATTCTAACAGTGTGAGCAAGCACCAGATTATCTTGCTGCATAGCATCTCTGCTGGATGCTTTTTACTGTTGGAATTGATCCCTCTTCAATCTCCTTTAACTTCCATGTTTACTATTACCAGGGAATCTTCAGGAAGAGCTAGTGAAGGTAGGAGTAATCACACCACTAGTCCGAATATTAACTGATTACGCAGAGAGTGAACCACTTGTTCATGTCGATCTATTGGCCTTATGCAACCTTGCAGAACTTGGTAAGTAAATGTTTTTGTATCTTGGAGCAACATGTCCCCTTCACGCTGTCACTGCCCTTCCACGTACATGCAGAACATCAACGTTTGTGGGGTTTTTCTTGGGTCATTATGGGTGGGGTGGGTGGTGTCAGAGTTTTTGATTTTGGTTTTCTGTTTGTTTGGGTTGGGTTTTGTTTTTTAAATGCTACAGATACCTAATCAGGGACTGGCCACAGTACATGCATTGGAGAAGTAACTACTCTTTCCTGGTGTACTAGAATATATTACTATATATGGTATATATGGTACCATATTAAAACAAGTAAGATTTAATTGACAGGTTTTGACCTAGGAAAAGGTATAGAGGGCGTAACTTCATGTAGTAAAAAGACAGTTTCAACTACTTCAGATATGGTACATTATATACTCACTTATTAAAAAAATATATGGCTATTTAATAATTAAGTTTATATACCTTAGTGAAACAGCTTCCTTTTTCATTTACACTATTTCCAAACCAAAGGCATCTACACCAATTTAAAATACAACTGTCCTACTTTACACAAGTTGTAAGTAGTGATAGAAGAAAAAGACCAAGTAGAAAATTATTACCACACTTCAGGTATCGTCTGACTACGATTTGCTCTGCTGCTTCCTGCATTGAGCTGGAGAGGCAGGGAAGGGGGGATGGTATCACACTGTCACATCATTCTCTAGTGAGGACCGTCCTTTATGGAGCTCTTACATGACTTAATACCATATTCCATTCAAACGTGTTCCATGTCAGGCAGCAGCAAGCTTTAAAAAATAAATAAATAATTGATCTTCATTAACATACATCTTTTAGATGTTTAGGATTCCAGCAAGACTAGATCTAATCAAGGCAGAAAATACAGTACTACAGCAAACTGGGATGTGCCAATTTGAAATATTAAATAATCATACTACAGATGGATTTATAAGAGTCAGTGGAATTAAGCCAGGATTAATTTGCCAACTATTATAAGGTCATCGCTACATGAATTACACAAAAATAATGTTAAAGAACGAAATGAGGGGGAGAATGGATAGAGTTTTGCTGTCTTGGTGCTGTCCAAACAGCCAGAAATATCTACCAATAAAAAGAAAAAGCATTTAAAAATAAAGCGGTGTCTAATCACTTCAGATTATTGGGAGATATACTTTTAACATTTAAACAGATTTTTAAAAAGCAACGTTCTAAATCCCAACTTTTATTGCATATACAGATACAGCTAAGGAAGCTCTAAGCAAGACAAAGGTTGCTGAACAGCTGGTGAAACAACTGAGAAGAGCAGAGAACCATGAGAGGTTAGAAATTGTCTTTGAGGTCCTTCAAGCACTTGCAGAAAATGGTAAGGCTCCTTCCAGCTTGGGGGAACGAGGGGAGATGGTGTACTGGTACTTTGCTTACGCTCTGGGTTTAGAGTTTGCCATTCCTACTAATGGAACCAGCAATCCCTTCAGTGGAAATAAGCCACAAGAATATACAAAATCCTGGCCTGAGCAATATTTTGAAGCATAACAAGTGAGGCAACAGAGAAAGGAGGTAGAGAGTAGCATTCCACTATTTCAGCGGATCCGTAAGATAGAAGATTCAAACTCATATTCTCCAAGAGCGTGTGACAGGAATGCAGACTAGACATTGTATTTTATAAAAAATTAACAACCAAATGTCATAGAAAGTGTCTACTCTAAGTAGTAGTGTAACAACTACCAACAAGAATCCACTGAAATATCTAGATATAAATTTTCAAGAAAGGAAAAACTCATGACTGGCAACACAGGAAATGTCACAGATCAATGCAAAAGATGTGCTCATTCTGCCTCAATGTCATACCTAGCACCAGAATGTCTGTTACAAACAACACCAAAAAAAAGTGCCTGTACCTGAAAAGAGACTGGTTAAAGTTCAAGAACTGTTTCAAACTTCCTAGTTTGAAACACTTCAAAGCCATCCAAGAATCTTTTAGTGTGTTTTTACTGTGATCTCTACAGATGCTATGAAAGTGCAGTTGGTGGAGGCGGGTGTGCAAGAGGTGCTGTCCGAGATCCTGCTGAGGCTCCAGGGCAGTTCACAAGCTGAAGATACATGCGTTCTGAAGGCTGCATCAGATCTCATTGTCTCTCTGCTTCTTGGAGGTAAAAACTGGAATACTGGCAGTCCAGATACATAAAGAAACAACATCAAAAAGTCCCTTTAGCAGAGGGGTTGCCATCTGTGCTGTCGCTTTCATTTCCCTAACAGGGACACAACCTGTTTCATAACCCTTCGGGGAATTATTTTAAGACATTTATTCTAGGAGCCTAGCGCTCACTTTGCCGTACTTCCCTTCAAGCACATTCCATGTTTCTATATACATACGTTGCTTAAAGTCGTCTACTAGCACTGGTACTGCTCCTGCACAGAACAAACCAAAGCACAAGAAGTTCAGGCCATTGTAACTTCTGTAACTTTGCTTTCAAAGCCAGCCTAGGAGTTAGTTTTAAATTTAAAGCTAATCATCAGATTAAGTTCACATGGTATTGAGCTATTCATGTTTCCTCATTCCCTGTTCCAAATCTGTGTAGATAATTAAATCATTTGGATTAACAAATGAAATAAGAGCTTTCTTGTAATGTAACTTCTTGCATCCATCTTTTAGGAACAGCCTACACATATCGCTGACCTAGATTTTTCACTAAGTCTTTAAGCTGATTTCAGCAACTCCACAAAACAGCTAAAGATCTAACAGCAAATTAGTTTAGTTGGGCCTGCTATGCTGTATTTTGGATAATACAGATTAAAGAATAAAACATCAAGAACTGGACACCACCACTGCACCCCACCATCCCCAATCACAAAGCAACCAACAAAATAAAAAGTCTTATATTATTACCATAACAAAAATATATAAATGTCATCACTGATTTGGGGGTGGGTTTGTTTTTTTTTAATTAAAAAAAAGGTACAGTTGGTTATTCTCTGCCCTTCAAAGTTGGAAAACCACTGTTTGTGAGCAAAGAAAGAAGCAACACTGTAAGATTTCACTGGTCCCTGGCTCTAAAACAGTAATGTTCTTGCATCCCTTTAAGTTACAGATGCCAATGATACTGAAGCAGTTTGAGGGACACAACTGTGAAAAATGGGGTGGGTCAGGTATGCAAGCTCTTACCCCCCCTCCCTTCCCCTGCTCTAAATTACACATTGTACAGGGGAGACTCCAGAAATGTTTCATGGCAAATAACTTTATCAGAAATATTAAAAAAAAACACCCAACCAAACAAAAAACCAACCCAAACATACACTTATCTATATTTTCAGTTTCAAGTTGCTCTTAGGAAGGAAGGGTTACTCAGACACATCAGGGGGAAAAAATAAGTCTCAAGCTTTCCTATTACAGAAAGCAATGAGCCTTAATGCTATGCAGAGAGAAACACAGCAACTCTTACAAACAGGCTCCTGGAAGGCACGCAGTGCTGAATCAGCAGGAGATACCCCACCATGTTTCCTGTCCTTTCTCACTGATAGCTACTGTTCTGGGTTCAAACTTAATTAAGAAAAAGGAGCTTTTTCAACATTGCTTAACTTTGCACATTAATGTGCAATTAATTATCATAAAAGATTCCCTCGCATCTGTTTGAATGTTTAGCTAGTCAGTCTCATCTGTTTTGAGAGGTTGTTTCCAGAGTAAGCTATCACACACGCATCTCTCCATCTCCCCTCACGTCCTTTCTAGAACCCCTTTTTCCTTATATCTTGCTCTGAATCAGACATTGTGCATCACAGTTCTACAAAGGGTACAGAAATGCCCTCAGTGCCTTTAAACTGGTTATCTTCTATTTATTCAGCTGAATGGCTTGCTTTGTGACTCGCTCTTCTCCCACCATCTTCCTTACAACCCCATTAGATGTCTCATGTGGAAAAAGTGAATAATCCCTTTCAGGCCCCAGTGTGTGCCACTGATTTATGCACAGCCTTTAATCTAAGAAAAAAAAATATAAATACTATGGAAATCTGATCTCAGCATCAAATGACTTCTGAGGCAGCGAAAAGATGACAGACAGCTTTTGCAGCTACAAAAGTGGCTGTTCCTATCAGAGTTTAACTATGAGCCATTAAATTGAAGGTTCTGCTGCTATCCAAGCAAAAGCCCATAGGAGAGAGAACCACTTCGGAGCTCTACGACAGTCAAAGCAAGGGTTCTGCCTATTTGCACTTCATACAAGGGAGAAAATAAATGCTCTGGCATTCTTTGGTTGAAAAGGTGGGGGGAAGAGAGAAATTAAGTTCAGTTAGGGTTAGTCTATATGAAGATCAAAGAATTTTACCCGTGGAATTTTGTCAGACCAGAAGAGATAGTCTGTTCCTAGAGAACCTATTCCCTAAAGAGAGCTGGGCAATTCTCCTGGACTAGGCAAAAGAATATTTCAAGAATTACATACAAAACCACAAGCTTTAGAGAATGCATGCATAAATCAATATCAAAAGATTTTTGCATGACTAGAATTCAAACTATTTTAGACTGACAATTTTCATTAAAATATCTGCTTACATTTTATAAGCATTTGACAAATTCTTGTTTGAAATACATAATATCACAGGGGAAAAGTATGCTACTAACTGAAATGCTAAGAGACTAAAACAATAGTAGGCATTGGTTCAAAAGACAACATGAAGGAATTTCTACTACTCTGGGGTAGAAATAACATTCAAACCAGCCAAGGTGTTAAATTACTAGAGTCATTTTTAAGTGGTATATACTCAAAAATGTGAAGACTGTTAGTCTTAGGCATAGAGTTAGTACCACAAGAAGGACATAAAGCTACTATTAGCCAGATGTATTTGTATGAAGTCTGCATAGCTTCAGGGAAAATTTTTTACCCCAGATGAAGACGTAGTTTTCCTGTATAGCATTCCCACTATTTTGACATGTTTTAACAAACAGCATTCACATGATAACTGCACTGCAGTAAGGAAATGTTGACTGGAATATGCTTCTCGAGGTATAACAAGCTGCATAAAAAAACCCCAGAAAAAAATTTGCCAAATGGCATCTTCAAAACAACTCCTTCAGAAAGGATGCAGACTGTAATATGCAGGGTTTCCTTTTGCTTTTTAGGAAAACACTTTCTCATTTCCCATCAAGGTGAGCTAAGTAACTTCTGGTAACAAAAGGGCTGTCACCTCTGCAGGCAAGTTCTCAGACATGCACTGACAAAATGTTGCAGAGCATTTACTAGGAAAAATGGTAGGTTTTTTGGAATGTACAAATCCACTCTTTCACCAGCATTAAACACATCGGAACTCTTAGGCAAACTCATATTTTCCTTCCTTCATATGAGTGCAACACTACGAGGCTCCTTGTTTCAGAAAGTGGGTTTCTCAAAACAAGTAAGAAAAACCTAAGCCTGATTCTTTCAGTAACTAATGACATTTAATTGATCACAAGGAGTAAGAGTAATCCAGAAATAATAATCAGACTTCCCATTGCTAGATAAGATCCAGTAGCATAGCAAAACTGTAGTAGTAAAGCTATCCTGTGGAGAAATGGAAAATGTCACCAGTATTCCACCACATACATAGTATTGAGGAAGAAACTGACTGGAGAATGTATGATTTTGAATTTGACAGTGACTGTATGTAAAAAAAACTCTCTCAGGCTAAACTTTACTAGAGGATGTCTCAGCATCAGTTCACAGGTGGCTGATGCCCATTTATCTCCAAAGAGCTGAAGGTTGTAAAGAACAGTGCAAAAGCCCCAATCTTCTGAGGACACAAAAACAGTCAAGACAATAACTCCCTGAATTCTCAATTTACGTAATTAATTTCTATCATGGTGTTTCTTGTCTCTCTCACCTGCTTGGTTTTGCCCCTTTCTTTCTTCAGATGGCAACTGTGTACGGATGGTACAACTGGGACTCATACATCAGCTTCTGGATCTTTTGGAGAAACATGTTGAGAGCGGGGACATCTCTGTTCAACATGCTGCACTCAGTGCTCTACGAAACCTTGCTATACCAGGTACAGAGGCTGAACACAAATGACTTACTGTGATTCTTCATTAAATGACCCATCTTTACAAAGTTATGTGCAACTCCAAGTCACTAATTCCAGTCCCTTGTATTCTGAAGGACAATTGACTTTTCCCCCCCTGCAGAGACATATGTATTTGAATAATTAATCAAGACTCATCTACATAACAGGTCTAAATATAATAAAGTGTGATCTCAGCCAGCTGCCAAATTGTTTTCATATTAACAGCACACAGCAGTTCAAGATGAAAATGCAGAACACAATTTAAAGTTTAAAATATAGAGTATGGGGTGGAGCATTCACAGCTGGTAGGAATTTCATAAATCTCTTCTTCTTTTACAAAGCAAATATTCATTGCAAATTCAGCCTCTGTAACACACTTAAGAACTACAATACTTAAGAGGAGCATGTAAGAAAGATGGGGCCTGCTGCAACAGGACAAAGGGTAATAGCAAAAGAAGGTAGATTTAATCTATGTAGAAGAAAGAAATTTTTTGCAATGAGGGTGGTAAAACACTGGCACAGGTTGCCCGGAGAGGTGGTAGGTGCCCCATCTCTGGAAACATTCAAATTCAGATTGGACCAGGCTCTGAGCAACTTGATCTAGTGGCAGATGTCCCTGCTCATTGCAGGGCGATTGGAGTAGATGACCTTTCAAGGTCCCTTCCAACCCAACCTATTCTATAATTCTACTCTTGTGATTTTGTTAATACACATCAGAAAATTGTGCTGCCCCTCACGTCCAATCTACTGCTTCCATGTGAAAATGCAATTCAGGCCAAAAATGTTTTGCTAAAGATTTAACACTATAGCACCCTGCAACACAGCCCTTACACTGCTATACAGTACTCCAGAGAAGAGCATGACACCAACGCTACTTTCTGAAAATAAAAGAACTTGGAGTTGTCTGCCAATTTTCTTATGTAAGCCAGCAAGCACGCTTGGTTTAGCAGTTTTATACATAATCACTGCTTTGAACAAGTGAGAGCCCAGAATACACTAGTTGCTACTTTGCCTCCACTACCTCCTTTTAAAGCCTGATACACTCTCGTCTATTCTGGCACACAGCTTCACCTATTTCCTTCAAACTTGTTTTTGATATGCTCTCAAGTAATTTATTTATAGTCTGACTTACAGTATTATCACACTCTCTGGATCATAATAGCCAGCCATGTCTGTCTGTCTATTCAGTACTTTAATAAACATTTCACAGCATAAGCCCCTCACTGCTTCTAGGTATCTTTTATTTCTCTGTGAATATTTTCTACCACCATTCACATCAGCAGAGGCCTGTGCAAATAGCTTTTTGGTGTTAATAGAATATACAGTATTTCAACCATGCACACCAGCTACCTTACATCAGTTACAGCCTAACAGAGCTATTAGAAGATAATCAGAGTCGTGACAAATCATGGAGAGCCATCCACCTGAAATTAGGAGAGTAACTTAGTAGAAGTGTAATTATCTTTATTAGAAAAAAATCCACCTTTTCATTCCATAAGCCTAGTGTTACCCCATGCTTAGTTCTCATTAACTTCTCTCCTGCAATATATACAATAGGATTTAATGATTACAAGCAGCAAAGATATCAATTAATCTCGTTTGAAAGACAGCAGTTTTGATGTAGTTTCCCTTGACAACAAGCAGAGATGATCACATTCTAAGTCAGAACAGAACTTCTTCAATGAATACCAAGGCCCACTTTTTGCAATGCCAAACCCAGGCATTCCCTGGGAGTACCTTAACAAAGCAATGAACATGCTCATCTTGCAAAGATTATAGGATCTAAAACTCCAGAAAAATGTGGTTGCAGCCTCCAACTTCACCCCTACATCACTGCCTACTGCAGCACCCATAGATCTTTATGTTCTTTACAGCTGTGCTTTAAGAGGCTTAACTCTGAACTATAAAACATCAATGTATCACTACAGTCTATTTTGGTTATCTCTTCTGGTCTAGTCTATTACAAACCATTTTAGATCTAAGCATGCAGGCAATGCATATCACTTTTAATGCTATTCCTACACTGAGCTTTTCCTTATCAATTCATAAAAATATCAGAATACGGAAGCTGTAAGACATTCCCTTACAATCTTACATTACTTCCAGAAATACAAGCTGTATCACTTTCAACAATATAGTCTGCTACCTCGTTAAAAAAATAAGGAGCACAGACCCAAAATAAATCATAAAATAAAAATGAATTAATTATGGGCCAACACTTGCAATGGGCACAGGGGAAGTCTTCAAATCAGGCCGTGACCTTAAAAAACAACAGGTGCTTACAGAAGAATTTGAAAAAAGTGATTATGCTTTAGTGAATGGAGTCTGTCTATGCCACTGAAAAACAAGGACATTAAGAGCAAGTTACTATCGTGTCTGCTTCTCAACCTGCCCAGCAGAGGAAGGCATAGAACAGGTCTCTTCCCTCTTCACTGTCCTGTCACACTCCACCACAGCAAAATAAAAAGGCATGCAGAAGATGGGAAGAAAATGGCTCTGGAGAAAGCAACTTTTGGTAGCGCAGTCAAGCAGCATTAGGACTCTTTCCAGACGAGAGACAAGCTTCTGATTACTACCAGGGATTACTGCACTAATGACTGGAGCAAAGACGAAAGCATTAGGACAGGAAAACATAGAAACAAAGCATGAACAGCAGGGGATTAAGTGAGCTCAAGCACAAAAAGGAAATTCATTCTTAAGAAATACGGCCAGGTAAATCACTTCTGCCACTCGGTTAAGTTGAGCAAGCACAGGAAAGGCTTGCTCTTGTGAGCAGGCAGGCGGATGGATAATCTATTACAATTAGAAAAAGGAAGAGAAACAACAATGCTCTGTCTATCCTTTTCTTACGTATTTCATTACAGGCAATCGAGATGAAAAGTAACCAAAATACCCTGTCAGCAATTCCTAGGAATTTTTTAGCTCAAAAAAGAAGCTTGAACAGTTGGTTAGTCTTGACTTTATTTCTGAGTGCTCTTAAGTTGGATATTTTGCTAAGAACAACACAGCATAAAATTCAGAACAACAAGTTATGTCATATCTATATTTTCAGATGCTTGTTTATTTACTGTGCTTCACATCAACACTTTTCTTTTTTTCCATTTTCTAGTTGTTAACAAGGTTCAAATGCTGGAGGAAGGTGTGGCAGAACGGATTCAGGCACTTCTAAGGTCAGAGATGCCTCCTGTGCAGTTTAAACTTCTTGGAACGCTACGGATGCTAACAGATGGTCAAGGTAGGGAATTGCTAATGTTTTTTGATGACAACTACACACCCCCCTCATCCCCTCCCCCCGCAAGACAAGGGATGTGCAAGAAGACAACGGCTAAGTGTCCTGCTAACCTAATTCCATTCCATCTGGAGAGGTTCCAACCGAGATGGCTGTGAGAGGCTGCAGGCCTTCCATGCTGACCCAGCCAGCCTCAGAGGTGGATGAGAAACAAGCCAAATGGAAGAATATGCAGCAGTCAGTGAAAAGGCCTAAAAGGAAGATATTTTCCATCAGAGACATACATACACCACATAAGTATGATGGAAAAGAGCCAGGCTATGGATTTACAGCGCTAAAATCACAAGAAATCAAATCAATAGAAGAACTAGTGAATACAAAAGGATGAAAGGGAGCTGGGGTGGAGAAAGGCAGGAGAAATGAGTTTCTATCAGGTACTCCAGTCCCTCTTTACACACGTTGCCAGGTTTACCTTGCTGGTACGGCCCAAACGTTGAATTTACTTTGCATGTTGAAATATGGGATTATCTACTTGCACTTCTTTCAGTTTTACAGAGGAGGGTATACAAAGGCAGCAATATCACTCCATGCACACAATTGCATTTTGAGAAACACACACAATGTCCAAATTATGTTAAGACCTACTACAAATATTTTAATTTATCCTTGGACTTAATCTAGCTTCTTACCACAGTATAACATAAAAAAGTGGTGTGTTTTGGTTATTTTTTTTTTTTTTTGTTAAACAATAACTGAATTCTTTCATATCAGTAGAGCAGCTGCTCCAGAACACTAATCATTACAGACCACCTTGATGTGCAGGAATAACAAGAAATAGGTCAAAAACAAAATCAGAAAAGTTATGATCATTTTGTGATGTGAACTGACAGCTGGTGTGGAACAACTACAACCATAAATTCAGTAGTTAGATGTGAGGGGAAAAAGGGGAAAGAAGGAAAAAAAAACCCTCACACTCTCCTACATTCCATGCTGTACTCATTTACACCACTGCAGACACTGCTTTGATATGGCAGCTGCTTACATCATTTCCAAATTAACATGCATGATATGAAATTGAGATTTAGCACTCATCTTAATTTGCACTGATTCCAGTTCAGTAAAAAGTTGCTTCCTCTTATATTTCACCATGGTAGCAAATGGACATTGCAAGATATACAGGAACTTAGCCTCTTCCTCTCAAGCTTTAAATTAATTCATTAAAAGGTCCTTTACCTGAAGTTACACCTGAATGTCATGGGGGAGACAATTTAGCTTTTAAAATTGAGAAATAATACAGACATAAATTATCAAATTATCACACACTAGATAATCTTTTTTTTTTATTTGAAACTCAATGCTATTTAGCAGCCCTACTATGAAGTCAGAATTTCACACAAAATAGTACAACTTCTGAATCTGCAACAAAACAGATATGAAAGTGTAGAGTAGAAAAAAAGGCGTAGAAGATTATTCAATGTTTACCCATTCCTGCCTGAGAGCACACAATTCTTCCATCTTTAATTACTTTCTATCCTGTTTACCCATGAGCTAACATTGTCCTTAATTAACTCAGCCTGAAGCTCCTGTGAATACACACCTAGCAAGAAGTCCACACTAAATTAGTTAATTGCATTATCTAGTATAAAATCATTAGTCCGACAATCACTGGGCATGCTGAGGCCTACAGACTAGGAAGAGGTAGGTTTCTTTCTGGCTCTAGAAAACTGCAGTCGGATCCGTCAGCTTCATTACACTAAAGGGATGTTAACATTAACTCCTGTTTTTTCCACTGCTTCACTTCAGAGGAGCAGAAGAATTTGTGCACTTCAATAGCCAAAGGACTTTCAGCTCTACCAAAAGGTCAATCACACACACGATTTATTCTAATTTAGCATTTTGTAAGTTAAGGTTCTCCTGTTCCTGTGAAGAATACCTAAATGGTTTTATCTCAAAGAACTCCTGCTGTTAGATAGCAGGAAGTCTGTCAAACTAGGTCAAGAAATTTCCCTTGTACAACCCTCTTAAACTGGTTCCATTCACCACCCTCTTACCTCTTTCAGCACTAAAGTGGATTACCCTGATCTCCTCAGACTAACATGTAACGTCTGACCTAGAAACAAACCCCTTTCAGTTACAGGAGGTTCTGCAACTTTTGAGATAAGTAACTCTTATCTCAACACAAACACGTTCAACTAGGCTTGAAGCTCCCAGATTCCTTTTGGTATTCTGACATGTAGATTGTTCCGCTGTGTACTGGACAAACAAGAAAAAGGAAGTGTCTGATCTTCTTCACCTCCTTCCCCAAAATGGAAAAGAGTTACAGGTTGATTTACAGCTTCTGCAAAATATCCAGAGTAATCATGTGGTTTATCGACACTGACCTTCTGGTGCATGCTCTATTTGACACTTTCCAGAATGCCTCTAACCAAATGCAACACACAAAGGGACAGGCAAAGAAACAGGAGCAGGCTGGTACTCCTGTCAGCCAAACCTGTCCCTTCTGTTCCAGATGTTCTTCCTCACGTCTTTGCTTCAGCAAAGTTCCAAGAGACAAATTTCTCAATATCTTAAAACCACACAGATTTTTCCACATTATTATTCATCTTTCTGATTTTGCTTCTAAAGGAAAAGGGACCTCCCTGGTCCCTTCCAACCCAAACCGTTCTGATTCTATGATTCTTTCAGACCTGGAACTATTTTAAGAGACTAGAAAAGCAGAAAAAAAAAATTGGAAAAAGCTCACAGACCCCTTATAGCCCTTTGTGGGCAAAGTACACTTCCCATGAAGCCCTTTACCATTTCTTTCTTTCTGCAGAGCATCCAATACACATTTCATGCTTACCTGCTCCAGCCCTCCAGCATCAAGGCCTTGGGGGGTGGGCACGATTTAGGACTCAATATGACCTAAATGAAGCTAACAATAAAACACCTAGTTACAAATAACTACATGAGACTCTTAAAATTGAATTAAATCTTATAACCACAGTGTATTTTGGAAAATAGAGTAATTCTACACCAAAAGTGAGCATCTGTCCTGTGACTACTCTTGCCCCTCAGTTGCTACATCTGGTGCCTGGTTGGAAGTGCTGTGCATTTGTATCCTCAGTTCATGATCAACTAGAACATGCGGAAACAGTGGTGTGGCAATTAATAAATTAACAGCTTTTCTGTGCTCATAGCCAAATAAGTGAGCACTCGATTCCTACAAAAGACAGCTTAATTTGTGCATATTACTACTTTCTTATCTTTCTGCTGGTACCCTTCACTCGGAAGAAAATTCCAGCTGAACCAAGATGTGGAATTTCAGGTTTAAGTATTGACCAGAATCAACTAACTGAAATTATTGAAGCAGAATATACCAGGGTGATCTCCCCTGCTTAACATATTTTGTTAAATTAGAGTATTTCACAGTCCTCAGCACCCTTATATCTGCACTGCTACTTTGCTTAAGAAATCACTTTCCACTACTTAGCCACTGTTGATCCACAGTACTTTAAAGATGAGTCTTACTGGAGTTTAATAACACATGTGGAATCACGTATCAGACTGACGCAATATTGAAACAGCATGAGTAAAGTTCCTTTTGCTGCTGAACTTCTAAGAGCTTTGGGAGTAGTCTCTCTTAGTTGCAACAAGCCTTAAACCACAGCATATCATTACAGTTCCACTTCTTAGGGAAAGTTATCTGGTGAGGTTTTACGCAGATGTCAACTGAACTGATTCATACTTTTAGCAAGTCCTGAGATAGGGTCCCCGAAAGACAGTGGAAGGCAAATTAAAAGGCTCCTCCAAACTCTGGGGGAAGTTTTGATGATGCCTAATACACAGTTCAACGTACTTTCTCGAGACATGCAATTACAGATAGGCTGCAATTCCACACTAAGGCTTGGCTTCCCACATGCTACCAACAGTAATTATCACCATTACCGAGAGCACTGCAACAGCAAGAACAGACTCTAAAAAGCCCATGATTACATCTGTGCAGGTCTCGAAGAGCAAGTGCAAGAAACCAAATGGGAAAGGGACAGTCCTCAAAGATTTCAGTATAGCAACAGAACACTTCCTTTCAAAGATAGGAAGCTTCTCATTTTAAGCCCTGCTTCAACACCCTCTTGGGTAGGGTAGGTCTATGGGAACAGCTTACTTTATTTTCTGCCTCCAAGAGTTGCCCTAACACAACTAGCATTCCTCAGGTAAAGATTTCCAAGATCCCTTAAAACCCCAATGCTTTAGTTACAACTCTTAAAGAATACCAAGCTCAGTCCTGTGGTCCTACCTACTTCTACATTCACATTTCTGTGACAGAAAGATTGAGAATTCTGATTTTGAATGTCTCCTGATGAGGCTTTTTCTCTTCAGCTGATGCAGCTGAAATCTTGGGCCAAGACCCCATGCTGCTCAACAGACTTGTGCAGTGGTGCAACGCTAACGACCGCAGCGGCGTTTGTGGGGAGGCAAATCGTCTGCTGGCATCGATCTTGCGTCACAACAGATCCCAAGTACGAGAGCTATTGGTCTGATGTGTTTCTACTTTACCCTTTCTCCAATATTTTTAAAGTTTGTTGATACAGNTTAAAAAGCACCTACAGCTTTATAATCACAAAAAGTTCATAGTAAAAATGTCTGCCTCAATACCAGTGAAGGGAAGGTGAGCAGGAGAGCAGTGCTCTCCACAGCCACAGATACTGCACAGAAACAAGCAAGACGGTTACTTTCTGCCACTTGTCAACTTCTTCAAGTGAGGTTTGACAGAAAGTAGGTAAAAGCTTTCCTGTTTCCATAAATATTAGTCTCAGTTTTCAAATTAAAATGACAAAGATAACCCATATACCTGTCCCAAACATAAGTCCTCCAAGAGATCCAAAGAGCCCACTTACCTACCCAGTGATGGGTCAATCTGGCATGATGATATGTATCTGCTGGCTTCTGTTTCTTGTAAATCATGCTGTTACAACAGAGCCATCTCAACCGTTCTTTACTTTCAGGTAGCAATAAAAAAGAGTAGATACTGTCTGCACATGCTTCAATAAAGTAAAATTAGCCTTTGCTAGTTTGAGGGCTTGAAATGAAAAATTGGAATAAGGTCAAACTATAACCATTTCTCTTACAGATTTGCATATACGTAATTCTAAGTGTTGATATTCCAAGTAAATTAGACCAGTCCTAAGCAGACACATATTACCAGCACGAAAACAAATGTTATCTCTAGTCTTCAAGTATCATCAGTTTGCATTGCATCAGGCAAACCATCTCTATCTATTCAGAGGTTGAAAAGTGTAGTCTCATTTCTCTCTTCATCCTACTTTATCCCTAAGTCAGATTTCCCTCTGCAGTATCTTACCTTTGCTTTAACAGGAAGTGGTCAAAGCCATCCAGGAGGCACAAGGAGTGAAGCATCTGGTTTCCATGACAACAAGTGAACATGCTGCCATGCAGAATGAGGCTCTGAATGCCTTGGCAATAGCATCTGCAGTCGATCTAGGTATTTTTCTCCTAAAAGCATTTATCTGTGCAAGATCCTCATTAAGAAATATTGTCATGCTGTTAAATCCTACATGTCTACAAAAAAAAGTATGTTTCTTATCTAGATTTAGCTCTTCAGCATTAAATAAATGAGGTCAGCCATCCAGAACATTACAGAGGCATAAGGCTTCAGAAATTGCCTCAAGATTTTTTGTTTAGGGTACAGTCAAGTGATCAGGTTGTGTGGACAGGCACAATCTGTTGAGTAGCTTTGCACGATGCTAGAAACCTACAGAAAAAAAAACACCCAAAAGGCAAGTAAAGGTGATGAAGACTAGAAGAAAAAGATGACAAAGTCTAAATGAATGCAAAATCAGGGACAAATTATGGACTTGACTGGCCAGTGATGGAGGTCAATAAACAGAGGAAATAAGCTTCAGAAGAGATATTTGAATGCAGCAGAGAATAAAGCAGAAGCAGAGACAAAAAGGGCCTTGTAGAAGCTGCAAAAGAAACAAGTAAGAAAACTATAAAAGCTCTAACTACTTCTAGTAAGCCAATTTTCACAGAGACTGTTGGCGTTTTTTTTAAACTTCCCCTGTATGACTGATCACATTTTTAAATGGGTCTCAATTTAGCACAATAAAGACAGTCACCCCAGTTCTACATACATTTTACTCCTTGGTCCGCCATTTTGATATGGCAACTGATTTGAATCAGTATTTCTAGCACTGCAAATTTTCATCTCTTAGGAGGCTACCCTAACCTATACAGGTTCTGTCTTCCAGAATGAGGTCAGTGAAGAAACACTGTACAGAATAGAGAAATTCTCCAGTGAAGAAGACAAATGCCCCAAACATCCCTGTATAGCCAATCTGAAATGAAGCCAGTGAGGAATTTTTTAAAAAGCACATACATTAACTTTCTGGCTTTTTTTTTTTTTTTTCAGTTAACAGCTCAGGTATTTGTTTACTTGTTTTTCAGAAACCCTCGAAGAATCTTTTAAGGAATCACAGCTAGTTCAAAGCTTACACAAACTTCTACAAGATGATAATACAAGTCCTGAGGTGAAATATAATTCAATGGGCCTTTTGTGCAGTCTTCTTAATTCAGGTAACTCCATTTTAAGTTTTCTGTGATGAAAGGATGAATATTTGTGATGACAAGTGTTTTCTGTTACTGGAGTGTGCTGCTTGCAATGTTGCAATCAGTGAGCAGTAAAGGATATTAAAGAGATTCATTCTTTATTGATCACCAAAAATCCCAGACAAGTAGCTTCTTTCTTTATGAAAAGCTGATAAAACCATCAGTTGAATGAAGAAAGGCTTTAGTCCAGTGAGTCCGTGGCATAATAAATCCTGCAACTGAAATTAGAACCTTGGAATAAAAGCATCTTTGTCCAAATTCACCATGCACAAACGTCTGGCAGTCCCACATCCACAGCATTTTTGTGTTCAAAGAAATAAAGAGTCTCTATCATTTTCCACAGCCAGGCATCATTTGTTCTGCCTGTGTTTAAGTAAACCAGAAACTGAGATAAAACAGCGATTTTAGCAATGCTGCCTCAGCACAGCAACTTATAGTAAAAGACACAAAAGATGCAACTTCAGTTTTTCTTGCTCCTTGGTCAGGGAAGACTTAAAATGCGTTGAGCAAGATCAGACTCATCCTGGATGTGTGGCACTAACTGAAAACAACCACCTTGAAAGTTGGAGTCCAAAGATCTCATGCCAGTTTCTCATATCTTAATACATAAATCATGTAAATTGAAAATAATTATTGTGCTCAGACAAGGATCTGCCACAAGGGGAGCTGCCTTTCAAATCCTGGAGCCGCCCTACATTAGTGGGCAAACTGGATTTTGCAGTATACTCCGTTTTTTCCCCTGTAGACACACAGATACTGGAGTAGAGATAAGATTAGCATCCTTTGGTGCTACTATGGAGTACTAACATAACAGATATGACCTATAAGAGTTTTTTCCAGATCTGTATATTCTTAGCACTTTATAGACTAACTGTAACACTAGGAGTTGAACCTTACTAATACAAAAGGCTAACAAACAGCATACAGGGAAAAAAAATGTTGGCATTTGTCCTATATTACATTTTCACAGTGCTTTTCTTCTGCTCAACCAGTTCTTGGAACTCAAACAGGAGGAAAAATAAAAGTTTTAACCTGTTCATACGTTCAGTGGCTGAAAGGATATCTATTGAGAGAGGTTTATTTAAGTTAAAGAAGCTCGTTTTAAACAGCAAGTACTCCAAACTTTTATCTTACAACTGTTGGGAGCCACGATACCATGGCATGTCACTAAAAGTCAGCATTTCATCTCCCGTTCAGGTGATCTCAGACAAGAAATAGAAGAGGACAAGATTAAAGAAACCCTCGAACAGCTCTGCAGTCACAGTAACGCAAGTGTGGTCAAGGAAGCTGTCACAACATTACAGGTTTTGAGAGGAGAGACACCCCACTAGTCTCCCTTCTTCCCTGAAGCAACCCTGCACTGCAGCTGAGGCAAATGCAGTAAAACACCAGCTCTGCCAACCCTACTTTGCATTTGTTATCCTGCTGCATAACCAACACTACTGAAGTCAAGGCACAGCTCTTGCTTTTAAAGCTCTGCATCAAAAAATACCCAAACCCACCAAAACTAATTTACTCATCCATTTGGCCTGCAGATACTTACATCACTGAGCTACTAACACACAGCAGGAAGAATAAGGCCTGCAACGGAGCTGGTCTTAGAAAACATCCCATGAGAAGCATCAGGCAGTTACCATTTCTGTAACACATTAAGTTGGTTGGTTTTGTAAAACCAACACACCGCTTACAACTTCTTCTTGTATCAATAGGACTTAAAAATCACTATCAAAAAAATCTCACGCTTCTATCACGCAACCTGAAACAACGGAGTTTTAGGTTAGATGAGAGCTGTAGCTTAAACAACTCAAAGGGCTAACTGGCACCAACTCAACCTCTGCACATTGTGAAACAACCTGTGAGCCCAACTGTTAACTGAACGTGTTAACACCACCACAAAGCTCTACCGATAAATCAACTCCCCCTTCAACTTCCAATTTAAAGCTCACCTCTCAGTTTTTCCCCGCGGGTGTCACAAGCTATATTCCTAAGTATCTGAGGTCAGTCTTGTCCTAATTTCAGAGTTGCAGGTACTGTAATGAGACTCAGTAGTAAGTTTTACATGAAACTGCAGTCAATGTCCATACAGTGCTTGGTAAAGAAGTTAGTTAAAGCTAGTTAGAAATTACAAGTAGGTGTGTATGAAGGTTTGGAGATAGCTGACATTTCCTTACATTATATCCAGTAAGAGAATCTGGGTTTAATTTTAGATAATGAAAAACTGTAGCAAAACAAACATCTCTCAACATTTCTGCAGAAGCCTTTCATGTTTAAAAATGGTTATGTGGTTAAAAAGGTAAGAACGGGATCTATTGCACAACTTGTTCCTATGGGAACTTCTTGAAGCAGTTGTATGTCACAGAGTCACATTGCCAAGTCACATTGAGATCCAAAACCCTGTAGAGGTAGATACCAAAGAGCTAGGGAACAGTGACTTTTTTTAGCCAGTGGTAAAAGTTATTGAGAAACAAACAGAGAAGTAATGACCTTTAAAAAATCATTATAAAGCAGGGAATACTAAAGGCAACAAGGTGTCCTGTTCCCAAACAATTTGAGTGCAATTGGCTTACGTCTGCAAACCAACATTACAACGTTCTTCCTTAAAAAAGCTTTCCCACTTGCAAAACCTGTTGGCAGTATTTAGCCCACTACATTTGCCACCAAATCTCACTTTCAGGAGTACTGTTGAGAAAGGGCATTTCATAAAATCACCCAGACAAGTCACTGTGAGTAACACACAAGCAGGTTTGGACCGCTTAGTAGAACAAAAGAAAAACAAGAGCTGAACCATGTGCAGTTTCCTCTACCTTAAAGAACACAGTGACATGGGCACCCTACACATTTCCCATGTCACAATGACAAACAGCTTCAGACAATCTAAACTTCAGAATAAGATCTGGGGCTGTACCTAAACCAAGCATTAGTATGAGATATACCAGGATAAGTTACAGGTTCTATACATACACACAGCAAACAGCCACACTCAAGCTAAGTCATTCTTATCAGAATTGATCCAGCCTTAACATTGTAGAGCATCCAATTCCAGATACTACAATGTTAATATTCTAATATAGCCAGTGTCTATTGGTTAAATGTTTCTCGGACCTTATCAAAACTAAAATCCGGTTTTACTGCATTAAATAAATGTTAAAACAGTCAAAGCAGCAGCCATAAACCCATTTCTGCAAGCTTTATCTTCAAACCTGGAAGTTACTTCCCTTCTGCATTTCTTCAGTAGTTTCAGGAACACTGCTCAGGCATCACAAACCACAGACCGTGCAAATCACAACAGCAGTAATGGTGGATGGTGGCAGTCAAAGAGCAAATAGCAGTTTTAATCTGTTGGGTGTCCAGAGATTTAATAATTTCTCTACATCGTTCTTCAACTCTTCACTTGTTCACTGCTTTCCATTAACAATGGAGAGAAAAGCACCAGTGTTATCTATTATTCAGCATCCCAGACAAGAAAAAAATAAGGTATGAAGAATTAGTTTCAGCAAAATATATATACGGACACCAGTGGACTTCCCCATTTCTGTAATTATCCACAAATTGCAGTCCCAGTAGCGAGTCTAAACCCTAGAGAGGGAAATACTAGTGACTAGAAGCAACCAATCTTAGAAATCAAACTCCAGGAGTACAAAATATTAAATTTTATTTAATCAAATTACGGCTTGAGGGAAAAAAAAAAAATCTATACACTGAAAGTCACTTAGAAAAGCTATCTCAGAAGAAGAGACAGGACCTCCCCTTCCATTGGCTAAACAATGTTCAAGCTGCATGATAATCCACAGGCAGTACAGGGAAAGGAAGAGGAAAGGATGGAACGGGGAGACAAAAAACAAGGCAATTCTCCATATAAGCCACAGCAACCCCAACAGACTGAAGGTCCAAGTCTATCCACGTGGCACTGTATCTCCACGTGGCACTGTATGAAGGTCACCAAAATTAAAGACCCCTTGGGAAGAAACATTCAGGATTTCAGGAGGTGGCCAAAGATCCTTTGGTCATGCATTTTTTTCAGTCCTTATAGTCATCCTCCTCTTCATGTACAGGGAAACTGTGTCCAAATACAGGTATATTAATAAAAACAAAAGGGCAGTTGCATTGTCAACCGTATCAACAAATAAATACATTGCTTCACAGAAATAAACTGTGCTTGTTTGTGAAAAAATAAAAGTGATCACACTGAAAAGTTTCCTTCTCTCAGTCTAGTTATTCAAGTCTGATCTCATATTTGACATCTTCATTAAAAACCTTGTTTCCATTGTAGTGTTTGTGGATTTGTTCCAAACGCAACCACTGAAATCTCAACATCAACAATTTATCAAACCTCTCTGTGTGAGATCATTGAATTGTTTCTCCTTCAAGGCTTTAGAGGCAGGCTCACACCCAAATGCTTTTGCTGACAAGACTTTTTAAAACCATAACTTAAATCTTTACCCATGAAGTCACTGCAGTTCCAGAGAAGATACTAAATATAACTACAGTAGAAAGTGGTAAGAAAGCTTTCCCATTCCAAGTCTGAAATTATACCATCTGTGTGTACCACCAATGGGTGATACTGAATAAGCACAGAGAAGTGTGTCCACAGTGAAATCACTCCATGCATTTAAAGATCCTCGAATACATTTAACTTGCTCTTTTGAATTCAGTTCCGAAGAACTGCAGTACTGCCACAAAGCTGATGTTAATACCACCCAAGCCAATAAGAACACACTGTGGAAAGACAGCACTGCAATTAAATTCTGTTTTGCATACAAACAGTACTTCAAAAAGAAGCCGAGTATGCATTTGTCTTCAGGCAACTTGGCAAGATTTGCAGACACTGGAATCCTGATCCATGACGCTGGCTCTTGTCGGCAGCTCATTTCAGTGCATGAACTCCGTAGGTATCTTTGACACCGTGATGATTTTCACCAACTGCTGAAATGACTTCGCAGGATAAGGAGATCTCTGTGTCAAGAAGTGACAAAGGGAAATATACTCCCCTAGATGCAATTTTCAATGCAGTATTTCACAAACAAAAAGATACAAATAGAAAGCATCCTTCTCCAATTTTACATACATTGGATTATTTCAGATAACCGTAACAGACTAAGTTGGTTGCTGAGGTGTTGTAAAGTTTCAAGCACCAGAGTTTAAAGCCAAGGTTGCTGGACACTGCTTTGCTGTTTGCAAAGCAGCAGTAAAAGCAGCGAATTTGTGGCTGCTCCTAAAGGACTGGATTCGAAACACAAGTAATACAGGCCTCAAATCCAAGGCTCTAAAAAACAATTCCTCTTGCTTTCTGCTCAATGATCTGTTGTTGCTGTTTCCTCATTGTACAAAGCTAAAAATAATAATTAAAAAAAAAAAATCACCGCACCTCCAGCTATTTTACTTTCAGGTTTCTCAGATGAGTAATAGCAGACCATTCTCTGCTACTGTACAGAAATCAGGCTCCTTAGACACACTTCCTTTTCCTGTTGTGTCTCAGTCACTGCCAGAAAAAGAATTATGAAAGCTGAACTGAAGTACACGAGAAGTACGACATTGTCTGTGAAGTACTTCACAGATTAAAAGCTAGAAGGACGTCTGGACAATTACTACAGACGCAAACATTCTTACCGGTGATCAGCTTTTGCCAGTGAAATATTTGTTAACATACACATAATAGAAAAAAGGACATCAGAGAGCTATTTAAAAGTTTGGCTTCCTGAAAGCCACATACTTTGTAAATACAAGTATTAAATCCTTCAGGCAGACTACATGTAGTAAAATATCATTATAAAAATATATACTTTTCTCAAATTTACACTATGTTAGGCACTGTAAATAAGCCTGCCCTCCCTGAAAAAAATCTGTGTCACTGGAAGAAGTAAACAATGTTAGTTATATGGCCCACAGTAAAACTGACTGCTAAGCTATTTCCAAGAATGTTTTAGTCACATACTTCTACCTTAAAGCTAAAAATCCTATGACAAAGTGTTTCAGAGAAGATAGGAACTCTTACTGAACTACAGATCCATCTATTGAACCCCCAAGAAAGGGCAGGTAAAGGAGAATTTTGTTTTCTTTTGATAAAAATAAAAATTACTTCAGCGGGTGCAGTTCACTTTGACGCAGAAAATTCCAGTGAAGAAATCATTCTGGTTCACCAGACCGGGACTGGCATTTGAACCAGGTATCTGAATGAATACAAGCAGAACTGATGATTCGATAGCTTTACAGAAGGTTTAAAAATTCAACAGCTCTCATCATTCACTAAAAGTATACTTCTTCATTAAAAGAAATGCATTCCAGTAGGGATCAATGTTGAATTTAAATGTTTTTCATCAGTCTTGATATTAGTAGTTACAACTTGTGAAGATCCATATAGTAGTTGTGAGAGAAACTAGAGAAAAGACAAAACCCACCAACAGCCAGCACAGCATACTTGCTACCTACAGAAACCAGCTGCATTTTGAAATTTCTGCAGACAGAACTTTTTAAAGATATTTCTGATCGATAAAAAGCTAAACATCTTAAAGAGTTTTTTTTTCTTCTATAAATAAAGAATATTTACAGTTTTTCAGACAGGAAACAGCACCAGGGATTCACACCCCCTTGCCCGAAATGGAGA
Organism: Nycticryphes semicollaris; assembly: GCA_013400055.1. Taxonomy (NCBI): domain Eukaryota; kingdom Metazoa; phylum Chordata; class Aves; order Charadriiformes; family Rostratulidae; genus Nycticryphes; species Nycticryphes semicollaris. The sequence continues at coordinate 754,317 of VXBJ01003365.1, read as the reverse complement.
TTTCTAACATATAATGCTACAGATAGACAGATTTTGTCCCCTCTTGAGAAAAGGCTTGCATTTTTAAAATGGCATAGGCTACTCAAGCCCTGATGCTGAGCACAAGTTCCTGGTCCCGAGGCATCTACATTACTCCCAGTCAAACAGAAATACCCAAACTTCTGCACAATTGAAAATCAATTAAAGAACTAGACAATCTGTGACTGTTCTTTTCCAATTTCCAGTATCACAACGATTATAGTTGCTGGGTATCTTGCAGAAAAATTACTGTGTAAGTCTACTGCAGAGATTAAAATAATTTCAAGAGTCTGAAGAAATGAACACACCTTCTGTAAAGGTTATGTTTTGAATTGATGACAGTTGGGAGCAAAACCAGAGCAATCTTCACGGTAATCCTTCAAGGAAAGATCTTACAGGAGTTTCATGTCTCCGTCTTACAAGCTCTACAATCTGTTCTGCCAATGTCTTGGGAAATTCCATTTCTTCCTCAGAGATCAATGCTGGTGCACTGAGGTGTCTCATTAGGGAAAGAAGTCGACAGATGTGTATTCGGAGATATTTTGTACCAGCTTCTAACCAAAAGCACGAGCGGGGGAAAATCCACATAAGGCTTTTAATAAGAGGAGTATTTCATGGTCTGTGCGTTTCTTCCACATTGGTGTCCAACCAATAGCTGTAAAATATACTTGTTTGCAACACATCTGCTTTTATATTCAGAAGGCATTACCTGCCTTTACAGCTTCAATATCAGAAATCAACGTCCTGGCTAGGAAAATCCCAAAAATCTAAAAAGACAAAAACCCAAACCATTTGTGAGATGAAACACTTGCAATGTACTACAAGAAGTTTTTAAAAAAATTTGAAAATGAAAGCCTATTATCATTAGTCATTATTACAGAATGAGAACCTATATGTTATGTGTTCCTGTTACACTGTTGGTGCAGCTACTGGTGCACAAAGATAAGCATTCATAAAGCGTTTGCAGGTTTAGATACCATTTCATAGCCAGGATGATCCATCAAAGCATGGCTATTTCTAGAAAGTAATAAACATAGGATCTTGAAAAAGATTAGTGTGCAAGACAGACCTAACTTGAAAATATAAGTGACTGTTAAAGTGATTTCACAGAGACTCAGAACACAAATAAGAACAACAGCATCCAATTATTGTCAGTCACTACAAGGCCAAAAGATTTTCTTGACTATCTTAACTGAAGGTGGTGTTCTCAAGGCAGCATCCCTCAAAGCCATCAAAGTACTATCGTTAGATGGTAATAAAATATAAAAACCCAAGCAACAGAGGGCAGTGTTACCATGGCTGGGAAAAGGTATTTTGCCAGCATTCTCTGCTCAACTATTTTCAGTTAAATAGAAAATACATTCTGCAGTACATTTACAAATTTGCTGCTTCCCACTGAACTGCAGCAGTATTGCAGCAACGAAATTTCAGTAAGTGTAAACAACTGCCACAATGAAAGCAGGATCCACTTTGAAAGTAGTAACCTGGTATGTTTTAGTGAGAATTTTGGTTCTTCGTCTTCGATGCACCAAGCACCAACATGGTATTTGAAGAAGTCACAGCAACTCCCTCACCTTTGTCTGCTAATACCACATCTGCAACCAGTTCACCAGTCCCCCTCCTCTTCCACTCTCAACTGGTTTTGAGCAGTACGCTACACCTCACCTACAGCCTCTGAATGGCAATCTTTGCATGAAGCACAGAATTGTTATTTTAGCAATCTTACACTTGTGAGAGAAGGCTGTAGTTTAGCCCTACTGAGTAGGTGACCAGATCTCCACTCCCTTACAGCATATTGAAATGCAGGAAATACATTATTCTATCACATTGTTATACAAAATTATCATATATTAGCATATCGCTATATTAACATGTAACGATATACATCACAATCATTATATACTTTATGTACTATAATTATATTGTATTTTTATAGTGACCTTCTTTGCTTTGAAGAACATAATTTCAACAGAATTAAATTAGTTGATATCATTTATTTTCACTGTCCCCCAATTCCTAGATTTTTTCCACACTATTCTTATAACTAAAAGCAATCCAGTGGCAAAATATTTACTGTACCTCTATCCTCATGAAGATTTTTACCTTCAGCAAGTCCCTAACTGGAAACTTGAAACTTTTTTTTCAAAGTAGCATAATAAAACCAACTCACCTGGAGCAGTGAGATAGCTATGAAGACACCTGCAACTATGTAGATATTTCGGGGTAACCAAGCTTCAAGAGCAAGGATACATCCTTTGACAAAAATCTGATTCTCCCATTCACTCTTGCTCTGAATGTAGAGAAAGAATAAGAGTATTACTTTTCTGATCAAGTTTATGACAAGATCAGTCAACCCCATGATGTAGCTGAAGTAATGATTTGTCATTTATGCAGCAATGTTTTTAACCAGACTCCAGAAATACATATATGCCCAGACTAAATCAAGAAATGTCAGACATTAATGTCAGCATCTTCTGCAAGTCCTGCTATTAGTATACTTTAGAATTAGCAGATAACAGCATTCAGAGTTTGACTATTAGAATCAATAACTGAAATGCACATTTGAAATGCAAGTCCTATCCCTTTTTGAAACACACCTTTCTCCTGTTCCATCACTTGTTTTCTCCACCCTCCCACAGTACAAGTTTACTTTAAACAAATGAAACTCTCTCCTTGTGGTATGATATAGCACAGTCAATTAGTTCCCAGAATTTTAAGCTGACATTTATCAGCATTTCCACCATTTTTATAGTTTTGCCTATGCAGGCACAGAACATGACAGAGAGAAGAGTCCCAGCACCTTACCTTCTTTCTGACATCATAGCCACACTGTGTATTCACAACTTTTTGCTGCAAAGCAATAGAGATTTAAAATAAATAGAGTTCTACTCATTGCTGATCACAGGAAGTTTTTCCATCTTTTAGATTCGCACACAAATCAGGACTGTCAAAACCAACCTTTTTAAGGCGCATTTTTAGTAAAGATGAGAAAATCACTAGCAGAACACAAGAAAAGTAGTAACAAAGCAGAGGTGTATACTAGCAAGAAAACATCCTCCACCAGAAATCCCAGCTTCTTCTATTACATGACTTTCAACTCAGCAAGGACTTTCTAACATGAAGTGTAGCAACTGTACTGCCAGACATCTGCATTTCCAAGATGGGTTTCATGTTGGTTATTTCACAGAACACCTCAATGTTGAGGTAAAAATAAAGGTATCAGGCTGACTTATTTACACCTGCAGTGGAGAAATATGCCTTATAGCTCTGTTATTTCCAGTGGTATACAATTTGCTATCCCAGTCGGTTGCCATAAGGAACAGCTGCAACTTGAGCCCCCTCAGTTGACAGTTCAAAGTCTCACCTGCAACCCAGCTCCAAGATATACTTAAGTCTTGGAAGACAAAACACAACAGTTGCAGATTCAAGTAGGAAGACCATAAACACTTTCCAGATCACAGTCCCATACAAGACAGTGACAGTATTTATCTCCACAGATGCAAAGACATGAAGGACATTTGTTTTCTGTTTGAGACTTACAAAGATATATGTATTAAGCAATTATAGCATCATTTACACCATGCACAGTGATTTATATTGAAATATTACAAGTAGAATCTCATATTAAAAAGATTTTAAAATACTTGTGTCTCCTTGAATAGAGTACCAGCAACAGCAAGAGCCTCAGTGGCATAGTAGTGCTCCAAATTAAAAGTAGAAAATAATTACTGAGAAATCTGATTATGGAATATGTCCTTGACAAAGTCTTTCCGTGGTTGATTGCAAAGACAGTCAAAAGCCTTAGTACAACCCACCAATGGCTACTGCTCCACACAGCGCTTGATGGACTGACTTTGGGCTGTAACTATTCACACCAATACTATAAAGTATTGTATGGTAGTGCTTACCTCTGCATTTTGGCTTCCACTGAAAGAGTCAGATTCCTAAAGTTTAGTAAACTAATCTAACCAATAAGCACCTAAATCTTGCCAAACCCAGAAAATTGACTCAAATACTTTAAATGGAGTTTGTGTATGAGCACTTTAGTCGCTCGTAAACAATCTGCAAATGGAGTTACTCCTACTGTCTGGCAGAGGGGTGATGCAACAGGAATTCTAACTGACAATAGACAATAGATTCTAATGATAACAGAGAATAAATTCTAAATGACAAATTTTCAGCTGTCTAACAGGTTGCTGTATCTGGACTCTGAAAAGGATTGAACAGAAACATGAAAAGAGTATGCCTGTGCAAGAGTAATTTTTGATCATTCAGAAGACCTTTTAAAGCCCTAGTCATCACACCATATTCAGGAAGTACTTCCTTTCATAACTCTCCAACAATATCAGAGTAATACAAAGCCAGGAAACAACTTACTGCAGGATCAGGTATACAACAGGAAAAAGGAACGCCACACTTCTCACGACTTTTGCTTTCACTGCTGCAGTTAAAGTATATGTTAAAATCCCAGTCATCTGGACCTTGGGCACCACAGCAATGGTTCTGCAATAGATAAACAACCACTGAGCACTTGGGGGTATTTTAGAGACAATTGAACAAATTACCTGGAGTTATATTTGTTCATCATCTTCCCTTTCTCTAAGGCTGTGCAGAATCAATGGCAACATCACATTAAAAAAAAAGAGTTAAAAAAACCAGAGTACTGTGGCTCTATAAAATCAAAGCAATACATTTGGCACACTGCTTCGGGAAACAGGTGTCAGCGCGACAAGTAATTGAGAGATGCAATCAATGTACATCCATAAACGGTGCAACAAAATAGTTCATACGGATGCTTTGTACCCTGTTATTTCCAACTCAACCAAGATCATAAAACCTATAAAAAGTTTTCAACAAATTTATGACTCCATCCTTAAATCTTCATGAATCAACAAGTTTTTTTTTTCTTCTCCTTTACAATAAAAAGGGAATCCAAACATTCACGAATATAATTCCTTTCTTTTAAATGAGAAGGTTTTGATATCCAAATGAATTAACTGGTAAAGTCTCACTAGCTCAAAGGTCAGTCAACTCTAAGTTTTTCCGATCTAAGTTTCTTGACCTAAACAGTGTAGTGCAATTACCACAATTGCAGGCTGGGGAAATCCCAACGTTTCAAGGAATGTTCAGTTCCCGGAACTAATGAAAGCTACATTCTTATTAAGTTATGCTGTGCACTTTACTGGCCTGGATATTTAAGGGAGCAAATCTTCCCCTATAATTTGAGTACTTGAAATGTTACACTATCACACAAATTTTCCTGGTACCTCATGAAGTCTCACCCTCCAGGACATCTCTATCATCTCTCCTTTGCCTGCTGCCCATATTAACCTGTCTGTGAGACCACTAAAACTTGATGTCAGTAAATGGATTCAGAAGTTATGTTGTGACAGACACAGATGTGAACAGAGGGCAGAACTGTTTATACAAGCTTTCACAGGAAATATGACTACAGAGCTGAACAGAACCATCAGAATAGAAAACACACCAACAAAAAAAAAAAACAAAAACCAAACAATGGTTTAAAGCCGCTAATACTTTTACCATGAAGTAGAAGAGGTTCATTTTTGTCTTTCTAACAGACATTTATAGCTTTGTGAAAAGCCATACAACCACTAACCATGCTAATCTACTTCAGCAGGGTACAGGCTATGAGGTCACTTACTTACAAGCCTGAAAGGTATATAATTAGCCAGAGCAATGATCTGCATAGAAAAAGCTCTCTGGCTCCCAAGGCTCACACCAAGGACACAGCGAGTCGGCCTAAGGAGTGTGACCCCTTAAGAAGATGTACATTAGCAAGACATCTGAACACACTGCTGCACCTTGTTGTTCCACCCTTGCAGAACTACACTTGCTAATTAGCACTGAATAGCTCCCCCTCCTTCCTCTGTCTTTCAGGTATGGATCAACAACAGGCCAATTCAGTGATTTTTCTGGTCTTTCCTTTTTCAGGTTTATTAACTGATTAATCTGGCCAGTGAACTCCTTTTAGTAACCTCAGCCTTTTCTTTTCATTGAAAAGTATTTAACTGGAGTTCAACTGTAGATCAGCTTAGCGTATTAGCCTGGCTGACTGCACTGAAACTAGATAAACAGAGATAGCAACAACAGAGTGGGCAACACTGAGACAACAACTGGTGTTGGTCACAGCAGGAGGAGCTTTACCTTATAAAAAGGTGCCCTTTGCACCAAAAGCTAAAGCAAAACAGCACTCAAATCTACCCAGGCAACTTAGAGGATGCTTCCATAACAACAGATGTAGGAGCAAATGAACAGGATAGGTAAGTTACTGGTAATATGCAGCTGACCAAGGTGGTATCCACTCTAAAACGTGCTTTGCATCAAACTGAGCTGTGAGTGCAGATTTCTAAACGGGATCTTCTAAAAGATGGAAGACTGAAAAACACCCTTCTTTCCTAAGGGGGAATATATATATATATATATATACATATACATATATATATATATATATATATATATATATATATAGGACACAACCATTTTACCTCTTTGTGAAGTATAAACATATGTACTCCGTTTCTCTCCATATGTATTTTTAAACCACTGTCCTGGAGGAAGGAGAATCACACCCTCACTGGTTGTTTCCTGGGCATGATCACAAAAGCTGACTGGAGGCCACTAAGCCCTTACTAGCACAAGCCTTGTCCTTTCCTGGTGCACATCCCTGTCTTCTGGTGTCTGAAGATTTTAGGACCACGGGAGTGTAAGTTTTCAACCCTCCTTGACAACTGCCTGACTAGAGGCTAGTCTTTCCCAGTTAACAAAAATCCTCTTTTGCTTCAAGATGAGGTGCATCTCAGAAGATAAAAAGCCCTGTGCTTCATCCCTGTAAAAGACTACAGTGCCTCCTAAAATAAGTGTGCAGACCACCAGTTCTATTGCACAACTTCTTCAGGATAAAGACTTTTTTTTTTTGTTGCTCACTTCTCACTTAAACTGGTGAAACACTGACCAGAACAGGGGAGCAAATCAAGAAGGTCAGAAGGATGCTTGGCAGAGTTTCACATTTGCAGTTAGAACAGCACTGCATCTCAGAATACCTTGCCTCTCTGATGCTTTCAATGCAGAAAGAGTAAAGCAGCCCACCTGTAACATGGTACTATTGGCTACAGAGTATGATAAATCTGTAACAAAAAGGAAACCACCTTCCAAATCTATTTATTCTCCTACAACACGTAAAAGAAGTGACAGGATATGAACTTACAATTTTCTGTAGCGAATCAATGAGGTTCTGGAGGTCAATATCATCTCGGTAGGATTTAATGTTATTCTCGAAGAATTCCTTGACCCTGTCCCTCACCCAGTCCTGGAACAGGAAAGCCAGAACTGCCGCTGCCAGCTCCAGCAGGAATATAAACATAATTGCTCCACAAAACTGTAAAAAAAAAGTACAAATTACAAAATATCCATTCATTTTGAATGCATCCCTAGTCCAACTCCACCAAAAAACAGACACAGAGACTTAGGTTAAATTCCCAATCAGTACAGATAGCACGAGAACACAGCCTCTTAAAGAAGAATACAATGTAAAGAAACTCCCAAGAGGTTAGGTTATCTTCTTGATTTGGTCACCTGAAATCAACAGTAAAATGAGCATCATACTGCAGTCATTATGCACAACAGTGAAAATATCAATAAATGAGAATCCACAGAACTGGGCTGAAGTAGACTTGATGTTACTTCTTGGGATGTTTCCAGTTTCATAATGTTTTGTCCAGCTTAACTGCTTTCAGATCTAAAGTGAAGAAGCAGCCTCAGTATAAAAACAACCATGTAAGAGATTTCACATCAGTCACCGGAGTCCAAGTTCTGGCCATCAAACATTTCGAAGAAAACATTTAAGTTTTTAAGGGATTTTGTTCTCCTAAGTCTCTATATCATCTCCCGTCATAATTCCTGACTAAAACACATTCCAGAGCATACACAACATTAGATTGTGGTATATATACTATAGCCACATGACTGTATAGCAGAATGGATGAAGAAAGGAAGAAACATTTTTCCAGAAAGGAAAATACACACAGGTTTAAACCTACACTGCTTTTAATGTCATTACTCAGCCCCTTGTCTTATGTTTACCATATACATTATAACAAAGCAAATTCTGTAAGTTACCCATCAGTCCCAGCTTTCACACACATAATAACCCACTCATATCATTATATTACTTACAAACTTCAGCAGGCAGATGTTTTCTCTCAGTGCTCCTACACAACCAGCAAATCCCAAAGTAAACATGACTATTCCCACCACTAAGACAAGCACCACCGGGTCCAGACCATGAAGACCAGTGACCTTTGTCAGATCAGACAATACACCCTGAAAGAGAAAAAAAAATAGGAAAAGAAGTGACCACTATAAGCGTATTTTTCATTTAACATTCCCAGGTGTCCATGATTTCCACAATTTCAAATGAATTAGCTGCAAAACCTTGAATTTGCCAACATCAACCCACGTGGAAAAGTCTTGTCAAATGATTATTGACAATCCCTATGCTCTTCATCCTAGCATACGAAGTATTAATGCAAAGTTACAGATATTAATTCTTCTAATAAGTACATCCAGTGTAGTCTCCTAGGTTTATTTGCCAAACAAGCTTCCACAAGATGGTGCCAAAAGCTTAATACTATCACTGAATCTTCATTTAGTTTCCAGGAAAAGAATTAATGCTTTATATTAATTTGAAATGCACTAATCAGAAGGGCACTTTAAAGTGTTTAAAAAAAAAATTAAGAAAATGTTTTTCCAATTGTAACATGTAGGTGGCAGAAAGGGAGAGACGTTCCATCTACAAAGTGGATTACAGGTGACATTTTAAGGGAGGGGAACAAAATCATGTTCCTGTTTCCATGGAAGAAGATCTTTCTTCTCAACATTTTGTTATACCCCTTATACCCCTTCTAGTCCTGAATAGTCTTTGGAATGCTTTTCCAAAACCCTGCAAAAATATAGAAGTATACTCTAAGTAACTCCCTTTCATCACAGACAAAATTGTTACACCAAAAGAATTTATCTTTTCCCTAGAAGATACTTGCAATTTGCCTAATTTAGCAGCGATATTTTTTGTTAACTATCCAGAGACAGCACTTATCTTGAAAATAATCTTACCTGTTACCTGTCTGCCTAGATCTTAGAGTCCATGGAAAGTTATGCTAGCACAGCACCCTTACCATTTCTAGGTTAGGCTATAAAGAAACAGTTTCTATACCAGCTGCCATTAAAATTCTATCAAATACATGTAATACAAGGCTCTCATATAACATGCAAGAACAAGATACAATGTGCAGGAACTGCTGAAACTCTTAATGAGAGCAATTTGTAGGGACATCCACAGAGCCTTGCAATAGTCTGAATGTTCATCATACACTCAGTAGCAATACACAGACATTTTAATAAGGAAATACTTTCCCTTTAAAACAGAGCGATAACAAAAATCAACACAGTATGTCGTCCCATAATTGTATGTTATATCTTTTGGTCTTTTCCTTTATAAAGTGTATTCTCAAGCTAATTAAGTTTAGCCTAAGAGAAAGATATCAGACAGACCTGTAAAGTAATTCATATAAGCAGTCTAATTCTGTCAAGGGAATATAAATGCTCATCTTGCTACTCAGGTATTTGTGCTAGAGTTAAGGGCAAAGAATATACATTCCAAGAGAAGACCTTGGAAAAATCCCTATCACTTTGCATTTAAGTGCTTACTTAAAAACACCTTCAAAATACAGCATTCAAAGAAAACATGCACCCGGTGAAGCTTTATCAGCTGTTGAAAAGCACTGTAGTGATACACAGGAGGTCATCTTCTTTCATAATACCATACCAGATCTCGTTAGAGCTATTAATTTTGCAACAGCAAAACAACAGAAATGCTTTTACCAAAACTAGTTGAAGGGATGAAAAGAAAAAAACCAAAACACCACACCAAAAAAACCCCCTTGGTCTATTGGGTTACTTATGGTAGCTCCACCTAATCAAACCTTCGCTCAGACCCCACAATCAAGAAAGTCATGCCAAGATTAGCTAGGCTAATTCAGTGTCTTTGTAGAATCTATACACTACGAAACCAAGCACTGTATGACCAGGGTGTTGAAACTTTCACAACTATTTCCAGTTATCTCCTTCCCACACCCGAACTCAAGCTTTTTTTTTTTTTTTCCCCCAGATAATCTCACTTGCCCAAGCAACCTCTTTTGGAAGAAAACTTCCTCTGATCAAAGCACGTTATGAAGAAGAGTTGGCAGGAACTGGGCTCAGATGTTGCAAGTTCACAACAGTTTCTTCATGTTCATATTTGATGTTTACAACATTCTCTGTTGAAAAGAAGGTTGTGGGGATTTTTGCCTAACAAAAGATGTTAAGTGAAAAATCCTGAAGGAAGTAAACAAGAGAATCAAGTCAAGGAACTATCTCATTCCACTTTACTCATCTCTTTGAGGATCTGCAGGATGATAAAAGCTCTTTGAAGCTGCCCTTTACAACAGCACCTAGATTTCCTGCAGGTATACAGAAACGGAGTCTGATACCTGAAGTCAGTGTCAAAAGTCCAAAAATAAAAATCAACCTTTAAGTCTTCCTTTTAGTCACTTAAAACAGTGAAGTAAGAGTTCAACTGTACACACTTAACTGGTTTTCTACTTTCTTTTTATGTTTGTAAGCATTATGCCACCATCTCAACTGAAGTGGGTTGGCAACAGAGGGCTAACATGGATGGTCCTTAAAAAAAAAAAAGTCTCTAATACAGCTCATTAACAAATGCCAAACCAGTTACTGTTTGGAGATACACTAGTACAGAAACTACAAAATATATCTGAAAAGGACAGAGTTGATTTCTTATATTGAAGTTCTGTAAACTAGATGTTGGTTATCACAGTATCACAGTGCCACTAATTAGAAGCCAAGTTACATGCATATATTTTTAGACAGTTTATATACCTCTGTGTACAAACACAAAGCAAGATTGGCAAACTAAAGAATAAGTGCACTTAATCATACAATAAGTTAAGATTGGAAAAGACCTGTCTGACACAAAGGAACCCAAAACCGGACCTAGTACTCCAGATGCAGCCTCAAGAGTGATTAATATTGTTGGAAGAAACCCCTCTCTCAACCACTGGGGCTAATACAGCCCAGTATGCTTTACCCTGGACATGAAGGCACTACCTGATAATCAACTTCCTGATCAACAGGAGCTCAAGGATTTTCCTTACAAAGCTGCTTTGGAGGCAGTAAACTCCCAGCCCATACTGATGTTATAATAAGGATAGACCAATTAGATACACTAGATAAAGAGACTGGATTTGACTAAAAGAGGGAATGCAAAATCAATTTCACCAGTGTCCTCACTTTGATATATTATCAGCTAAAAGACACATGTGATTTATAGCCAGAAAAAAAAAAAAAAGACTGCTGAAGGATCAACCTGTGTAGTTCTAGCAGAGAAAGAAAAAAGATGAGATAAAAACAACAAAGTTAAAGGGATCCAATGTACTCCATCTGTTGCACTAAGAGACAGGATGTTCAAAACTCTTCCACCACCTGCAGTTTATCTTTGGGTTTATCACTGCAGCACAGCTTCTGGAATGTTTTTCCTCTTACTTCCCCATCTATTGTTCACCATGATGTTTATCTGTAAACAGACAGATCCATACAGGCACCATGGCTGAAAAATGGCAGTAGTATTAAAGACTGCCCACACAGCACAGAACAGACATGTAAAATAATGTGTATGTTTCATGAGCCATTCAGAATTTCAAACCCACAAGACAAGCTTTGAAGCACTTATTAGCAAAGCAGGACAGAGAGCAGGCAAAATTTAAGAAATCAAGACAAAGATTCTGGTTTTGCCATTTAGGAAATTGATTGTACCATAAAATCCATTTGGCAAATGGTGGTTATAAGCTAGTTACTTCCAACCACATGGTTCTTATGTGCTTCTTTACAGAACAGAAGATAATCTCTGAACATAACAGAATACAAATTAAGACAAGTTTAACACCCTCCCAAAAGGGCTGGAAAGAAAATCCTTTTATAACAGCAGAATGGGAGTGTTTGTGTGGAGGTGACTTACTATATGGCAATGATATCACTAATCTAGTTATGAGAACACATGCATGAACATGGGGAGTGGGGAGGAGGAGAATAAATACCTCAGCATGAAGATTATCATAAAACTCATTCACTTCCAAAAAGTGGAGGAATACCAGAACCTCTCTGTATGTGGGTAGCTGCCGTGTACATGCACTCTGATTACAGAAATGTTACACTACGACGGTAATTAAAGTATTCCTGCTCAGCAGCACACCTGAAGAGTGAGGGCACCTGCCCTCCACTGTTAATTAAGACACAGACCAGTAAATCTGCCAGTCATTGTCACTTTTTCCTACTGCTTGCATTAATACGGAAGCCACACTTTTACACTCATAACAAGGGGGCAAACCATTCATTTCCATACCTATACCATCTCTTCTCTTGTAGAGACGTGAGCTCTATAGGTACACGCCTGCACAGACTTCCTCTGATGGGAGAAAGAAACCTTCGCCAAAAACCAGCTAGATCACGTTCCCCAATTTTGTGTCTCTACATGGAGTCACAATCACTCAAGCAACTCCATGGGGAGTGAAGTGGAGGACAACAGATGGCCTGAAGACTGGGAATCCTTCAGAAAGACGATCCCAAAGATGCATAGGTTTGGGTTTTGGTTTTTTTAAATACAAGAAGATACCTTTTACATTCTTCCCAAACACTTCTTGTTTTTAACAAGAAGAGGTGGGCAGGAAAGTGTTTCTTATAAAACACGCTTATAAAGTTTCTTATAAAACAGCAGTTCATAAAGATTATTCAAAAAGATTAAACTCTCCCTAGCAATGTGCTATGACAAGTTTAAAAAGAGGTCTAAACATCTATGGCCACAGCTTAACACCTGATCAGGGACAAGAATGAAATTCCAACTAAACTCAGTTTAGATCATTTGAACATGGTCCTGAGCTTAGATGCTACTTTTAACCTTTGATGCTCCCTGAAGAAGTAGTTTTACCGGGGCAGGAAAAGAAGCAGCCACGAAACAAAGTAAGATCAGACATTTCTACTCTTACCTTTTCACTCCATGCCCACAGACCAGCTGCAAGGAAGGCCACCCCAGCTAGCTACAACAAAAAGAAAAAAGAATAATGTATTAGATATACTAATTGACTAATTCTCAAACACTTAGCCAGGAGCACTATTGCTCAAGTAAAACAAATATTGTCTGTGATCTCAGCCAACAGTCATAGGACATTCCTCCCCATGAGTCAATCTCTTGCAAGAAAGAGCACTTTTATTCCATAGCATTCTTGCATTTTATAGACTGCTTTTAAAAGGTATTTATTTTGATTATTCATGATTACTCAAGAAGCACACAGTTCTAGATTAGTAATTCCACATAATAGCGTGGGAGTTATCCATGTCCCAATGACTTGCTCTAAACATTTTGCCTACACATTAATGAAGTTTTCAGAATATTTAATGCATATTGAGGTTATTCCCTAGTTAGTCATTTTACAGTACCACCCCCCAAGACAGTAGCCATACCTACACTTCATAACTTCCCAATGTCAAGGTTCATTATAGTAGCCTCTTTAATTGGATACAGTATGTCTTTTGAATCCTTACCTTGTCTTAAGCCCTTCTGAATTAAGCTGATGTAACGGTCTATCCACTTACTTTCAAGAAACAACAAATCTGGTTGGCAACATACAAACCCTACACCAGTTCATATGTTTGTATAATAAATATTTCTGAATTATATCCATCCAAATACAGCAAGAGATCATTGCTCTAGTCTCTTATTCCTTTTCCCTATAGAAGTCATTTAGATGTGGTGTAGGGCAGAACTTTGCAGAACAGGGCAGATGGTGGGACTTGATGATCCCAAGGGTCTCTTCCAACCTGAATGATTCTATGATTCTCCATTCTCAGGCAGTTTGTCTTTAACATCCCATCTCAATAATCAAACTAAAATGACCTCTACAAACTGAAGACAGCTCCTCCTCTTTACTTAAAACGTTATTCTAGCCTGCTGTGTCCATGTAACCTTAAAAGACATGAGGTGCCGGAGCATGTCTAAAGAGCAACTAAGCTGGAGAAGGGTCTAGAATACAAGCCCTGTGAGGAAAGGCTGAAGGAACTGGGCTTATTCAGCCTGGAAAAAAGGAGGCTGAGGGGAGACCTTACTGCTCTCTATAACCATCTGACAGGAGGTTGTAGCGAGGTGGGGGGGTTGGACTCTTCTCCCAAAAAACAGGAGGTAAAACAAGAGGAAATGGCCTCAAATTGCGTCAGGGGAGATTCAGATTAAGTATTAGGGTTGTCAAGCATTGGAACAGGCTGCCCAGGGAAGTGGTTGAGTCACCATCCCATAGATGCATAGATATGGCACTTAAGGGTACGGTTTAGTGGTGGACTTGGCAGTGTTAGGTTTATGTTCACACTCGGTCTTTTCCAACCTAAATGTTTCTATGATTCCATTAAATGGCTTCGGTTACTTTTCCCCCCAAGCCTTATACACATTGACTAGTAAATTCCAACAACTGAAAATGCACCTTGAAAAAGGGCCCCTTTCCTCTAGGGATTGCAGCACCTCCCATGAACTAAACAAGCATTACAGGCAATTCCCCACAGCACAGGCAAGAAGCAAAAATGGAACGCTGTTCCACAAGACAGGACATATGCAGGTTTTAAGTACTGTTGGGTTCACTGCCTGCTGACCCTAAAGTGCACTCTGGGCAAATGAAGTTGTCCTGGGTTTATTCTGCTGGGGGGAGTGGAGGAAAGGAAAACCTAAAAGGGCTGCAAGTGTCATTCATATAATTTCATTAAAAAAAAAAAATCACTCAATATTATACACTTCTGTCTAGGCATGAAGCATTATATGTTCTATTTTAGGGCTTAAATACACAGATTAACCAAGGAAGTCCACTACTAATACATGGACTGAGATAAAACTGGGCAAAGCAGTGCTAAATAAGTTAAATTTCCAGATTCCATAAGCAACAGCACAATGACTACTTATCTCAGGTTCTGAATATGCTAAGTACATTTAAAGTAATGATTTGGATCAAAGCACAACTTAAAAAATTCTATGAAAAAAATCACATGGATATAAACAGAATATTGACCCATACTGCCTTTAAATCTTAACTCAGTCTTTTTCCAAGTGAAAAAGCAAAAAAAAAAAATAAATTGATCAATAATCAAATGTGTATGTCATTAAGTTACATGGTGCATGCAAACATTGTATACTTCACCCCTTCTCATTCCAAATGCTCCAGGAATGCTGAGAGACAAGTGAAGGTATATGGTATAATTTGCAGTAACCAGGGTAAATTACACAGTAAGACACAGCTGGATCTTTGGAGAACTTTTCTGAAGAAAAGAATGGGGAGCAAGGATTGGAAAGATACACTCTAGATACAAACTAATGCTAGTGTAACACTAACACTCTGCTATTGGGTGTTAAATAGGGTGTTATCTCCAGACTGGCTACCTTTCATTATAATTATAGTCTTAACAGATGCTTAATTAAGTAGATTTTTCACTAGTATGCTTCATTTTCACCTCTGAACACAAACACTGCTCTCATGTTTTTATAAAGTGTTCAGTTTCACAACACACTACTGCTTTTGCAAACTTATTTCCATAAGCACCTTTAAGCAAATGATCTACCAGTAACTCAGTTTATCAGCAGAAAAACAAACTTAGTTTCATAGAATCAACGTGGATAAATCTAAACCTTAATTCAGCTAAGACAAGTGATTCATAATTCTCACTAGAAGCAGCCAAACACACACTACGCTTCTTCAGCAAAAAACCCAGTGAAGTATGATGTACGTGAAGGAATACAGCCATCAGCCACTGCATTTGCAGGCACAATTAGCAAGACAACCAATTTGCAAGGAAGCACAATGATAGTATTTAAAGCAAGGAAATCTCATTCGTTAAATAACTATGTGCAAGATACTTCAAAGTATCTCACTGAAAACTATTGTAGAACACACCATGGTGATAAACCACCTCAAAAGTTAGCATGACTGAGCATACCCAACACAAAGTTCTAAAGAGAATTAGCACCAGGAAAATACCCTCTCTCTTTACCACTCTTGTACAGAGGCACTCGAGTGACTGCTGTAAGGCAGACCAGGGAACTGATCCAGTCTG
Source organism: Nycticryphes semicollaris (assembly GCA_013400055.1). Lineage (NCBI taxonomy): Eukaryota > Metazoa > Chordata > Aves > Charadriiformes > Rostratulidae > Nycticryphes > Nycticryphes semicollaris. Next base: position 738,084 of record VXBJ01003365.1, on the reverse strand, counting down.
AACTGAAAGAAAAAAGTGTTAACCTTTGTCAGCACACTGACACTGAACTGAAGGGCCACGTGAACGGGAGAGCAAGCAGCTGAAAAATAGCCATGCTAACTACAGACAGAGTGAGCAAGCAAGCCAGCTTTTTCAAAAACAAAGCAGCTTGAAATTTGCCTTTCACCAGAATCTGGATGACGTGTAAGCAAGAGCAAACTGGACTACTTATCTTGCTTCTATGCCAGAGAGTCATTTAAGCCATACACCACATGAAAGGCTAGATGGAAAGAAACACAGAGCTCAATTGTACCCCTCTGAACAGGAAACTAAAACTAGTAACCAGTATTTGGTCATTTCCTGCTTTTGAACTGAAAAAGAAAAATAAAAATCACCATTATTAACATATTGTATCAAGCTGTAAAATCTGCTCAGGAGACATGCTACTAACATCAACCCACAGACACCATGCACAAGGCCACTACAGCTTAAGTGTTACCTGTTCCTGACCACACTTGGAGTTTCTTTCACTATGCTATTAGAATTGCCCTACTGAATGAGAAAACATGTCTAATTTGTTTCTCAAATCAAGGTTGCAGCTAAACATAATACTCTTGCACACAAACTGATTTTGGGTCTGCCTGTCTCAAGGTCTGATTACAAGCAATGGGAATGCATCCTCTGCCACTGTTTTAGTAACCACAACACGTTACTCCTACAGAGAACACTTTTCACACCCCCCGGACAATCCGATTTTACACTGTAGCTCCACCCATGCTGCAGCAATCAGCAGCCTACAGTCCTTCCTTCCTTCCTACCCTTGACTCTTCCCAGACTTTTCCTCTCAGGGTCAGGAAACCACCTGGTGGTGGGTTCTTTCCCCTTCCTGGCACAGCCCTGCTGTTTCAGATGTTCCTGAAAAACAACACACATTACAAAAGCCAAGAAAAATCTTATGCTAGCCTGGCCCTTCTCTTACTCTTCAAAAATGAGCTCAGAATTTTTTTCCAGAGCTTAAGAGAATTTTTGCCCTTCTTCATATTCAGGGCAAAAATGCCACATCTCCTCTAGCATGTATGAAAAGTTTTGGGTTTTTTTCTCCACAGTCCCTTGAGAGCCACACATACAGCTACAGAGCATTAGAAGAGAAATCAAGATGACAGCAACTAAAAGCTATTTTACCCTCTCTCCTCTCAAGTCATCTGAGAAACAGCAAGCTCACATGTAACCTTTCATCTCACTGAAATAGCTATGTCCTGGCTGAGGTGCAACTCTTGGACTACCCCAAAAAATGCTTCAAGTGGAGACAAAGAAGCAAGCACCAGAGACAGGTGACTGAGACACCTCCTTTTATTCCCTGGGCCTTCCCAAGTGCAGGCTGGAAGGCATCGAGCAGTGCTGCAAGACAGCACCAAGACAGGGTACCCTGCTATCCCCCTGGGATCAGTCATCCACCTCCTGCCCCTTCCTCCACTGGGGCTTTTGTAGGACTCACTCTATTGAAAAACAACTCAGAACAGCCAAGTGCTCTTCACCTCGTACTACTGCAGTCTTAATAGCATTATGACAAATGAAGCTACTTGGAGAAAAAAAAAAAAAAAAGGAAAAAAAAAAAAAAGAAAGCTTTAAAACTCAAAAGGAGGTCCAGCCTTGCTGTAATAAAGTAATTTCACTTAAACTTCTGAGCACTCCCTGCAGGGCTATCTTAATAGGTGCAATTCTGCCTCATCACTACTCATTAAAACAAGCGTACTTTGAGAAGTTAAGTCTTATTAGCATGCTTAAAAAGCAAGAAGAAAATAAAAGTAATCCCACATTAAAATGCCTTGAAAGACAGAGCATTCCTATGACCCATTCCCTTTCTTAAAAGGGAAAGCCTAAAGAATAGAGAAATGATTTTGCTAGCCAGTCATACAGAACTAACTTAAATTCTGCAGAACTAAACCTTCTATTGCCAAGTTGATCGTCTCAGAAAAAAGACAAACTGTCTTCCAAAGAGATTTACAGATTTCTAAAGGCTGATTAAACCACTAGCTTACCATTATCAAAATATTCCTATTTTTCCTCCGAGTTCAGTGTTTTGTGTCATACCAATGTGACCTGTATTTGAAACATGACACAAACTGAAGCAAAGTAACCTCACACTAAAAAGTTTAAATATTCTGTAAACTACTAAGTCATCATATGCTTTAATTTTAAAGCTTATACAGTCACTGATATTATCTTTAGGGCTACAATGGGGAAGTCAACACGTATCTTTAGTAAGCATTACAGAAGAACAAATGCAACTCCTTATTTACATGCAAATTACTTGGCTTATGAATAAACTGTGTCATGAGTTAGCTCACAGGTGAGCTAACAAATACCTCCAATAAGGGCTTAAATGGGCAAAAGGCTGTCTGCCTACTTACCTATATATCATCCCTCAGACCGGTTATAGAGTCACCATCCTCACTAACACAAACACAGAACAAGCTCCCACAAGCACCTGCCCTGCAAGCTAGGAAAAGTGAATTCCCTTCTTAAATGCTGCTTTTTTGAGTCATGGTTACATTTCCCTTCTGGTTATCTCTAGGGCAGCCTGATAGTAATTCCTCAGCAGAAGCCTCAGACCATCCACTGAGCAAGTTACCAAGACTACTAGTACCTGTTCAGAAAAATAATTCCTCCAGCCAAAAGATCAGCTGAAACATACAAGCTGCTTTGCAAATTCTCCTAATTTTTTCCGCACCCCTTCTTTAAAAATTGTTCTTTAAGGAAAAGAAAAATCATTGGATCTTCATCATTAATTTCAAGAGAATACAATAAAAAAAAAGAAATTTGAAAAAAGTTATATGACACTGCAGGGGAAAAAAACAGAAATAAAAGAGATAAAATCACTCCTGTGCAAAAGCAGGCAAATTCTAGATAGTTTTCCCAGGAAAGAAAATAATTCAATTTCTCAAAGATAGTTACAGACCCCACTTCATGAGACACTCACTAGAAAGAAAGCAGGGGTCTAGAACAATCCCAATATATTAATGAAGAGTCTGACCATTTCTCACATACCCTACATACTATCTGCTGAAGAACATCCACTGATTTCCAAAGTGATTTCTCTGAAAACCAGAACAGCTTAACAAATACTACTTCTCATTGCACAACACTCCACTACAGGTACATAGGAGTTGTACCATATAGAAGAAAAATTGCTACAGAGCTGGTGGCCTTTGAGCACACGCTTTTTGATTCATGAGGCCACGATTGAAATCCTCAATTGCCAAAAAAACAGTAATCACTAAAGAATGTTGGCCACGATGTTACGATAGGGCAAATTAACTCTTACTGGAAAAAAAGTTTCTACACAAGCCACACACTTCTGTCCTGTTACCCACAGAACAAACTCCCCTGTGGCTTAATGCTACAGTGTCACATTAAAGCATTGCACCAGTAAACAAGAGGTGGGGGCAGCAGCAAAAAGTTCAACAGCAATACTCAGGCATTTCCCACTCAGTATTACATGGTCTTCTAATGTTTTTATTGCACTGAAGTCAGCAGAAAACTGATGAGTAATAAGCTCACAAGACCCCCAGCTCTTCAAGCAGCTATTTCCTACCCTGCAGGTCTTGCTTTCAACAGGACGTTGGGCAAGATGACCCCCAGAAATTCCATTAAACCTAGATTTTCTAACCTAACTTTAATTCAGTTTTGTCCATCATAGATGCAGCTTTCAAAAAATCCCTTATTTTCTACCTTAAATACTGCCAAAGCAGCCAAGACGTGCAGAAATGCCAGCCCAGTTTACCAGAAGTTTATATGGGTTAGTCAAGCAAATACCAAGTCACTATGGACAAACAAAAAAGATTCTGAGGCTCTCAATTTATGTTCAGATAATAAACTCCTTATTTTACTTAAGTTAAATACAGATTTAAGTAATAATTCCATATATTAAATTGTAGGTAGTAAAAATTGGCATGGTTTAAGGAGTCCCAGTAATCAAATAGAATAATCTTCTCTAACAAGACTACTGATCTCAGACACGTCAATCAGGAGAGTCAATTTTTACTCTTAACTTAAACAAGTTGCTTCAGCCACATACCATACTTCCATTCTTACTATCTGACCTTTTTGGCTTTGAAAAAAAGTCTTTAAAAGTAGCTATCCATACTAAGAGATATTTCAACTCTGAATCAGAACATTAATCCAAGCTTCTGTATCCAAACTTCTCCAAGACTACCCATGCCTTTCCATGGCTGTAGTTTCCATGCCTTCAGATGCAAACTCTTAACATTTGACCCGCAAAAGTTCTGAAAAGAACTATCAAGTTTATCTGAACGCGCTTCCTTACCTTCATATCTCCCTCACAGACACAGTAACTTATTCCTAATGCAATTCTATACACTAAGCTTCGAATTGCCTTTTTTTTTCCAAGGTAATTGGGTGCTTCAGTGATCTTGACCATTACGCACATCTGGAACCACACTCCTACTTATGCTCCCTTTCCACATTCACAATTCTAAACATTATAAGCAGGTTAGTCCCCAGCTAAGTATTTCAAGACAGTATCAGACAATTTTTCTGCCCACAGAGCAGAACACTTAAGATCTTGACTATGTTGTAATGCAAGCTGTTGACACATCTCTGGAGCAGTTCCTTTCTTCTCTTCTGCATAGTGTATTTACAGATACGCCACCCGAACACAGAGATCAAAGATGAACTGAAAGGAGATATTAGAAGAGGCTTCTCTTAACAGGGAAGCAACTTAACATGCTACTTCAGTGCATTTGAGAAAGGGAGCTTTAACCTTTGCCCACACACAACCAACATCTAATGTCCTCCATCATTCAAAAGACTAAAGCCCTGTCAGCAACAGTAGAGACTACACTGTTTTCTTTTGCCATACTTCAAGCAGATCGTTCCTTTCTCCATTAAAAAAAAAATAAAATCAAAACCAACCAAACAAGAAAACCAGTTTTATATGCTTCACTCCTTTATCTTTACTCAGAAGGTAAGATAGGAAGAAAGAATAAGGAAAGGAGGAATAGCAAGGAATCCTTATCCATATAATTTTCAATAATAACTACTTTCTCACACAGAATAGGCTTCTTCAATTCCAAAACACCCAGGACATATCACACATCAACTTCCTACTTTCAAGTAAATATTTCAGCCTATTCTCCTGAGGAAAAATGAAGGCAATTAATAAAACTGAAGCATGCCTAAACTATTTTAGTCTCCGCATTTTGTACTCACCCAGAAGACAATGTTGTAGCTGAAGAGGAGATATTTGTACCAACAGCTGACTTCTGCATTAGAGTATCGGTAATAGTGCATCTTCTACAGCACAGCGTCTACACAGAAAAGAAACAATGAGAAGAATTAGGCAGTGAAAGATTTTAAGAATGAAGGATTTTTTCCATATCTCTTTTGCTCTGTTGAGGAAGGGACTGTAGTAACCTGTAACGTGTGCCTGAAGTATGTTTAAAGTCAGCTCAGAAACTTCTGCTGACCCTAAACTCCCCCTAAGTATTTGTTGCTTAATAACCCTGTCTTCTTTAAGCACACTTACGTAGCAACAGGGAGGGACGCCCAAGAAGGAAACTATACAGTTAGCCTAGGAAGATTTGCGTCAGCAAGTTGAATTAATCCACTTTCTCACTCTTTCAAAACCCTTTCACTTACACAGGCAGTTGGTTGGATTTACACAAAAGTCTAAACACCCACCCTGTGGATTGAACATCCAACAACCCACTAGAAGTGGTTGCCCGGAAAAACTACAGACTGCTAAATACAACAGGCAGTTGTACTCTGTCGTTTCCATACTTCAATGTTTCTTTACCAAATGAGTTCCCTCTAAGAGGTTTTATTCTCAAAAACAAAAGCCTCCTTATAAAACAGCTGATCTGCTCTGCAGAGTTTGGTTTTCTGGCTTCCTTATATACACTACAGATAAGGTTCAACTGAAACTATTGCTCAAATATTTCAGAGAGCTACAGCCTTTCAGAGTATCATAAGTAAAACACCTCTGCAGAAATGCCATGCATAGGACAAAAACAGAGGACAAGCTGTTAAATTGAGAGCTGGAGCAGGGAAGACAAAGCACTCCCACAGCCCTCGCATTCTAGAGAGCTGACCACACAAGTGCTGCCTACAACAGATAAGAGGCAGTTCCACATTTCAACACTCCACTTGCTTGAGGTAAACATCTTCCTCCCATAAACTGTCAGTAAAAGCCTTGCAACAGGGAAGCAAGCACAGAATTTTCAAACACCTCCTAACTGAGAAAAAGACCTTCACGACAGTGTGCAAAACCAAGCCTACCCATCTAAGTCTGAAATCAAGCACCGTGAGTCCCTCCTTGGTCCAGATATATTCCCTGTCCCTCTTCAACCCCATACAGGAAGTTTCTGTGCTGACCAATCAAATGGAAACAATTTTCAGAAGTGCAGAGACCAGGTAGGAAATCTAAGGAGGGGACATTTTGGTAGAATACTCCATAGCTTTAAGCAGTTACAGAAAAAAACACCTGGTGAAAAAAAAAAAAGTCACATGACTTGGCACAAGAATGTCAGCCACCAGGCCCAAGTCATAGAGGGCAAAGGGAGAGACTGGGAGAACCAAGAACTGCCCACTGTAGAATATCAGGTTTAAGATCATTTAAGCAACCTGAAGGTGAAGAAATCCATGAGAAGCACCTGTGGCTCCCAAGGGTACTGGTGGACGAAGTTGCTAAGTCACTATCCATCATACTTGAGAAGTCATGGCAGTCCAGTGAAGTTCCTGCAGAGAAGGGGAAACATAACCTCCATTTTCAAAAAGGAAAAAAAACGGAAGACCTGGGAGACTACAGGCCAGTGAGTCTCATCTCTGTGCCAGCACGATCATGGAGCAGATCCTCCTGGAAACTCTGCTAAAGTACACAGAAAATGAGGAGGTGATTGGTGACAGCCAACATGTCCTCACTAAAGCCAAATGCGTCTTGACAAATTTGGTGGCCTTCTACAATGGGGTTACGGTGTTGGCAGATAAGGGAAGAGCAACTGACACATTCTACCTGGACTCATGCAAAGCATCTGACACTGTCCCACAACAACAAATATGGATTTGATGGATGGACCACTCAGTGGATAAGGAATTGGCTGGACAGCTGGACTCAAGAGTTGCAGTCAAGAGCTTGATGACAAAGCCAGCGATGAGTGGAATTCCTCAGGGGTCAGTACTGGGACCAGTGCTGTTTAACATCTTTGTCAGAGACACAGACAGTGGGATTTAGTGCACCCCCAGCAAGTTTCTCGATGACACCAAGCTGCATGGTGTAGATGACATGCTGGAGGGAAGGGATGCCATCCAGAGGGACCTGGACAGACTTGACAGGTGGGCTTGTGCAAACCTTGTGCAAGTTCAACAAGGCCAAGTGAAAGGTCCTGCATGCGAGTTGGAGCAATCCCAATCACAAATACAGGCTAGGTAAGAGAAGGGATTGGCAGTAGACTGGAGGTCTGGAGGGTGGTAGCAGATGAGAAGCTCAACATGAGCCACCAATGTGTGCTTGGAGCCCAGAAAGCCAACTGTATCCTGGGCATCAAAAGAATCATGGCCAGCAGATCAAGGGAGGTTAAGTTTCAGAGAAATAGCAGTGTCTGGAAAAGGATTAAAGGATGTATTGGTCAGTCTTACTGAAACAATACCTGCAAAAATTGCCAGGCTACAGAGTAACATTCACCATTAACACCCGACCTTGGTATTTCCACAGTTCAGATGCTGATTTCCATACAGTTTTAATCAAATACTAACAACAAGGGGTTTTTGCCTTCCAATGCCACATCTTACAACTAAGCCCTAATTTATGTCCAAACCAGTTACTCTTTGTTAAAACAGAGAAAATTGTACTTTATGGCAGTACAGGCAGTGACTGGAAAAGACTTTCCTAGATGTGACTCAGTCATATACATAGCTGAGTTTTGCAATATACATTCTTAAGATGCAGACAGTTTTGCTTCCTCATGCACTGGCTCAGCTTTACTTAGTGACCTTTTCAACCCATGCAGCTTCACAGATAACAGTTAGGAATCTTACTATTATGAGAAGTAGTGAAGAAAACCCGCTTTAACACCACTCTCCTGACATGCTTTTCTAAGCCTGCAGGTGAGAGAATACAAGAGAAGGACCAAATGCCTGGTTTTCCCAAGTTCTTTATTTCAGTCTCTAGTTCCAAATAGCAATTTATATTTCGAGAATCAATAGTCACACACTTGTCCAAGTCAGTAAGTCCGATGGGTCTGGGGAAGAGAGGGAAGAGGGGACACTAGGAAACAACAAAAGAACCCTACTAGTCTGAACAGAATCCAAGACTCTGTTCACACCAGTGTAAGCATGTATTGCAACAGTACACCGACTACCGGTGCAAACATTCTCTGGAAGCAGGTACACTGAAGCCTCCATCACCATCCTGCCTCCCTTCCTGTGAAAAATCAAGATCCTGGCCAAAACCAGGAGTGGCAACTGATACACATGCTAGTAATAAGAAACACTGCTTTGGCTGCTGCACCCGCTACAAGAGGAGGCAGCAGGTGACATGTAGCTGGGACATCATTAAATCCCATAAAAACGAGGTTCTACACGACAAGGAGGTTTAAAATATAATCTGAGGCAGAAAGGCAAGCAAAATGTTCAGGATTTAAAACCCAAACAATCTAAAGTCTTAGATTATTCAAGTCCCAGCTTCAGTGAAACTATTGACAGGAATAAGAGCATCCAAAGTATCCTTACTCACAAGCACCATTCCCCACCTACATCATTGTTTGGACCACCAGCTTGTAAGACCTTTCTCCCCACTTCCCTGTAGAACTGGCAAGACACCCCAATCAATGCTAATTACAGGATTGTCACAGAATGAAAAAGCAAAATGCTTTTTTTATACACTGGTTTGTTTTGGTTTTAGTTTTTGTAATGCTCTGAAGCGACAGGAGTACTGGTTCCTTGTTTCAGGAAGCTGTCCTGTAACAGCACACGGCTGCACAGACTCTATACTAAAGAGCAGATTCGACTTAATCTCTTTGCTTATTCTCAGGAGTCTTTTGGCTCTTCGTGACAGACCACCAAACAGAGCAGTATTATCACTACTGCTAAGGGAGTGACATTCTGACATAATAAATGTAAAGCACAAGCGTGTGTGTCTATCCTGACCCTACAAACAGACAGACCAGGCAATCCACTCAAGGCCACAGAGTCCCCTTCCCCGTGTTTATAATAAAAGCTGCTATACTCCCTAAGGTAGGAGGCATCTCTTACCATTCTAGAAATCTGCTACATCAGTGTTTCATTTAACTTGCATCACAGGCTACATAGCTATGGTTAGGCAATACTACAAAACACTTGGAAGATTAAAGTAGTATGTGGGCAGCACAGACTAGTAGCTTTCTCTACTGTGTTTCAGACAAAGCAAGTCACATTATGTCAGCTGACAGTTATCACCCACTCACAACAACGGGAACTTCTACAAATTACATACAGAGCACTGATGCTTTGGTAAAATATATAATTCCATCTTGGTATTTACAGCTTCAGTGAGGGGAAAAAATGTAGTTGTTTATCAAGGGGCTACTGCCGTTTCCAAGGTGCTTCTACACCCACGGATTCCACTCTTATCTCCAAAATGGTACAGCAGTGATATTCAGTCTACAGATTTTAACACTCATAAAACAGAAGCTGTGGTATATTAGACAATCTAATTTGAATATGCAGGGAAATCCTCACAGGTGAAATGTTAAATCTAGAACAAGAACAACTGGAACACTAATGTACGTCTCTAGATCTAGGTCACAAATTCTCTTCTCAGGGGGCATTAACATTACATGGGAGACCTAAGTCACACTGAAGTTCCAGGTTCAGCCAATACGGCCACCATATGGAGTCCTGATCCCCTTCTTTCCCTGACCCCTCAATAAAATCCACAACCATTAATCATCATACTCAGTGGAGCAAACAAATCATACAGCAAATCTTCAGATCAATCTTGTGATGTTGTACCACACGCCAAGAAGAAAAGAGTTTTAAGCCTTCCAGTTTACCTCCCCAGAGCTCATACAAATGCCAGTGTGGGTGCAGTCAGGAGGTAGGAGGAGAACAAGGATGGGAGGCCAGCAGCAGCACTAGCTTCTGAGTGCTCACAGAAACACAGCACCCCTGCAATGCCAGCCTACACCAGTGCCACAGGCTACACCACGCTTGAAGCTAACGCACTGAAATGGATTAAGCTGGAGAACAAGGGCACAACTGAGGGAAACGAAAACAAGGAAAAAAAATAAATTCATTTTGTAAGCTGTTGGCTACTCCCCCCCCCCATTCATCCATTCAAAGCATCAAGTCTATATGAAGCTGGTGAAGCAAATCAACAAAGTCAAAAGAAGAATGCACTGAGGAGCAAGAATTTTTAAAATGTGCTTTAGCATATTGTTTATTTTGATATGATTACTGGATTCCATTACTCCATCAACACCAAATCTATATCAGAAAGCATCAGTTCCTTCATTCAAGACATGGTGCCATTAAAAATAATTGTCACAGTCTTTGGAGGTGCTCAATCAATACAGGGGGGGTTTGTGAAGTTGAAAAAGACTTATCCCTGACCAGCGATAGTTCAGAGGGTTTTTCTTAGGACATTCTGAAAATGGAGCAACTGAGAGGCACCTATAGATTGCCCTTTCCACATCCCAGAGAGAAGGTGACCACCAAGGGAGCCTCAAATGTTCAGTGTAACACCTGGGTGCTGGGCATCAAATCTTTCCATGTGAGGACTGAGCCGGTGCAACAAACACAAAGGTGAGAAAAACTGACAGGATTCGGAGCTCTTACAGGCCACTTAGATCCTGGAAGAGATAGCAGCCCTGTGGATGACTCAGGAACTCCCTGCAAGCATGCATTATCTTTATTTTGTTGTAGTTTTGTCTTCAAGGAACTCTGACTGGAGCATCACAAAGCAAATAAAACTTCTCTTAAGGAATACAACTATAGCATATTTACCTCTGATGCCATCCAGAAAAGCAGAGAAATATTTGCTCATTCTTAGAGAAAACCTGAGGTTTATTCAACAAAAGGGTATTTTTAACGACTCATGAATCAAGACTGCTATTGCTAATTGGTTACCCCTGTTTTACTAGAAAAATCCTGACAGATAACAGATCTCTGAACTCAGTGGAAAGCATGACCAAAGCCAGACAGATTTCTTAAGGTTTCATCTTTTGCGGTTCTTATTTCTGTGGCACGCCAAAGACCCAAAGTTCTCAAAAGCATTTGAAGATTATTTCAGGCACAAGTTGCTCCAACACAAACTCCACGGAACAATCCCCTATACATGGGAAGGGTTTCCGGCTTTAGTGACTGGGCTTTATTCACTACAGCACAAATAGTAACTTAGGAAAACACAACAATGCTCCCAAACACGGAAGCAGCATTTCAGAAGAGCTCCACTTAAGCTCTACAGACAACTCGCACTAAAGTTATGTATTGTGCTTCTGGCCAAGCCACTACTTCTATGTGGATGAGTTGCACCTGAGATACCTTGTAAAGCTACTCTGAATTTAGACTAATATTCAGAACATAGACACCTTAAATTCTGAAAAATAATCTGCATTGGCATCAAGAAGCATCCTCTGTTCCCTCTTCTGAACTGCCACCTTGACTAACACGACCAATGCTTTGGCATAAAGGCAACTCAAATTCAAGAAGCAATTCAAGCTATCACTCGTGGGATATTGTCAGCTCCACTTGATTTCTTAAACTAACAGAAATACCCTAAAGGAAGACTTGATAAGTTGTTGTAACAATTCCACTTTTCACCATTCTCCCCACTGAAGCAACCACAAGATATAGATGGCTGGCCTTGCTTTCACGTGTTAAAGTCTTTATTCCTAGTTAGCTATAGAAGCTACTAGTAATGCCAGAAAAAAAACCCAACAACTAAAGCAGCTCCAAAACCTTCCTGTGTTCATTTACACAAACCGGTCAGAATGAAAACAAATGACACTGTAGAATGCAAGTGCTGACCACCTACATCCAAACTGCAAATATTTTTTGTTATTGACATCCAGAAGAGGTACAACTCTACTCAGGTACACAGTGAATTTTACTAGGTTTATGCTACTGCTGCTCCACTGACCTCAGGTTCACTGAGGTAGTAAGTGAACAGAGACTTTCTGCAACATACAGTAGTGCTGACAAAGGCACCAGCTAAAAGGCATGGAATTCTTACCCAGTTGAAGGGAAATCCACTCAAAGCAGCTGACTGCAAATAAAGTGCATGCTCTGTGTTCTGATTCAGAGCAAGAGACAGCACAGGAGAGAGAAAGAAAAGGAAATGTCACAAGTAAACTGAGTTTAAATATCAGCAATTTTCCAAACATGAGCAGAAGACTGGAAGACCATAGGAGAGAGAAGGTCTTTTTGTAAGCTGTCAGGCTTTTTAGTAATATTTAAGAATTGCAGGCAACAGCAGGAGCACAGGAAAAGTGACTTTATGCACAGAAGTAATATGGGATCACCCATGCACATGAAGTTAAAACTCAGATAGATTACACCAGAGTAAGTGAAACCAACACCAGACATTGTCACGATAGTTCAACGGATGGCTCATTAACATCTTGGGAAGGTCTTGAAAAACCTTGCATGCCTATGAAAACTTTAACAAAGCTATTGACCAGTTCACCTGAAAAGGAGCTTGCCTGTGCTTAACTCACTTATATTATGCAACAAACTATAAATTATGTTTTCTTTGTACTTCGCATGAAGTTCAGGTATTGTAAAACACAGAAGTGTGTCAGTCATTCTGACCAGGAGTTTATTCAGCTCAGGGAGCAAAGCCTGTTAGAACATGTAGCCAGCCACAATGATCTTAGCTGATCAGAAGTCCTCAGCTGCTTTCTACTACCTCATATCTGCTCATATCTGCTCCTCTAACATCAACATCAACAGTAGAAAAGCAAAACTAAAGGTCTCAAATTAAAGCAAGCATGTAATTTGACTTTTTTTCCTTCCAACAGAAGGTTTTGGAACCCTTACAAAGTAAATATTTTGAGAAGCCAGAACTTACAGTTTGGGGAACAATTTTATTTCTATTTAATGTTCAGAGAATAAATTTATTTTTATTTAATGATCTAACAGTAACAGAACCTGTTGTTTGCTCCCTCCTATACCTCCACACAGACCAAAATATTTCAGGAACAAAATGTGTCCTCTCTTCGCAATACCACTTTATAGCACAAAAAGTCACAACTTAGAGGAGAAAAGACAGGAAGCCACCAACTTTCTCTGCTGACGAATCCCCTGTTTCTTCCGAGAACATCCTAAACTTTTAGACATACTGTGGCTGTCCTCCATTTCCAGGAATGTCACTTGTTCAAGTTTACAGTTACATTTCTGTCAAAAATGATATCCCCTTGTTTTCTTTCTTCATGAGAGATAAAAA
>VXBJ01003365.1:700312-716846 GCA_013400055.1 Nycticryphes semicollaris | reverse complement strand
GATTTTAGACAAGCTTTCTGGTTGAGATGGCGGCGTCCCTTACCCCGCGGAAGTGGCTGTGAAAACCGCGCCCCGCCCCTAGGCCGCCTGAGTGAGCTCGGCTGCGGCCCGCCCGGCCCGTCAGCGGCGCGTCCGCTCCTCTCGGGGTAAGAGGTGGCGCTTTCGGCGTAGTGTTGAAAGCACAGTCGAGTTTTGCCTGGAAAGCCAGAAGGCGAGGAAAAAGAAAATAACAAACTAAAACGATTCCGAAGAGTATTTTGAGTCTTAAGACACCTCAGGGCTTTTAAATCTCTCTTTCGAGGTGCTGGGAGAATAGGCAGGAAGGGGAGGAGGGGATGACTGCTGTTTTTTAAGCACATGTGGTGAGCAAGCCTTAACTCACACCTGAGGCAGTCATGGGCTAGCAGGTGTGGAGATGGTTGCCCCTTCCTGCCGCCAGGCCTGGCCACCGGGCAGCTGCTGGAGCCCCTGGGCATGGCCCCGGCCTGTCAGCCACCACCCTACCACCACTTCTCTTGCCCCATCCGAGTTCCACATCTCCATCTCCCAGTCTTCCCAAATTACAGGAGAAGGGGGCTCCTCTCTCTCATGGACAGACCGAAAGCAGCCTGGATGGCTCATGCACAGATTCCAGGAAGCAGGCTGGAGAAACACACTGGATAACAGCCATAAACCCGAGGACATGGAGCAGTAGCTCTTTGCACCCAGCATCTAGCTTAGCTCCTAACTTCCATGCACTGCTGCTGTTTCCTTCTTTTCTGTACCTTATGATCTCTCTTGACACAAGGAAGCACTTCTGTCACTTTCATTTTCTTATATATAGAGTAAAACTGTTTTGTTCAGTGCCTCACTGTGAAAACACATTTGTGTGCAGGAAGGCAAGGCTAAGGCAGGCGGTGTGACACCAGAGGTGTTATTACAGGCCACCTCATACTTGACACTTCCTTTACCTGCTCCAGGCTTGGACTTTGGGCACTTCCTCATTCCCCTGAGGAACAAGCACTGCTTACAGAGATGGCAACAATCCAACTGAGTGCTCGGCTAAAGGCTGAAATGAACTGGTAAGCAATTAAGTGGGGTGAGCTTAGTGCTTCTCTCATGTGGTAATTGTCCACTAGGTCAATGCTGACAACTAAAACCATGCTAGAGTTAATGACGTAAAGGCACAATCTGCCTTACCCGCACCCATCTGAAGTCAGAGAAAGTAGATAGCCACCAGATTGTCACCCATCCACTGGTTATCAAGACTCCTTCTTGTCCCCTACATGCAGTTGTTCAAAGAAATGTCAAAAAAAAAATGCTGGGAGGGATAGAGAATTTGCAGGCCTCCCCAACCTTGCTCGAGGCTTCTTAGAAACCAAAGTAAAATTGAATTGACTGGTAAAGTTGAGAGAAAATGCTAGAAGAATAATCACCTGAATTTTAAGGAGGATCTAAGTGAGGAAGGGGAGCTAGGAAAGGTCATTGGATTATAAGGTGGTAAAAAGACCTAGAAGACATCTTTTCCTCATCTCAAAAGTACTTAAGTCTTCTTACAGAGCACTGATTCATGTCTCCAGAAATTCCAGAGCCAAGGCAGAAATCTCCAGTGTGCTGCTTCTGTAAGAGATGGGAAGATGGAGGGTGCAATAATAGCTGCTGAGATTCAGCAGGGGAAATGGGAAATTTCAGGGAAATTCAGCAGCTTTAGGATGTAAGGACAGTGAAATTAGGAAGGCCATTCATCACTAAAATAAGTTCCTCTTGCAATTTAAGATAGTCTTGTAAAATGGTTAGTGTTAGCAGTTCGCAGAGTAGTTGAACTGACTTTGTTCACTGTTAGCAGGGAGAGAGTTCGAACAACCCCTCTCTGTCCCATTTATTTGTCTTTGACATCACCACTGTTCTGTGTGCTTCACTGTGTTGCCAAGAAAATTAGGGTACAAATCTCATCCATCACAGAAACATTAACTAAGTGCTAGGGCAAATTGGAAGACTTTTAAAAGACAGTCACTTCAGCAGTAAAAGGGTGCAATAATACTGCAGGAATGAAAATGGAATATCTGTCTTTTTAGTGAATTTGTGCAGGCCGATGTCCATGTATGGTTTGTCAATGCCATTTCCTCTGACCAAATACAAAACGTTTATTGAAATTAATGAATGATTCATTATGAGGAGTGACTGGAAAATGGCGTGACCAGAGCTATTCACCAATTCCACTGTATCTGCTTAGCGTTCTCATTATCATCAAACACATCTTTTCAGTGGAAGAAACTTCCATTTATGCAAGGAGATTTCTGGAAATCAGAGCTAAAGTTGGCATTATCATGTGGTTTGGATAATTATGATGTTAAGATAGATAAGTATGTGTGGGTACAAACGCCCACAGGAGCTACTGAGAGACTTTAAACAACTTCAAATACTAAGAAAGCTGGACCTAAAAGAGAAAATAGAAATATTTTAGAGAAAACCTTTACAACATTTTTGAGATCATTCAGTAGAAGACTAAATTTGGATGGAATTATTCAGATGTCAAATAAAATTAGAATAGACTAGACTGAATCAGTGATTTAACTTTATTCATTATAGGAGAGGCTGGAGCACCTCTCCTATGAGGGGTGGCTGAGAAATTTGGGGTTGTTCAGCCTGGAGAAGAGAAGGCTCCAGGGAGACCTTATAGCAGCCTTCCAGTCCCTAAAGGGGCCTACGGGAGAGATGGGGAGGGACTCCATCAGGGAGTGTAGCAACAGGACGAGGGGGTAACAGTTTTAAATGTGAAAGAAGGGAGATTTAGATATACTAGGAAGAAATTCTTTACTGTGGGGGTGGAAACACTGGCACAGGTTGCCCAGAAAAGCTGTGGCTGCCCCATCCCTGGAGGTGTTCGAGGCCAGGCTGGATGGGGCTTTGAGCAACCTGGTCGAGTGGGAGATGTCCCTGGCCATGGCAGGGGGGGCTGGAACTCGATGATCTTCAAGGTCCCAACTCGTTCTACCGTTCTGTGATCATTTCTCCGCAGTATTTTCTCCCTCTCCCCGGCTCCCCCTGCTGTTACCGAGTGGCTATTGCACCTCTCCACGCCGGCTCCACCAAATCACCTCTGTGGGACGGCCTCGGACATCAGCTTTGTGGGACAAAGGAAATCACTCACACAGGCAGTATCTAGAAGTAGTATTACTAAAACATACGGGATAGTAAGGATTACAGTGAGTCTGTTAGCAATTTATTACCTCCACGCTCATTTAGAAGTATCTATATACCGCAGACTGCATCATTCAACACAGCGTATCTTTCCTCTAAGTTTCTTACTTGAAAAAGGAAAACGTCCACGCAAAGTAAACAGATCGCAGGAGTAGATGCCTTTTCCAACTACTTTCTTCTAGCCTAGTCGGAATCTGCAGTGGTCTGGTCCTGGCATCTTTGTTATGCAAATCTTTTACTGCAGAAAAAAAACTCGGGTTTACTGCTGACCTTCATTTTGGCTGGGGTAGCAGTGACATCCAGCGGTTCAGAGGGAAAAAGAAAATTGCTCGTTCTTCCTACCACAGTGCATAGCAGGACATGCATCAGAAAATGGCACGGAACCCTTGGCATTCCTTTCTCTGTGTGGATATTTGCAAATGACATCAACTGCTGGCAGTTTGACAGCCGTGAGAATGGATAACCCGTGTGGGGAAACAAACAGGCAGAACAGGAAATAAACAGAAAACACCCTCTGAGGTAAAGCATCTTTATAATGGCTTTAAAAGGACATCACAGATAGGAAACCTAATTGGTATTTTTAAAAGTTCACGTCGGTTGACTGAAATTACTACAGGGGAGTTTTCCTTCTCAAGCCCAGAATAATCGAATTTATTAGAGTTACCAGTAAACAGCTGAGTGTTAAACTGCGATGTGACATTTGATGCACTGAGAAGTGATTGAGATTTTGTGTAGGTTATGTTAAAAAAATAATCAAAACATTAAACATGTATAATGAACTAGGCCAGCAGAGGTAGCTGTTTGTACAGCAGAATCAACAACTGATTATTTTTTTTTCTCAGTACACATTCTAGATTTAAAGAAGAAAACATTTTTTTAAACAGATACTCAGACCTTGCACTCTCCAGCACTGGAAATTAACTTGGAATTCATGTGTTCCTCCTTTACTATTTTGCTTTCATTTTCATTTCTTTGAGACTGCCCATTTCCAATTCCCACGTCCTGTTCCTAACTCCTAGGCATCTTGTATTTGCTGTCTTCTCCACTTGTATTTTGTCAACATGGAGTTCAGAAAGGATGAGTCAATTCCAAATAATCCCAAGGTTGACTGAAGAAAATAAATCAGGTTTATCAACAATAATTCTTGAGAACATTTTCAAATAATATTTGGACTTTTTAGAGGTGCAAATTTTGACCTGACCTCTGAAATACAGGGTTAGAAAACTCTGAAATGTGGGTAAGCTTACGTATCTTTCAACTCAAGGAGAACGCTGTTTATGGGAACTGTCCCTGTCAACAGTAGGAAAACACACTCTTCCAGACCTAGATCTGACATGTATGTCTTTGCTGAAGCTGAGAGAGAACTTTCAGTCTCCATGAGGATTTTAATTCCTCAAAAGCACTTCATGGGTCTTTCTAAAGACATTTCTACACTAAAAGAACACTTCACCTCGTTGTATGATGCCTTAGTGATTTTTACGTTTAACAGCCATTATACTTGAGCTACACATTCTAAATGCTGGACACGGTGGCTTCCTGCTTCTGAGATCGCAAAACACGGCCCCTTCGGGTGGGCTAACAGCAGGCCTGCAACCCCATGGCATCCTTTTCATCATCTAGGAATTTCTGCAGTCTGACTGAAAGAACCAGTGGCCAGCTCTGTCCCAACGAGTGGAGTTCAATTGCACGTACACAAATTTTAAGTAGACGCACTCCAGATTTAGCAGCTTCTAAAGGCACTTGCACTTTATCTTGTATTTCTTGGAATTTATCTGGCTTCTATCCCATTCTCCAAGGACTGTTTATGCCTTTCACGTTTCGTGTTTACGTGAAATGCACAAACAGCCCTTGGAAGAAGGCCTGAAATCTAGGTCTAAGATCAGTACCTTCTTTGCCTGTCTCTTTGTGGAAGATCTGTCCTCTGCAAACGGCAACTTGTCGGTTCTCACTGGAAAGAAAACTCAAAAGCCTATCGGAACCGTGATCCAGAGTTCTCCTCCTATTCTAAGTCAGATCTTTGTTATTAGAAGCATGTTGCAACTGTAAGAAACAGTAGCTCATTTTAACATCTTCTGTTTTTCCTACCACTTGCATTCCAAAGTAACAACATGCCTACTGCAGACAAATGGCCACTTACACAATGCTTTGAACTTTGCAGGTTTGTAGAGGAAGAGATTTAGGTGTCTTGTGTCAGGCAAGCACTCACGATACAGGTACTTCCTCTCAATGGTAAAAACCAGGACAAAAAGCCCTCAGGCACAATTCTTCATTTCATGGGCAAACTCTTGGCAGCTGGCTGCTCTGGCTGCCACTCAGAGGAGCCCAGTCAGTCATGGCTTTGAGCACCCAGTTTTTTGACACCATCCAATGGGCAGTACTTACCCAGGCAGCCCAGTACACGGACAGAAACACATGGTTCTCTGCACTTGTCCCCGAGTAACAACCCAGCCATTTAATTACATAACTTCAGGATGGAAATTGGAACCAGGCTGCCCAGGGGTGTTGTGGAGTCCCTTTCTCTGGAGATTTTCAAGACCTGCCCGGATGCCATCCTCAGTGATGCGCTCTAGGGGAGTTGGACTAAGGATCTCTAGAGGTCCCTTCCAACTCTGACAATTCTGTGAAACTCTACCTAAGCTGCTCCCTGATAGTGTTCCCTTGCCCTCATGCCACAATTATCTTCTGAAGTGAACATTAGATGTCTTCAATCTCCTTTACAGGAAACCACACAAAGAGCTGCAAGATCTAGAGCCAGTAGTTAACTAACCAGAAACTTATCGGGGTAGGCATAGTGGCATGTCCTGAATGCAGCATCTCAGAATAATCTAGACTGACAGAATTTAGTCTTCTAGAAATACAGACGTGTTTATATGTTAATAAAAAAGCAAAAAGCAAAAGCTTTTAGTTTACATGAAGCTTTATTATCCTTCAACCTCAGCTGGTACTCCACTGCTCCAGCCTTAGCAGAGTTTTGCTCCCCGAGGTAAGCAGGTTTTCAACTGAATGTCTCTGACTGAAAACATCTAGGCTAGGTCAGATTTTAGACCCAGCCTTTCATTAATACAGTCAGACACAAAAAAGCAGCTGAAAACCTGATCACCTGAAAGGCTGCAAAGCGACAAAAGAAGATCCAAGAGGATTTTCATCTTTTTCTGTGAATAGAGAATCTTTCCTCCGTATCGATCACTAAATAGTTAAGAAGCAAATAAGCTGCATGTTCAAGAAACAGATGCACTCTACATTTCAAGCTGTGATCACAAACATGTGGAACTATTTTTCTGCTTATGAAGCTTGTGGTTTTATCTTCTCAGCAGCTTCAAGGACAGATGGAAGGCTGACTTTGTCTCCAAATTCTTTTTCACGATGCTCCAGTAAAACACCCTAGTCAAAGACACAAGAGAAATTCATACACTAGTCTACCCGTGGGAGATCAACTGCCCAACAACTAAATTCCAGAAAAGAAACTTCTGGTCTCAAAGGACACATAAAAGCCTCCTAAATGGCCGGCAGTACCTGTCTTTCTGCCCCAATCACATATACTCCTCCCAGGGTGAATCCTTCTCCTTCCAGGTTACCACTATATCCACTTTTCCAAGCACGGAAGAAATTTTGCCAGACCCCAAGGCGGAAAAAGCCTGACATCATCATTTTTCGTCTGCGTGGACCATAGAAGCCTTTCTGCAGGGAAACAGAAAATATCTCAGCAAACAAATTGAAATGGAGTTTTCCTCCTAAATGAAATTGAGGAAACCAGCCAACCCTGTACCCAAGAAAGGGCCTAACACACAAAAACTGACTAGGCAGAGCTAAAACAGAACTGCACCTGAACTGACCTCTTTAACACACTACCTGACCACTTATCAGCCGACTAGCGGTACTGCCACCACTCATGTGGTTTTTAAGCTCGTGTGGGTATTTAAGCCCCATGTACATCTGTATCCATAATACTGGCAACGTGATGCTTTGTGATACATGTCTTTTTTTCTTATTTTTATATTTGACAATACTGGTAAGGAGGTAACAGTGGTGCCAAGCCCTGAAACTTTAGCAGCCATCTGTTTCGTTTGGTGTGAGTTTTTTGTTTTGTTTCTTACAGCCTGGCTTACACAGACAGAGTGGGGAGGGAAAATAGAGTTACTTTCTAGCTGACTTTGAGTATGACCTTTTCTTTTTCCTTCAGAAGCCAGATGGTCTCTAAATGCATCTCCTGGGTTAAGGAATACGCAGGGCTGTGGTTTTGTAGGACCTGAGACTGGCATGTGCCAGTGTACTGGGACAAGGCGTATCACTGCAATTTGGGCTGTACATCATGAATTAATTATGTCTGTTGCCTTCAGACCTTGATTCACCATCGTAAACATTGGCAAGTCACAGAGCCAGTGGAAGAAAGGAATAAATACTAACAAGCCACGTTGTTTACCTGTTAAAGGGGAGGGGAGGAATACTTCTGCAACAGCATGTTATCAGTGCATAGCTACAGACTAGTTTGTGAGCTGAACAGGATAAACATAGAGAAGAGAAAAGCAAAGCTAATCAACTTCTTCAACTACAGTGCTACTAAATCCTTTTTCATTCAGACCACATTCTATCTATATTATTTATACAAGGTCTTCGAAGAGGACATTCATAAACTTGTTTTTAAACAAAAGCAGAACACTGACTTCACTGTACCTTTTCATCCAGAAAGATTTCTCCTTTGAAATAATGCTGAAAATCCTCTACTTCAGTCCCTATCTTCTCTTTCACAACCGCATAGAGAGGGACACCCAGCTTGGATAGCTGGGGTTTCAGAGAGGAGAGCTCAGAAGCCTCCTAAGAAAGGGAAAAAAAGCTCAATCATTTATGGCAGTAGATGGAGGTTGGAAAGCCTCACCTTGAATTTCAGAAATGTAAGTAAAGTCTAGCTTCAGGTGCAAACCAGAAACAGCAGATCAAGATATTTAAGCTAGTTCTATTCCAAAGCAGGTCTTCTTTATAAGTACTAAAATTTTCTTCATTAAGCATGGAGGAAGGAGATTTTTTTTGAGCATTCACTAGATAAAATATTAAAATCCTGGATAAAACATAGTTTTAACTCAAAGCTGTAGATATACCTTGCCTGTGCGAGGGGTTCAGCTAATTTTTTAAGCGTTTATAGAACAGCTAAAAGACAGTGACTACACATCGCTTAACTTTCCCAGTGAAAATAATCAGGGAATTTCTTCATACACCTGCAGTATCCCAGAAGCAATACTGCTTTTTCTGGTGTGTAGGAGTGGAAGGTGTTGACCTTCATCTGCTGGGTTTTTTGTTCTGCTGAAGGACTCTCAGCTCCCACAGTTTGTATAAAGGTCTCCAAGGTTTCTGACAGATCAGAGTGCATACCACAAATGTGTTTCTTCTCGTCTCCAATGGAGAAAGGTTATTTTTACTGGACAAGACTCCCACAAAGAACTTCCGCTCTTTAAAATATGACACAGTTTATGTGAACACCCTCAGCCACCTAACCACAATGCCTTAACTTGTGGGGTATCTAGAACTTACTGAGTATCAAGCAGCAGACAGACAGGGGTGACCAGAGGAGAAAAGACATTAGAGAAAGCCATCAGTAGGTGAAAGGGTAAGGGGAGCTTTCCCATTCATTACTCTGTGTTTTTCAGAGGAAATGAAAAAGGGTGAATCAGCACCAATGCAAACACTGAGGTAGGGAGTGTAGGTTAAAGGATCATAGTATGAACTTGTTAGATCTTCCCTCTTTTCTGTTCTTAAGGATCTGGCAATTATCTTCTGTTTTCCATCAACAAAACGCCTTGTGGACTTTCTAAAAGGGAGGTTAATAGCAACTTTCACTGGGATTTTTCATGTAGTTCAAATCTCTCATAATCAATGTAACACAGACAAAAAATTGTGTAACGACCTCACATGTCTTGAGAACTGATGTTCGAGGGTAGTGCAGTGGGGCCCCCTGTAAGATCAGAAATCACTGTCTCCGTAGAGATAGTGACACCATCAAACCTTGATCAGCCTTTCCGAGAAAGGCACTCGAGCAGTTTCATGGGGTTTATTTTGTGTGTCTTTGTTTAGCTTTTGGGAAGGGAGAGAGCAGGAATAATTTAAGAGCACAATTAAGTTTTAAAAAGAGACTTCAAGCAGCATCCTGGGACTAGACATGACTTGTTCTTATTTAAAAAAATATACTCTAACAGAAAGCAAGGAATTTTATTTTTGTGGGAAAATTGTAGCACGTGACAGCTGTACAGCCTCACCATGGGGCTGTGCCCACTTCATCTGCCTGTGAAACTTTCCTTGGTTTTCTAAAAAGCCGGCAAGCACACCCCAGCAGAATACTTCCTCTCTCCACAAAGACAGGCACGACCCAAAAGAACAATTCCTATTTTAGTTTGTCCCTCTGATAGTTCAACTATGGCTCTTGTGCTATTTTCATCTGCTTGAGTTAATGATTGCAATATTTAGCAAGCCCATGGCACTTTCCCAGTGACTGGAGCACTGGATCTCTACACGGCCAGATCCAGACCATGAGATGTAGAAGTGCAGTCTTGTTTAACACGGTCTATCTTAAGTAACAAAAAAAGTATCTGATTATTTTGGATGCAGGTGATACAGATAAAATACTCCATATTTCTTAAGTCTACATGCCTCGGTTCTCAAGGGTCCACAAGATTCATTCCAGTAGGATTTGTGACATCCTTTGCAGTGGATAATGGAAGCATGTGCTCACCACTGAGATCAGGCTGGTGATCTATGAGGTTGAATGACCACTTTTCAACCCCACCACTGTGTCCAGGGAAGTATATAGTCCTTCTTGGTGCTGTCAACAAGGACAAAGTTCAATGTCCTTTTCAAGATGTAAGATAGTGGGAATTAAGTGTATTTTGTCCCTTCCAAAAAAATAAAAACCTATTGCCTGCAGGTTAACACACATTTGAACCACTCCAACAGCACGGTCAGTGGGGAAAGACGCAGCTTTCATCCTATGGAGAAACATGAATGGACACATAAAAAAAAAGGGCAACTGAACTGTTCTTAGGAGAAAGGCTCACAAAAATGCTATGAGTATACTACAATCAAAAATAACTTCAGTTTAGACAATGCCAAAGCTTTTTGAAACACTTTCACAGTTAAAATGCAAAGCAATTCTTTGGTCTCATTAGCTGGTCAGTTGCGTAACTGCCTCTGTTAAAAAACTGAAGTTTTGAGGCAAAAGTAAGAATTAGAGAATTAAATGTCTCTCTCCTCAATCTTTTCCAGAAAGAAAAAATTCTGCCACAATTCTCTGAATTGGGCTCTTTATTTCTACTTCGGAAGTTAGCATTAAAGACAAAAAGTCATTAATTAATTCCTCTCTGACTCTATGTGAAAGGCAGAGTCAGGCACGTAGTGTGTTCTCCTCCTGCCTACGCTACACCTGTTCAGAGAGCAAAGCACCTTAATCTTTAACCTTCCATGAATTCTACACATACTTAAGCAGTTACCACTGATGGGATCCCTTAATTAAGTGGTTGCAATATTAATTGCTCCATGTTATAGTGTAGTGAGTAACAACATAATAGCTATTTTTCCCCATAGCTATGAGAAAAATAATGGCCACGGTGCAAGTTATGGCTGTTCCCAAGCACACAGTACATTCAAATCTTATTTTAAGTGTCTCCTCCCACCTCCACCCAAGGAGCCTAATGCCAACTTAGGGATCAGATTTTGTTTCCCAACCCACCTTGTTATGGAACAGTAACTCCTTATCTTCAGGCTCCTTACCTTCCTGCCTCACATTCAGAATCCAGAACCACGAGGGATGCTCCTTTATGCGCATCTCTTTTTTGCTGATGGGCTTTATCTGATGGATTTCTGCCAGGCCAGTCTTCGGCTGCTTTTGACCAAAGACTAGCTGGCTCACAGATTTATTTTGGACATAGGGAATACAAACAGCTCATAAGATTCATTACCAATATTTTGTGTAATTTCCCTTTTTAATTACCACAGGCTAGGTCCTTGGCAGATGTAAAAAACATGCACCTATTGCCTTCAGAAGGAAAATGCTCAGGACCTGGACTATACAAGCCAGCTGCAAAGAAGTATGCTGTTAGCTGGCAACCAGTTTGGGCAAGGAAACAAGACCTTTCAGATACTTCAGATGCATTTGATGACTGTCCTGTTGATGCCCTCCCTTTATTTAAAGGGACATCTAAATAAGTAGAGCTCAACTCTTCCTGATTAATCCCCAAGCCCAGCAAGTACCTCTCTGCACAAAAATCATCCAGGTCTTCGCACAGCCATGATCACTGCACCATTCTTCTTCCATAGTTCACCTGCTTTGAATGTTCTTTGCTCTGTTTATAGAGAGAAACAGCATCAACAATAGTATCAGCCATTCTTGTCTATAATGATCAATGCTTCAAGGACCAACACAAAGCATTGCAGAGAATTCCACATTAAAATACAGTTCTATCAGAAAAAAAACAAACCAAACCCTCTGTATGCATAACAGGGTATTATTGTTTTATTGATTTTAGAAGTGTGTCTTATTACACCCAGCAAAATCAAGTTTGGTTGCTTTTTCTTCGCCAGAACTATCTGCTATCAATGACAGACAACTACATGTTATTACTAGAAAAGACCAACCTTGCCCTTACAAATGTTCTTATAAAAGCCAATTATTGAAGAATGTGGGCTGAAATATTCAGAACCTTACCTGATCCCAAAGTTTTTAGCTCTATCTCCTCTAAAAACTCCAACGTAGCCTTTTCTGGCTTGGACAAAAATAAGTCAGTGTTTGCAAGGACAATCCCTGTCACAGCTGCACCAATGGCTCCAAGACCAACAGACCACATGCCCATGGTGAAGATCCCAAAGTCAGGCAGGAAAGACATTTCTGTAAAGAGAAAGAAAAAAGCATCAATGATGCCAGACAAGGAGAAACTAGATTAAAACAACAGCTCAAAGCTCACATGGACGTTTTTGGTTTGGAGATGATGTGTATATTTATTAAGGTGCTAAATGGGGGTTTACTCTCACCTTTTCCTGCTACCAGACTGACAAAAACATTCATGATTAAAATGCTCAGATGATACGGGGAGAAAGATGACAGAAGTGTGTGTGTGTGTGTGTGTATGTGTGTAATAAAAAGCCTCTAACAAGATGACCTCTATGTTAGTAGCTTAAATTATTACAGTAAGAGGATGGTTTCTTTCAAAAAAGAAACATTTGTATATTAAATGTTTTTTTTCCCCACTAATCTATATTAAACAGTGAATTTATAAATATACCACAGAAGACTTTAAAAAAAATAAAAATCTGTATCTGATTCACTGTAACTGGTAACCTTTCCTGTTCCTTACAGTTCCACACTAGAACCAAAGCAGGCACCAATCCAAAATTAGAGCTTATCGATCATGACTGCAGACAGAAATATGTAGACTTGGAACCATTTTATTTGATGGAGTGATCCAACATTACAAACATGTCCTGGACAGCACCTTCTTATAGGGTAACCAATTTCCACTCTTGCTAAAGTAGAAATGACATCAGGAACAAACAACTTAAACTCACACCTATCAGTCAGAACTGGTAACACTGCCATGGAAGCCACTCCATACACCAGCTCAAGTCCTACAGCACAAACACTACTTGTTGTTTCCGGTGACTCTAGTTCAGTGGTGATTTCATTTAACCACTATCTATCCACAAATGCCCCCCCACAGCCCAATCTTGACTCTTGCACATTGTTTCACAAGCCTGGAAAGGGCTGGCAGCCACCTTCCAGTGAGGTACTACCCGTTATGAGGACGCAGGAAAGCACGTTTGGCCCTGCCTCATGGACAAAATTCAAGATCCAGCTCTGAGCAATAACTGGTACAGGAGTCATTAGGGTGTTGGGTGTACAAGGAGTCCCTGTACGCTTACATCATAACAGTTATGTGTTACAAAGGGCTGTAGATCTGCAGTCACCCAACTTTACCATTACACAACACGGAGAATCAAATTTTTTTCCACAGCCATCTGCAAAATCCTATTCCCTCATGGACTGTTTTGGTAAATATTACCATCTGTATATATACTTTTGTATGGGACAGCTTTTTCCTCCCATAAACACAGGAAAATACTAGTCTGTTGAACTGTGACTGGCAATAGAGCACACAAGCAGCACATAATCTTTATCCCCACAGGTAGCTATGGCCAGAATACAGAAAGTAAGAACTTTTGTGTCAGAGCCACAGTACCCAGAGTTTTCTGGGAGAAAACCTCTTTCCATCCTTAAAACTAGCTCCAGAATCTACTGACCAACAAATACAACCGTCTACCTGCAGAAATAGTCAGAAAACATTTTGAAGCACTGATCACTTTATTCTCTTAGCAGCTTACTTGGCTCCAAGGCAGAGAGTATCGCAGTATCTAGAAACAAGTCATCCATGATCCCGAGCAGGAAACAAGGCCAGTTTACACAAACATAACACAGATAAGAGAACAGATTCTATCACATTTCACTTATGTCTAACCAAGGGAAACATTCTTTGATCATATCTGCTTTCACTACATACTTTTTTCAAACACAAAGGCATACTGTAACACCAATTTTTGATATCTGCCTCCGACTCCCATCAGAGACCATTCTGGCCCCTGCCGTTGGAATGAACGAAAGGTAATTCAAAATATATTGCTGTAACACAGCAATATCATTGTGTTAAGACTTAAAATCTCTGTGGTGACCCAAAGGCTATAGCCCTGCTCCCTCTCAGCATTCGATTATCCAGCTACTCTTTGGACTTGACTTGCCTAGTTAAGAACTGCTTTTCCTCTCTTAGTTACAAGTCCAGAGGAGAGAAGAAGGGAGGGTCACAAAACTCGAGTATTAACCCCCCTGTGCATGTCATTTGTGTACATGGCAACTGATTAACGAGTAGTTCTCACATAGCTTTGTTTTTATTAGCATTATTAGCATCATTAAAAGCCAGCTTCTACTCGGATGTAGTTGTTAGAGAGATCATTAAGCTCAGTAAACACATCTCTGGTTTAATTGGACTCTGTCGTCTCCACTCAGTGACAAAAACCCCTATTCAAATATGAAAATCTTTTGTTATTTACTGAACAAGGGAAGGGAAGCAACAGTTCAACACAGTGATACTGAAATTCCTCCCCTGCAAAGCAAACACAATAGTGAGCCACTCTGAAAAATACACATGGGAAACAGCAGCCAGGATTATTAAAACATTTGCTCACGATGTCATTGAACCCCAAGTGAAGAGACTAAATGGAAAACAGCTGAGCATTTGCAACCAGCAGCTTCATTTCTGTTTAGCTGCTGTTTATTAAGGAAATCTGAAGCTCAAAATAACTTCACAACCCTCCACTCCACCTTAAAATGCAAACACTACTGCCGTGTGATCATACTCTATGAGCTTTTAAAGACCAGATGACAACCCACTCTAAGAAGGATAGAACAAAGCACCCCATAAGCCATAGCCCAGGAAGAGAAGGTACAGCAGAGCATCCCACAAGCCTTTAACACCGAGATGCAGGCACTCACCGGAGCCCACGCCGCCGGCACCAGCATCAGCCACCACCAGCTCCCCCGAACGTGAGCGCAGGCAGGAGGGAAGCCAAACTGCGCGGGCACAAGTGGCAAGAGGGCAGGACTGAGTAGGAATCCAGCTCTGGAGCCTTTGCCTTGCGGCTAGGAGCCTTCGCCTTTGCTCCCCGCGTCTTTGAGCAATACGTGCCACAGTCACCCTTGCGGCGGTTACGAAAGCACAGCTGTCCAATCCAGGACAAGATTGTTTTAAAGGTATCTTAATCACATGCTATCTTGATGGAGGGGGTGGGTACAGGGAATGAGAATTACAGAAAGCTTTTCTGAAGCTGGGAACAGCGCCGAACCCTTAAGATCTATGTGCTACACTATGCTTTTCTGTAGAACTGTGCATTTTTGCAAGTAGTATTTTCCCTATGCTTCAGCCTGTTCTGCTTCTAATCCCTCCCCTCCAGACGCACACTGCATGCCAAAACAATACAAGCAACTCTGGAAACAATGAAAATGCTATCACAATGCATGATACTAGAAAAAATAAATTAAATATAGAGGCTGTACTGGTGAATTACCCCAGCGTTCCTATGTTTGGTTACCTGCTTTAGCAGTAATATCCCTTCACTAAAGAGCATTCGTTTTCTCTGAAGCTATCAGAAGTGCAAGTTCTCAACTCTGCTAAAACCTCTGGAAGGGAACGAGGTCAAAAAAAAAAAAAAAAAAAAAAAAAGGGAGAAACGTCTTTTTCTGGGTTTTTGTGGTGACCACAAAGGATGTCAAAGATCACAGTGAGTTATTTTATGGCCCATCAGTACTCATCTAACCAGAATTTAAACAAGCTTAGTCTTAATCCTGTTCTAAGTGCCAGTTGATGGTCTCCACTTTGTGTCAAGAAGACCAGTTTTCTAGATGTCTCATCTCCCTCCCACCCACAACCACATAAAAAATTGTCATTAAGAGAGTAGCTATCCTTAAACATTTATTTTAGCAGTATAAACAGGACCCATTGCAGCTGTGTCAAAAAGTACTGGGAAGTCTGTGTTGCCAATAAAACTCAGGGCAGCACACAGATTTCCTTGCATACTTTTCCTAAGAAGAGAGCTGAGCAGAAGTGGAAAGAGTGGACGTTCTCACAAGTTGGACTGCACTAGCACATATACACAAGTCTAAAACAGCCTTGACCCTTGCTTATTCTTCCTTTCTCTCCCACTCATAACTTGCCCAAAACATTCTGTATTGAGCCTAAAAATCTTTCCGAGCTTTGTCACAACTTGCATACCCCAAACAAGTTAAGCTGATTATTTTTTATGAGACATTCCCCCCGAATATGAGTCATATTACAAGTATCTTTGTAATCTAACTCCTATAAAGAAAATTCACAATCCACAATAAACTGGTAACATGCACATCAAGATTTCATGAGCGTTTAAATACCATTAAGGACTACAAAATGCAGCAGCCTGACCCATCTCCAGAATTAGCCCTGCTTTAAGTGAGGATTTGACTGGAGAAACTTCAGAGGTCCCTTCAAACCTAAATTGTCCTTTAAGTGCCAAAATCAATGCACAAAGCAGTCTCCTGACATTTCTGATGGCACAGATGGCAACTCGTTTTTCACAACAAATTTTTTTTCTTTTCACCATTGTAAAGATCCTGTAACAATCCATTCTTTGTGGCGAGAACAAGAGTCTTTTTTTTCCACATTTCTTCCCAGTCTGCGCATGTTTCGTTACTGAATTCAGCGCAACACCCCGCTTGGCTCCAGCTGAAGGGAAAGTTGCTGTGTCAAGCAAGCAAACCATACTCCTTCCTTTGGAAGGAAGTTAGTTGATAGACCAA
>VXBJ01003365.1:651122-700217 GCA_013400055.1 Nycticryphes semicollaris | reverse complement strand
AACCAAACATCTCAACAACCCTTTTGAACAAGGGAGAGCAAAGAGTTCTGGCACAGCACTTCAGAAATCTTCCAACTCTCTAAGTGCATCCAGAAAGGCCAGGCAGCTAGAGATCCTGTACGGGAAAATTCAAATCTCTGCTCAGTCAGCAAAATGGAGACACCACGGAGATGGGAAGAAGTTCTTGGGAGCACAGAAATGCAAAAATAGGACTCATGTCAAGATCATACAGGCTGAACTCATGGCTGAGGATCCAGGGCAGGAAAGCTGCACGCTGTGCCAGTCTGCGGAGCTGGGGGAAGCGAGGGAATAACAACAGATCCACCACAATCACAGTGACCTGCTGGGCATCAAGCGGTCCCTCCTGTGTCAACCCAGCCCCAATTCCTGCAGATTCAAGCTTAAATTAATGATTTTTAATTTTTTTCCCCCCACCTCCGTGGATTCTTAGCCCTTGTTTGTATTTTAACGTTCACATGCAGCGAATCACAGCATCAGCACAGTTGAAAACGACCTCTGAAGTCGTCATCGAGTCCAACCACAGGACACACACGGTTTATTGCACACGCTTTCTAGAGTCGCTGTAAATTTACTTAGAAGGCGACATCAAAAGACCACCACGTCCCACCTACACAGAATTCAGCTTCGCTGACACCACCAGAATATAGTTGGAAATGAGAAAGCAAATAAAACAGGCGAGAAGCAAACAAGGCGATTCCTCCCACTGGTTCCAAGAGACACGAGGGGCTGGGGTAGCCCGGGCGAGGGGTTGGGGCCGGTCCCGCTGCTCGCCCGGGCCACCCCAACCCCTCGTTTCTCCACATATAATCCTCGCTGTCGCCTCTTCCCCGCGGACGACCGGGAATGGGGAAAACAAACCGGCGGAGAGACGGCGCAGGCTCGGTGGCGCTGAGGGGACAATCCTTCCCTCCCCCTCCCTTTCCCTTCCCGCCTACCCCCGCCCTCCACGCACCCTACCCCGCACTCACACACCGCACCGCCGATCCCGGCCGCGCTACCCACCGCGCAGGCACCGCGGGGAGCGCCGGTCCCCCGGTGCCCTTCAGAGAGGCGCCCCCCGGTGGTCTCAACCCCGCACTGCACCGGGGATCCACCGAGCCGCTGCGCCGAGGGGGGATTATCCTCCCCCCGCCCCCGCTCCCTCCAAACCCCCTTCCCCGTAGGGACGGGAATGAATAAAACACCTTCTGTTCCATCCCGCGACCCATTTTCCCCTCGCTTGGATTTTACAGCTTCTGGCTATGCAAATAAAGCAGGGAAATGCATTTTAAATATGTTTAAGGCCAAAAAAACAACCCAAAAAAAACCCCAACCGTAAACCCAAACCGACAAAACCCAACCAAACCCACAATTTAAATCCGAGAAACGTAATGAGATTACCATTCAAGTGGCCAGATTAACGAGGCACTTAAAATACCTACTTATATATTGCGTTCAAGAATATACTTGCTCAGATAAGGCAGCCAACAACACGTCACGACGCCGTTTAACGAACATGCTCTTCAGTTGCTCGTGCAGTCATTAGGCACCGCTCCAACCACAGACTCGGAGGCCTCATCCTCACAGAGAATGATACGGGGTTGGAAGGGACCTCTGGAGATCATCTAGTCCAACCCCCCCTGCCAAAGCATGTCCTCCTAGAGCAGATTGCACAGGAACGTGTCCAGGCGGGCTTTGAATGTCTCCAGAGATGGAGACTCCACCACTTCTCTGGGCAGCCTCTTCCAGGGCTCTGCTACCTTCAACCTGAAGTTCCTCCTCATGTTTATATGGAACTTCTTATGTGCGAGTTTGCACCCATTTCCTCTTGTCCTCTCACTCAGCACCAGTGAAAAAAGACTGGCCCCTTCCTCTTGACCACCCACCCTTTTAGTATTTATAGGTTTTGATCAGATCCTCCAAGGCAGTCTTCACTGCCTTGGGACTGTTCCCCGAGGTCTCCTGTTAATCTGGCACTTTTAATACCAAAAACCAACCAAACAAACAAAAAAGAAAAGTCATGGCTAATGACAGCAGAGCCTGGTCTGTAACACAACTGCAGCTCAGGAGAACAAACATAACCTCTCTGATGGTACCAGAGAGTCTACATTCCAAACGACCGAGCGCCGCTGTTTTTCAGCATGTTCCAAACTTATCTAGACCAAATGGCCTTTTCTTATCTCTCTGAACTGGGAGTCACCAGCCACCCTGGTTAGACCTGCTCAGCTTGCCCCTTATTTGCATTTTCTGTTTATCTTTAGTGCGGAGCTTGGCTTTTTGAGCAATCTCACCACCACAAAACAAGGTCTCTCCTAATTGGCAGCAGCGACAGCACCACGGTTCTGACCCTCGCACAGACCCAACGAGGCCACGTGCCGCCTGTGCTGGGACCGCACCAGAGATCCCCACCCGGAAGGCAGCCTGGGGCACCCGGGCAGACCCCGTTGAGCACAAGCCCACATGGCTCCCCAGAGGGCTGGGGGTTCCCAGGGCACCCTGCCCTGCTCCGATGGGAGAGCTCAGCCGCCCTGCGCTGCCGGGAGGCCACACCGACCAGCGCTTCTGCAAGACACAAACCCAGTTGCATCACGCCGGTTACTACACGTCAGACTGGCACAGCCTTGCAGTCACAGGGAAAAGATTTTGGGTCTTTTTGCCCAAAATGGCAGTAGCTATGCTTTTGTCTATATGCATGCTTTTAGAAATCAAAGGGATTATAAAAAGCACTAAAGTTCCTCAGCCTTATCAGCAATTAAAAACAACCTAAGGAAACTTCGTAGCAGAAACAGAATTACCAGACTACCTGAATCTAGGAGGGTTCGGGGCTGCCTTTCCCCTCCCCCCCCATTGGAAATACATGAAACCAAATAGTTATCTCTAATTTTTCTCCTCGGTGTGGAAAGGTCAACACCAAAGTGTCAGTGCCTTTCTCACAGTTTCTGAAATGCAATCAGCATTAGAACCTAAGTGTCTTTGCTACTGTGACACACCGATCTTCAGAAAAACATTGTGACAAAATAAAAAAGAGATTGACAAATTTTGCCAGCCGTCATGTAATTAAAACCCTAATTTCTGTAGGCTGTCAACATTCCTTTCTTCTGAATTTTGTAATAGTTGTGGCTCCACCTGTCAACATTTGTCAATGGTAGAACTGCAGCTCCATTATTTTTGTTGCCATGGTAAGCAAAACAAAACAAAACCCCAGCTTTCTTTCTTAATACTTCTGCACATTACACCTCTAACAATCTGGCAGCTGGTTTTCACAATTCAAAGGTAGCCAGTAATCCTGAAGGGGAAAAAAACCCCACTGGTCATAAGATGAAAACATCTTTTCATTTATTATTTGCTCTGAGTAGGAGTCCATGACAAGGCATCAGGCAAGAAGAATGAGCAGTTAATCACAGAAGTGACACTGACTTCATTTGTCCCTATTGTAAAAAGGAAAAATGCGGAAAAATGTGATCCCCCACATCTAGATGCCATCCAAGAATACCCTCCACTTCACAATGCAGTGACATCCCTTGAATGTACACACACGTCTAGTAGATGCAGAACGCAAAGAAAAATGGTGCCATGAAAATACTGGAATCTAACCTCCTCTGCCTTCCTCTCCAGAAAGGTTTGCTTTCTATGAAAAGCTACCATCTTGCATAATTGGAGTTGCAGCAACAATTAATTTGTCCTTATTAGACTTCCTTCCCTGCTTTAGAAAGGCAGTGAGATTTTGGCAGAAAAGCTGAATGGGAATTTTGACTCCTTTGATCTTCTGTTTTCCCTTCTTGATAAAATCATATTATAATTGCGCTTTAATAGTTTAGCTTTTCCATACACCTACTCAGATGTTATTCACACATTTTTCCAGTTAAAGAGAACAATAAAAGTCTGTAACAAACACAAAAAGAACATTTCACAGAGCAACAGGCACCAACATTTAATCTTCTTGTTCTCAAGTTCTGAATAGTGCTCTTTAAAGGCACACAGAACCTTTCTCTTCCTGCTTTCATAATTCAGTTTTAGAGCAGTTAAACTAATGAAGAGTATCAGTCTGCAAACTGCCCGTGTATCAGCTAATTAAATTTCCCCAGCATGCCTGTGCCTAAGTCACCCAGCACGCACGGTATCGGCATCACTGCTAAAACATGATCTGGCATTACGAAACTTTCAACTCACATGCAGAATGACAAAGCCCTTGTGTTATTTCAGAAGTTAATTATTTCTCTTTCTTGTTGGATCATGCTTCCATAGATCAACTTCAGACCAAGGGCGTTGTTAGACAAATGGCTTATGCTAAAAAAAAAAATAAATCATCTCTTTTCTATCATGAAACAGGAGATCTCAAAAGCAAGGAGGACAGAGACAGCGGGGATAGGGTAGGATCTAGGCCTTATGTCTGCAGAAGGATTTCCAGACTGGTTCAATTTTTTTATATTGAGCCAACAAGATTGGCTGCAGATACACAAAAAAAGCTTGAACTTTTCACCCATGTGCTTCTAAAGGCATATCCACACAGATGCAGACTGACACAGGCTTCAGCTAGAGAAGACAAAGGCCACCTCTTGTTTGGAGGCTGCCCAGTGATATGTCCTCATGTGGTGGTGTTTTCAACCTCATCCTAACTGTCAGGAAATTTAAGCACCACTCCGTCTACAAACAGCCTGGACACAAGATCTTAGATTTATCAGAAGTGAGATCAGGGTGCAGTAGTCACTGAAGAAACCAAAGGACCTACAGGTCTTTTGAAATCAGCTTCACCCGAACGAGCAGTTCACAGTGGAACACCAAGAAGAGATTGGTGCCAACACCCTCCATCCGAGGGAAGAGCAGGAAGAATTAGTACATCTTTTTAAAGGGCATACAGATACTAACACAAGTCTCTTCTGGCAATAGCCTAACAAACACTGCATGACAAAACCCCATACCATTTACAGGAATACAATACATAAACAAAACTGCTTGGGGAAGAGCAGATGAGGTCATTAGTCCTGTTTGTCCTTCAGTCTTTAATAACCTCCGGAGCTGATAGTTTTTCTCTGTCCTGTGCTACCTACAATGTTATTCTAGAGCAATTTTTCAGTTTTTCTCATACTAGGTAGGACACTGAGGCCTAGTAGGAAAACTTATTTTTAATGACAATTCAAGCCACTAGAATCGTGACCAAGCTTCCACCTTGAGAAGCAAAAGCAGCCTCTTGATGGCACCAGAAAGGGAGCAACTGCACTTCTGCAAGATCAGGACATCAGAAACAGTCATTCTGCAGTGGTCCTGGGCAGCCACCCACAACTACTACAGAGTTTCTATTAAAATCCAGGCACCCAATGATTCTAGGCTATTTCTCTATCAAGTTATAAACTCAAGAAACTGCAAAACTGACATGTTTAGTTCCTTACTATCACCTTCAATAGTAGTTATGAATCTTGCAACCTGTAACAGTCATTAATAAGGACAAGGCTGCTTGTGTTACTAATAGAACTAAGCAACATGTCCTACATTGTCTGTAAGACAGCTCGTTGCTATACTCAGTCAAGTACTTTACCAAGTTGATTGTATGGAGCTAGAAACACAAGTGTAAATATTTTAAGTAATCAAAGCTTGGAGGTGGCCAATTTGTAAGGTTTAAAATAATCTGTTGATTTACCAGTTGATTTAGCTGTTACTCAATTATTTGTTCCAACACTAAAGAAGATAACTGGGCTTTCTCTAACAAATTTACGCTTCAGTAGTAGATGAGCTGCTCTTAATATTTAAAATCTGACAGAAAAATTCCACGACCCTTCTGCTAAAAGAACATCCAGGGTAGAAAACCAAAGTAACACTGCTATTAAAAGTTTCCATGCCAATCTAGATTATTTTGACAGATCTTGGCTAAGAATCAATTAGACATGCCAGCAAGCCTCAGTTGCAACTTCTGGGGCTAATGAGTAGTTGGGCACAGTAAACTTAATCTAGCAGAGCTACAGCCCCGCTCTAACCATAGCCTTAGAATTAAGCTCTTAATCCTCTTATTACATTGAGCTATTTGTGAAACTTCCTTCTGCTACAGCAAAACACAAACGTTTTGTTATCGCACTTAATTTCAACACTGCACATCTCTACTTTCTGTTAGCATTTACTCCTGGTCTTTATACAACACATCAACAGAGCAAAGGCCACAAGCTACATATTTCCTATTTTCAATGGGAAATATTTTCAATGTATAGTTTCTGTTTAATTCTTTGTGAACTTTCTTTTTAAGGGGTTGTGCTCATCTCTGTGGATACAGACTATGTCCACATCGACAACTACAACTTTTACTTAACTTTCAGCAGAACAGCTTGAAAGAAAAGCAATATAACAAAGCAGCCAATGCACAATCACCAAGTAGTGAAATGAGAAACTCTAAATAATGACCGAAACTGACAATACATCATGCAGATAAATGTAACAGAGACATCCTGCTGAGCAAGGTACATGTCAAGTCCACAGCATCACTTTCACAAGTTCAGTTCCCCGAAACCTACATTTCTGTGCCTCCAATGGGAATGCAAAGGACTTCCTGTAAGATTTCCAGCAAATACATAGTTCACTCATGATCAGTCTTTCTTCCTAGAACCACATTATATTCTGTGTCACTCTTCTTGGTGATATTTGCTTAGTCACTGAACCAGAACTAAAAGTTCACAAAGACATCATACAGATATTGTCTAAATATTTTGTTTGTTAGATAAAGCTTCTCAAAGCTAGTACTTGGTTTAAAGGAATGTAGATAGTTTCCTTTTCTCCAAATAAAAAAATAAACACCAAAACCCAGGCAATATTACCACCCTTTAGTAGATGTTTAAACGCATTTGCTTTCAGGCATTTTTCCCCACAGCCATTTTCCTCACATCCACCATCATTTTTGCCTGTGTAAATTGTCAAACAAACTTAAGTGTAGCACATACTTAAAATGATAGTACAGGGAGTACAACTCAAGTACTCTGTACATATGCCATTTTGTTAAATTAAAAACAAGCATAACCTTAACACATTTCATTTCCTGCTCTTATATATTTGGGTGATGAGGAGCTGCCAGTGGTACAAAATAATGGGTGGTGTGAAATCAGACATAGATATTGAAAGCTTTCAAGGTCACCAGTTGCTAGGCTGTACCACCATAACAGCATTTTAACATCATGACCTGTTCATGTATCTTGCAGGCTAGGTTTAAAACAGACTTTTGGGAGGGAAGGGAGGTTGCTTAGACAGGTAAAAGGGGGAGGGGTGAGGCTAATTGCCTTTCAAGCCACAACTCTTCAGGAATTGATCCACGTCATTCCCCATTCCTGTGGTTTCAGTATTATGACCCAAGAACATTCACAGAAAACAAAGTTAGCACCCTGACATGATTTGGCAAATGCTTTTCTGCTTATGCCAGCTATTGTTCTGGTAACAGATAGCTCGCAGAGGCTCCGATTAGGTAAAGTTGAAAAAACAGCAGCAAAGAACAGAGTTAGTGAAATCTTTATTCAATTACAGCTTTTCATGTGTAGTAAGAGATAGATTATAGGCCTCAACACTTTATGCAATGTGAATGAAAGTAACTTCACAGCCAGGAGAAAAGGCAGGTGAACAAACAAAAAAAGGTATGACTGAAGATCTACCAAACCAGATGAGTAATACTCTAAATGCTAGAAAGGGAGGCCAGAGAAACCCAGGAAGAATTTTGAATTGTAGCCATTAGACTCATACAGAAACCATTAGGGTGTGTTTTTATTGAACCAGGGAAGCCATAGGTAAGCATATTAAAGATGAGTCAGAGTGGCTCCGAACTGAAGCAATTTCTAAATGAGAGAGATGCCAAAGAAAACCGTATCAAATACCACAGGCTGAACTTCAGGTGAAATACAGAATAAATAGGAAGAGAATTCTGTTTCCACTTGGAATGAAGATATTACTCAGGTTTACTCCAATTAGTCCATTTTTTCTAATTTAACTATTGCTATCAAATAGAAGCACAGAACATCAAAGATCTCAGTAACTGCTTAAACAGCTCCCATGCAGTTCATTGGGTACATACAGTCAATTTTTTCTCCCACAGGAAGCACGCATCATTCATGCAGCAGCCTTTACCTATCACCAGCTAAAAAGCATTTATGAAAAAGTTACAAGTGGCTTCGAACAGTGTTATAGAGTGTATTTTTACCTCCAGTATGTCCTAATCACTACTTCCTTAAGGCCTAGTCAGATTATCTTTTAGGGAAAGTGGTAAAGTCACTGTAAGCACATGTTGGGTCTGAACTGATCATTTGCCTTAACCACTCTGATTATTTGACACTTTGCCCTGTAATTATTTTCTGGTACTCTCCACCTGCATTTGTCACCAAGTGTTGTAAATATCAAATAATCACTTCTTGTCACTGTATAAATAACTTGCAAGACACTTTCTACTACCCTAAGCAAACATGTATTGTTTGAAGTTTTAATATTAATAATGACTAAAAAAGCAAATATATGCTGCTTAAATATTGGTAAGTTTTCTTACAGAAGACTGCAGTTACATCTCAAAAGTCACAGCTAATGGAAGCTTTTAAATAGCATCTTCCACATCAGTCAGAAAAATTTATTAACATAACCAGGGTTTCATAATCACTAGTGATTAAAACCAATGTTCCTAGGCAGGACAAAACAAGTCAAGTGGATAAATGGAATTGAATAACAACAACAAAAGTCTAATATTTAATTAAAAAAGGGGCTTTTAATATAAATTTGAATACAAAAATAACCACAACACCCAACAGTCATCTCAGATCCTCAAGGTTTTCTCTTATCAATTCCCTGACAATTTGGCAAGCGCTTGTTTTCTCTGTTCTGCAGTCATATACTCACAGGCTTCCAAAATATTTACTATAATTAAAGTCTGTTGAACTGTTTTTGCTTTTACCCATATTCTTCCATTCATTCCCAGCACGAGCTCAAATGGGTATAGTTGTGACAACTCTTGAATTATTTCACATTTGGGAGCCAAGAGTCTGTAAACAAGATATAAAAAGTCAGAGGAAGTAGTGAGTGGTCACATTTGACAGACACCACATTATTATTAATCACTAACTAAACCACAGCACTGGTGTTATGGGAGCTATTAAAGCAACACCAAGAGCCAAGGTGATCAAGTTACATATGCAAAATAGTAAAACAGTATCAAATTTTTAGTTCTCTCCTATAAAATATACGTACCTAAAAACATACAGCACTTGTGAATTTAGTTTTCTAATTAGATTCAGAAGTTACACCTTACAAATTTAAAGTGAATTGATACTTCTATAATAATTCTATGGTTTAATAAATTCTAGAACTACACTGCTTGACAAAGTGACATTCTTGAAGTGCTTCTAGTTGTAAATGTGACACCAGAATTAAAGATGTGTCTTTCAAAATACAACTTCCCTTCTTCAGGAGATGACATTAACAGCAGTAAATAGGGTATTGTTTTTACTAGGTGACAGCATACTGAAAAATAGAAGTGTCAAGAACATTGTAATACATCAAGGATTAAATCAAGCTTCAGCAGCCTTTCTCTAAGAAGGAACAAGCATATCAGGATTTAGCAGTTTACTTGCAATACTGTTATTACTTTACTTGCATACAAACAAAATAGGGAAAATAAGCAGAATGATTGCAAAAATATTTTGCATTAGTTCACACTAATTTCTGATAGGAAAAACAAGAACAAAAAAATACCACCCAAAAGCAACAACACTTGACTATTGCTTATCCCCACAAACTGGTATTCTTCAAATGTCAGAGAAATCTTGTAGAATTAACTCCAAAATTTACAATACATTTAGAAGCTTACAAAGTGCTTTCTCAATTAACATGGCATTTTTAAATAAAACCCCAAAAGTTTAACTCCATCCTTATTTCAATGCAATGTATTTTTCTTTGGAAGTCAGAAAATAACATGTATTGATGCAGAAGGACCCCTACAATCAGTTGTCAGAAAGTTACATCCTTCACTAGCCCATTAAACAGAAAAAGGACAGTAAGCACTTCCAAATTTTCAAGTCCAAAGTAACAGATACATACCTGAAACCCCAGCTTGAATATTTCATTTCCCAGCTCAATGGTTTTGTTTCCACACTGCCTTGGAAACAACATCACTTTTTTTTTTTAAAAACAGGTCAAACAACACCATATAGAAGAGCATCAGAGCATCAAGATCTCTTAAGAAAGGAAATGTGTTCCTCCTTGGTCAATAGACATAACTTATTCAGCAAAATTAGTATAAATGCACTAAAACATTTACACACTGATTACCAGA
This sequence comes from Nycticryphes semicollaris, assembly GCA_013400055.1. Taxonomy (NCBI): domain Eukaryota; kingdom Metazoa; phylum Chordata; class Aves; order Charadriiformes; family Rostratulidae; genus Nycticryphes; species Nycticryphes semicollaris. The sequence goes on along the minus strand of VXBJ01003365.1, from coordinate 689,941 downwards.
TTTTTCACACTGCTCAGCGGAAATAGTTGTGCAAATCCTACCCACCATATTCCACATTAGAGTGACTACTTTTATTAATACTTACTTTCTTATTAGACCTAAGGAAACTTTAAAGAGGAAGCCATCTTGACCAATTAGTCCCATTCCACTTGATCTTCCACTGCTGTCTATACAGACCATCTCTGGTTCCATGTCTTTATTTGCTACAAGGAACTGACCATAAATAAGATCTCCCACCTAAACAAAGCAGCATCAAAAAGCAAAAAGTATTAGAGAAAATCATATTGCGTATTTGTAAGAAACACTCAGTTGATAAAACTAGCATTAAGGTATTGGTGATAAAAAATAAATTTGTCTAATGGAAAATTTTGTTTTCTTTTCTTCTACTAAAGAAAAGACCTGCTAGAAATAGTTATCTTGCATCACTACTAAAATTTGCAAGATACAAAGAGAATACAGCATTTTAGTTCATGGAGTATTCCTATTTTCCCTTTGAAATAGAAAACATTAATTCCACTTTAAGGGAATTTTAAGGATATTAAAAGCTTAAGCACCCTACTCTTGTAATCATTTATCACAAGAACAACAATAAAAAAATCACACTAACCTACATTGTTTTTCTTTACAGTCCATTTCTACATTTTCTTGAAGATATTTCAGTTGCATGCAGAAGTAGTGGCATGAATGTGCCATACAACTGTTTACAACAGTGTTATTAAAAACCCAACTATTTTCTACCAGTATCAGATGTCAAAGCTTCTTTTTAACTTCACAGTGGCCCCCTGGATGCATGTTACTCATGAACTGCATCTACTGCTGGCAGGATTATGAGAAAGTTAAAATGTAAGGAGTGGGAAGGCCTGTTATCTGACATACTGAACCACAGGAGTTCCATGTTCTCTAAAGAAACCTCAGAAAGCCCACAGCCTAACCGTGCAATAACCTCCAAAGAGAGCCACGGCAACACCACTGCCAACAAACCAGCAGTCTTCCTCTTACTTGTAGCTTATAAAAACCCTTTTAAGAAAAACTACTAAAACGTAACAGAAGCACCACCGAAGGCCATAGCTAAACCGTTAGGGCCAATAAACTTCAGTATTACCTGCACATTTGGCCTGTTCCTCTTGGTGGCTCCTTCAAAGGCAAAGTAGGACAGAGACGCCTGCTCGCTCCCACCCACGTCCAGCTTAAACACGTCTCCCGCTTTGGCCGTCACGATTCCTATGACATGGTCGCCCTTAACNCTCCCTCGCCCCGGCTCCCCTCCGCGCCCCTACCCGTTTCTGCTGCGAGTCCACCCAGTACGCGCCGCCCGCCGTCCCCGCCGCACCGCCACCCGCCGGGCGATGCCGCAGCAGGCCGCACTTGGTCACCAGCAGCCCGGTGGCGCACCGCCGCAGGCCCGGCCCGCACAGCAACCGCCCCCGCGGGGCCGCGCCGGCGCCCAGCCGCAGCCGCTCGCCGTCATCCTCAGGGTGCGTGGGGAGGAGCAGCACGTCCCCGGGCAGCACCACTTGCCCCACGCAAGACTCGGCCGGCGTCCCGCTGCCCGCCGCCATCACCGCGCAGGGGCCTGACCGTCAGGAGTCACCGCGCAGGCGCGGAAGGGCTAAGGGAACCCCACTCCTTGTCGGAGGGTGTCCCTCCGGCGGCCGCTGTAGGGATGGCAGCGGGCCCCCGCGGGTGGAGAATGGAGGCCGCACCTCTGCCGCTCTGTGACACGCGTTCGCGGGACACCCGCGACATCCTGCGGCCGGAGCAGCAATACCCGCTCCCGGCCCGCTTTTTCCCCACCCATCCCGTACCGGAATATTGGAGCTCCTTACCTTTCCGCTCAGCCGTAGCTGTGTGCTTCAGTGCGCCGGTGCAGCCTGTCGTTCTGGAAAGGCTTCCTTCTGCAGTCTTCCGTTTCTAGTGGGGAAGGCACCGATGTAACGTTCGTGCAGTTGAGCTTCAGAAATAACACAGTCGTTGTAGTTATTCTTTCCGCTGCGATTATTTGCAGGGCTTTAACATATCTATTTAAGGGTTACCAGAAAAACGAACAGCTGGCCCTATGTGAGGCGAATACCAGCCTCATGCTTGGCTACAAAACTCCCACTCGGCGTCAGCTCCCGTTCCTTGTGTTAAAGTCTTGAGGACACTTCAGTTCCTAAATTGCTTTCTAGCTTTTATCTGCGCGTGTGTATACATCTATACACACAGAACGATTTCATCGCTACGTTAAGGGACCTATACGTTGCCAGCGCATTGCATCAGGATCGATTAAGGATGTTTCCCGCTTCTGTCCGAACCCCTTCTTTTCGGGAACCGTTCGCGGAGGGACGACGTTAAACGTATTTGGAACAGGCCCGTCCGCGGTGACGGACCGGCCCCGACCTGCTCCCGGCAGGCAAACAGCTAGCACCGCCCCGTTCTACCGCCGGTCCCTTCCTCCAATCGTAGGCCGTCTACCGCCCTACGTAGAGGTTGCCGTACACTCGCGAGCAGCGTTGCTTAGTAACCCCGGCGCGTTCTGCCGCTGTTGTTGCCGTTACGGCGTTGGAGCGGGCGGAGAGGCGGCTGCTAGGCCGGAGACGGGCGGCCGGTAGGAGCGAGGCGCTGTATGTGCTGGAGGCTGCCGGCTAAGGAAAGGCGAACGGAGAAAAACGAGAGCGGCCATCGCGCAGGGCAGGTAATTATCTCGGTAGCAGCCCTGCTGAGGGGCTAGAGATAGGGTACCGGGCACCACATCTACACAGGATATCCGAACGGGAGCGGAGGTAGAGACAATCCTGCCCGGTACGTAGCTCTAGAGGCGAGCAAAGGCCCGAGCCTGGCCTTAAATGGTCCCGAGGGCGGAAGGCGTGGCTGGAGGCTCCAGGTGAAAATGGGTGGGACCGTTAAGGTCGCCTGGTGCTTTTAAGACTCTGAGAGCTGGCTGTGCCCCACTGCCTCGGCTGCTGGTGTGAACGTGAAGGCTGAGAGAAGTTTTGCACCCTTGGTGTTCGGGAGTGTGAAATGCGCTGTGTGGCCTTCGTCTGCGGAGGGGGAACATGCTGCACAGCAGGTACTGCTCTGAGCCAGGAGTCTGCTGCCTCCTCGGGCCCAGCAGGTTTTGACCTTGTTGACAGCAAACACAGGTGTTTCAGCGTTGCAGAAACCCTGTTTCAGATGCATTATGTTTGCTGTAAAGCTTTGTGTGTGCATGTAGTTTTATTCCTTTTGTAACCTCATAAAGCAATTGTTTCAGGCCCTAGCCTTGTATATGTATCCTAAAAATACTTTTGTTAGTTCAAAAAAAGCCACCTATCCTTAATCATTCATGTAACTGCTTTGTTGTTGTTCAAATATCTGAATAGAAGCTTTCTTTCTTCTGTTGTGCTTTTGAGGGTCTTTTTGCTATCATGCTGACCTAGAATTATTAGTGTATTTTCCAGCAATTTCTGAATTGCATGTGCCTAAACAGCAAAGGGGGTTTTGAGCTTTTTTTTATTATTATTTTTGTAGGCATAACTGATCTATTGCTGGAGCTTTTAAGAACTAAGCCAATATTAAATTGAAATAGCTTTTTTCTATTAATAGCCAGGTTAATAAAAACAGTGATGTTGTACTAAGTGTTTGGTGCCTGAGGAGGTATTTCTTAAAACCCTGAGTTTAATGCTGACATTGATGGCTAATTTCTGTCTGTTTGTTGTTAGTAGATGTGAATGGAGTCCCAGTATCTGAAGCAATGCCTGGGAACTTGTTTGAAAAAGGGACTGGCAGAAGTTGTAGAGCATCGACCAGCAGATCCAATAGAGTATCTGGCACATTGGATTTACAATTACAGAAGAACCTTAGATGAAGAAAAAAAGGTGGATCCACCTTGAGTAAAAAATTTAATGACAATATAATTGATGATGTTTAATCCCTCTATTTTTTTTAATTGGTTGTGTGTTACCTTTGAAATAGAGAATGTTGGAGAGGATTGAGCTAGAACAAGAACGGGAGATGGCCCTGGCAGAACTTGAAACGTTAAGAAAAATGAAGGAAGAAGAGCTAATGATCCAGCAGAAATTTGAAGAACAGCAGCAGGTTAATAATAGCACATGGGAAGGAAAACTTACATAGTATGTGGTAAACTCTTATAAAAAGATAAAGGAGCCTAAGGTTAAAAACAAACCATTTTAAGACTTACATGAGGAGTAGCTTAAAATAAGTATACTTTCTTCTGTAGTTAATTATGAATAAAAGCTTGTGCAAATGAGCCTAGAAATCATTGCAAAAACTTTTGACAGGCCTGCTAGGAGGGCTGGGAGTAATAACTGTTCCATTGTCTCAGGCTACTTCAATGTAATATCAACAATGCAAAAAAAGAGCAATGAGAATGCATACACCATTACAAAGACGTGAAAATGGTTAGGAATCAGTGAAGGAAGATTACATATTTAAGTAGTATGTATAGCCTGATCTAATTAAGTGCCTTTTTCTTTTCGTAGCTGCCTGAGCACTCTGTTGGCATAAAGCAATTTGAATTCTATATCATAAGGGCTTTACATGTAAGAAATAAACAAAACGTTTGTGTTTCTAGCCATTCTTTATAAAGGAGTCATGTGAATTTGACCACATGTAACAGGCTTAGTGTTGCTGTGGTGATGTTGACATCGTCTGACTGAAATGTTTTTTTCATGGCTGACTTCCGCGAAGTTAAAAATGTAATTTTAAGTCTGTGCTGATCTTGTTCTACCATAAGATGCATTCATTCTAATTAATTTGCAGGTTTTAGATTTGGAATTTACTAATTTGCAGACCAAAAGTTATATACTTAAGGATTCAATGACTCATTTAAGATAGTAAATGGAATATGAGATTGTGTCTAGAGAGAATTCAGAGAATTAAATGAATTACTTCATTTAAAATATGTGGAATGAGATACTGTGTACACTAACTTCATCTTTGTTTCTTTTCCCTCTTAGTTATAGAGTCTTTCTATCCATACAATAAAACCTATGAAAATGTTGTCAGATGATACTGAAAGGTTTTTGTTATTAACATTGCAGTTATGTTTTATGCTTCATTTTGCTAAGGTTTCAATCATTAAATACTTTGTAAGCAATGGGGTGGTGAAGATGAATGTGATTTATTTCATTTTTTTCCCTTCTGATTTGTCTTTTCTTAAACTGACTGCAGAGTCAGCTGGAACAAGAATGTAAGGAGTTGGAGCTGCAGAATAAAGACCACGAAATGCTGGTACAGGAGATAGATCAAGAAGTTTAAGCCAAAGCTTAGTCAGTAGTTTGAAAATACTGTTAACCAGCTGTCTTTTCCAGATGCAGGCACTAAATAAGAAACATAAGGTTGAAGCCTATAGGTGTTGAACTAACACATAATTTTTTAAGGAAATTGGGAAACGGGAAGATTTTCTTAACACCTTGCTTCCAATCTAGGTTTTATACTTGAGTTTTGGTCTGTTCTGTTAGATTTATTTAGTTTATATTCAGAACAGAGGATGAATTTATTGCAAAACTTAGCTTAAGGTCAGACACTTTCACATTCCTTGACTGCGTTTATGAGAAAACATTATAACTTAAGCATGTCTAATTTTAAAGTGTCTAAACAGTAATGTTTTACTGAGTGTCAGTGCAAAGTCCATCTGCTGTACCTGGAAAAGAAATTGTGGTTTGGAATTGGGATTTTGATTCTGAGATCCTCCTGGTGCACAGGAATTTATACTAACAGAAAACTGTTACAGATGTCTGTGCAAATGTATGGTCTTCTAATGCTATTTCAGTAAAAACATACTGATAATATGCCTATTTATCTCAATAAAGTTTTTAAATGTGAATATATTTTTAGTTTCTGTGGAGCATGTCATGTTTTAGAGATGTGTGATTTTAGAGCGCCGAACATAATTGTAGAAAGATGGCAGTATGAGGGTGACACTAAAAATCAATTTGTAGAAATCTAAACCAAAATTCTTGTTATTAAAAACCCAACCTGATAAAAATAGTCTTGACAAGCATACAATGATCACATTCCTAGACTAAAACATGTGTAGCACGTGTTTCAAGTATTAGTTTTATATTAATACATAATGTCATTTTAATGCACCTGAAATACTCTTTATAGATAAGTATTCAAGACATGGAATACTTTTAACTGAAAACTGGTTTTCATTACCATAGGAAAAAGAAAAAACAATAGCTGAACTTACAGATAGACCTGGAGCACCTAATTTGACCAGAGTCGAGGAAGTAGATGAGAGTGGACAGTCTGAGGTAAGTGTTTAGAACTGGGAGATTTTATATGATTGATTTTTACAGATCTGGTTTTCTGTGCTGACGTATCAAAGGTTAATAATGTTGCAGTTCAGTCTGTGCTGTTTCCCTTCTATTGTCTGAAGGAATGGTAATACAACCTCCAAACTGCCCATAGCCTTTTTCTAGTACAAGTTAAGCCATTCTAAAAGACTGTGAGGTGTTGGCTGACTAAATCCTCAAGCTTTCAAATCCCCTTATGTATTTAGATAAGTTCCAAATGAAAGCATGAATATCCTCAGAGAGGAGGCAGCCTTCCTTTGCCACATGAACATGTCATATACAACATGTACTGAATCACAAAAGATGACTCAGTTTTGAGCAAAGTTATTTAATTTTTTTCTGGTTGATGTGAAGTATCTGTGAAGGTTTGAGCAAAGTAGTATGATTTTTCTGGTTGATGTGAAGTATATATTCGGTGCAGCAGAATGCACTCTTGTGCAGAGATATCTGAGCAAACATTTAACATAAAAGACCAGATACTAAGGACACACTGCTCACTAAGGTTAGGATCTGCTGAGCCCTGTGCCAACGTGAACGTACTGCTTTCCGTACTGCAAGTATGGCTCAGTATTGTGATCCTCAGACATCTATGCCCAGCATTATTTTTGTTTCCTCACATTCTTTTTATACTTGATAATCCAGGAGAATGGAAGGCCATGAATCAGCCTTCATTTATTATAAGGCACCACAATACATTTAACAGATATTGTCAACTCCTGCAAAATCACTCAGCTTTATGTATATATCATAAAGACATTAATATCTGTCTGACTTTTTCCAGTTAGAGTATTCCAAGTAGTATGACTTGAGATTTTTATATACTACTTCTAGTACATCATTATTAGAACCCTTTTTCCTTTGCTAGCTTTAATAATTTGCTCACTTAATTTCTGGTATCAGCTGTGTAATTCTAGCTTAGAATTTATATTGTGATATTAATATGCTTTATGCTTAAGGTTGCTTTAATAACAGCTTGCCTTATAAATATTCTCTACATATATTTATGAAGAGATTTATGGCTATTCTTAGGGGCAGGTTTTCACAGGTGTTTTTTTCATTAAGGTAAGTCAGATGAGTTCTCAAGATTTTGTATATCTCCAACTTTTACAATTTTCAAATAATTACATACTAAGAAGTATTCTTGAGGCTTCAGGCATATTTCATGTGTTCTTAAATTAATGAATTGCAAAACCTGAAGTGAAAATGAGTAGTAAACATACCTCCTCTTTCTTGCACATGCTGTCTTCCAAGTTTTCATGTCTAAAGTCGTTTAAGGTTGGATTCCATTGGCCTTTGGTGGCCTTATTTCAGGTTTTCAGGTTTTACAGTGATGTTTGTTGAACAAAACTACAAATTAAGAACAGGTCAATAAATCTAAAATATATAGACTTGTACTACTGAAATTAATGTGCTCTCAGAATCATAATTCATCTAGCTTCACTAGATTTTATAATAAAACTCTGGTGATAAACTTTGTATTTCAATGAATGGAAGAACACATAATTATATTGATGGCTACTGACTCGTCCGATGTGGGTTTTTTCTTCCCCCCCTCCCCCCTTTTTTTCCTTTTTACAAAGTTCAGTTAATGCTGGCAACTGATAGAATTTCTTTTTTTTTTGTTTATAGAGTGTAGCAGATCTCACAGAGGAAGCAGAACAAGAGAGTTCCCAACTGATCTGAAAGCAGTAAATATATTTTCTACTCATTACTTGCTGACCCTGAAGTGTAAAACCTTAATTTATGCATTTGATATATAGAAATTACTTACCCCTTGTTTCTGTACTTTCTGGGTATTTTATATAAAGTCTGTTAATTCTGGCATGTGATACTTCCTTTTTGTTCTTAAACCATTGTTGCTTGTGTGGTTGACTCAGATGAACAAAACTGCAATTCAAAGAAAGTAGTGAATGTAGTTTCTACTTATTGCTCATTGATTCTTTAAGTGTAACTGTAATAATTATTAATATAATTAATGTGCCATGATAACTTTGGAGTAGTTCTACAATATGATAATTTGAATCAATATTAAAAGAATAAAATATTATTGTGAAAGGATTTTCCAAGAATTTGAATGGTTTCTAATAGGAAGAGGGAATAGTCTACATAATAGAAGATGGGGAGAGAGTTCTGCACATCAAACTTGATGCAGAAATATCAGAAAATTTTCCAATTTGTCTGGAAGAGATGAATTGAACTCCATGTAGTTCACAGACTGTAGGCTCAGTAGACGAATGTACTAAGATCCAGTCTGTCTTTGAAATCATGAGGTGCTTTTTGTAATGCTAAGTGTTTGCTTTGGGCCTTATAACCTTTCCTGGCTATTGTGTGATGTTAGGTGAGCTGCAAGTGTCTGCTTATCGGTTTTGATTAGTCAAGTCTTGACATCTTTTCTGCATTTGTCTTGAATTGGCAAATCAATAAATTACATCTGTGTTGTCTACTAAATACCATTATTCTCAAAGTTTCACTTCTAAAAAAAATTTGGAAGAATATTTGCCTTGATCCATACTTATCTATAAAAATAAGCTTTATAATCCTTAAAGATTGCATTGTTTCTTGGCTAAAGCATGTTTTTGCATTTCAGTGCCTTCTAATAATACAGATTATTTGGACAATTAACATTAAGTCATTGCCAATATTGTATAATGAAAATACTCTTCATTACAAATTCAGTGCATAGTGCATCCACTGCATTCTTCAGTTTTGGGATGAAAGCAATTCTTGGGATAATTTCACTTAAATTTGTTTATTATAGTTGGCTTTAAGGGTTTTGCTGTCTTTGAAAAGCCATTAAGAATACCTAATTTACCATTGTAAAAATACCAGGCAAAGGTCATTCATATAATAAATACTTTTCTGCTCTAAATAACGTTTTGATGCTAGGTTTAATCTTATAAATTTTTAAAAAGGTAAGTACTATTGATTTCTAGGGTAGTACACATTATTTCCCCCTTAAAAATAATAAAGTATGTTTATTTAAAAAATCTTTTTGCCCTCTTTATTACCATATTGCTTTTGCGATGCTGTTAATTGGCATGTCGGATACCAATGATGGATGAACATCCTTAAAATCAAAAGAGAAAAATGTGACTTTCCAGATACAAATACTTAGAAATGTCTGTGTAACTTTTAAAGTAATGAAAAAGGGAACTACTTTTGTGACTAGGCACTCAGGCTTTGTGGTCTGCATTTATTCTGCAGTAGTATAGGTTTGCAATGTCTATGACAGTCGAGAACTTGGCTGTGGAATGAGTATGCCCTTATAGTTGATATTCCAGTAAACTGACTGTTTTATAATCTGTTATGATTATATTTATTAGTAATTGTTACCATAGAATGATTTTATGGCCATGTTTTAAGATAGCACAGTTCTAATTCCACCTATTAATATTATATGCACGCTGTACAGTGCCAGTTGCAAAGGGATGGAGCAACTGGATAAATAGACAGTTTCTTTTTTGAGCTAGTATGTACAACTGAATTTTATTTAGGTTAAAATTTTCAGAAGTTGGTAAGTAACTTGTGACCATTTGCATTTTATGTCCTATCATGTTGACTATGAAAATTTCAGCCTTCACACAGCCTTCATATTTAATTAGGAAATATGTTCAAGTTATAAAACAGTCTTTTAAATAATGCAAATAAATAATTCTGATTAGTTCTTTCAAGATGTGGCTTTCATTTTCTATCTTTTGGTAACATTTGTATCTTTGTTTTATTTTGTTATATGTGTGTCCACTAGAGTGCATCCTAAATAAACATACTGGTGTCTCTGTCAGTTACAACCTGTCAAAAGTACAGCTTTTGTTTGTCATCTTGTTTCAGCTCATTTTGACCTGTGACTTTTTCTTTGTGGTCCTGCAGTTTGTATTCCCTATTGCCTTTCTAGATAGGAATTGAGATTTGGTATGGAAAATTTTAACCAAAAAGAAGTTGTTTAGTGAGGGTAAAAATAAAATGGTAGATTCCAATTTACCTATTTCTTTCCTGTTATATTATGTACAGTAGATGCAAGTTGTTCAAGTGTTACTTATAGGAATTCCCATTTTTTTTAAGGATTTGATGTGCATAGGATTTTCTATGTGCACAGGCATCACCTACAGCTTTATAGGGATACTTATATTGGATATGGGATGAGAAGGTAAACTTGGCTCAGTGCTTTCTTAAGGTGTAAAGCAGTCTGTAAGTAACTTGGAGATGTAATTTACAACAAAGATGACTTGGGTGTCTGAGCTTGAACTTTAACCTTCTTTGGAGTATAGCAAGCTAGTGCATGGAACAGGCAGGGAATGAAGAAGATACTATTTTGTTGTTACTGCATTGATGTGATTTCAGAAGTGTTAATATAATTTAATCTCTGTAAAATCTAAAATTCTATATTAAAAATAATAATGCAATTACCTAATGTAACTTCAGCTACAGCTTATGTTCCCTTTGAGTACATTTTTGTGGAATGAAGAAGGTGGAATTCAGAGATGGGAAATAGTGCTGCAATAAGATGCTAAATACTGACAGCAGATTTCTGAAATTGTAATTTTTCCTTTCTTCAGAATAGGAGCAGACTTATTTAGGCTGCTATCAGACCCCATGTTCAGATCCTCTGAAGAACGTGCTGATAGTAACGTGCCCATTCACAGCTGTTCTCATTCCAGCAATACTGAAGCATAAGGATGAAAACAGATATGAAGCCCAGAATAGGACAAAATGAATCAAATAAACTATGAGCCTGCTTACAAAGATGGAAACTCAGCTCTGCAATGTGAGAAGGTTTTCTCCTACAAGGAGAAATACATGTTGCAGCAAGCACGTTTTAATGTTCTTTTGACAGGATAGGCTTTATTAGGTCTGCAGTCTTTGTTCTTATGATAGATGATTTTCCTTCATAGTCTAAAGGAATTAAATTATCTTTTTGTAAGCAAAAGCTTTATACAGTAATTTAGTAATGATAATGAGAGTTGGATGAATTAGTTTGGATTAAAGGTAAAACTGAATTCCTCTGCATTTTGCTAATGCAGTTTACTCACATTTGAAGTCAGCTATTAATTGCTTTACTTCTGTGAAGTTTTTCCTGTGCTTAGGTTAGATAAAGAACAGTGTTGTCTATTGACTGCAGCTAGAGAAGAGAGTCTAAACCTGTTACATGCAGATAAAGACTGATCTACTTTATAAAATATCTTTCCAGTACACTTGTTTTTTAACTTTAGTTTGTTTTCTGGCAGTACTGTTATAAACCCTCATGCAGTCTTTGTGCATTGTACTTGTATATTTGTTTCAATTCATAGGATGGAAGAGGCTCTGCTATTATAAACATTTATACAGGTATTATTTGGGCTAACAGTAGGGGAATGTGGTATTTAATCAAGGGGTCACAGTGCAGCAAACTTTTTAAGAAGCAGGAGACTGATTCACAGAATTCAAGAGGTCTCACATGTATATCTAATTTAAATGCTGTGTGTCTTCCCTGTTAACCTGTGCTGTGTAGAATCATTACCAAAAACAGTGTTTAACTTACAGTCCTTTATACTACTATTTTTTTTTATTTGAAGTAAGTTAATCTAGAAGATGCTACGTCATGAAAAATTGCATTTACTTGGGCCTTTGTGGAGATGCTGAGTGCTTCCATTTTGTCTTTAGCTGTAGAGGACCCAAAATCAACAGCTATTTTGAAAAAAATTGAGATGACCAGTTCCTTAGGTTAGTCTTTTGATTATATGGACATGAGTTAATTGAGGGAAAGGTAACAAAAAAAAAGTATGTTAAATCATTTTATTGTTAACATGAAGCCCATTTGTATTATCACCTGAAAGTAAAACAACAGGCAAACAATCAATAATGTAATAAGTAGAGAAGGTCACCATTTGCTTTTGGTTGGTTAAATCTTATTTGAGTTCCCTGTTATAAAGTCTGTATTGTTGTCTCTGTACTGATACAGAAATATATGCCTCACTAAAAATCAGAACTCTTCCCCATCATTTTGCATCTGGCATAATTTAAAATATCAGTGTACTTTAAAGTATGATGTGAATTTTGGGTTTAATTTAAGAAAAAACATTGATAATTAGAAATATCATACCTATGTTATCTGAATAATTTTAACCTCTCTAAGGAGTATGTAGAAGGTTTAGGAATCTTTTAACAAACTCTCCAAGGAGATTTTACCACTTTCTGCTTGTAGTCATGGATCTCAGCAGCAGTTGCTATTGTACCTGATTTATTTTCTTTTTCCATAATCTTGGGAAAGTGTAAAAAAAAAAAAAAATACATGATTTTAGTTGGAGGTATGAAGCCATTGGTGTCTGAGTTCAGCAAATTATTTTCTGGATGAATGAAATTTTTACTCACTGGTTCCTCTGTAAATTAGATGTAGTCTAGCAGATTCCAGATAAAGAAATTAGCTTTTCTGGGGGAGGAGGAGGAGGTATTATGTCTGAACTTGATCAGTATCTTAGTCTGTTCTTCTTAATGAACTGAATCATATTTTCAGCTCTACAGTAGAGCTGACTGCCATTGTTGCTTTGCTTAAAAAAAAATAAAAAATGAAGCAAACCACTTGTTGGTGCAGAGGAAGAAGTCTTCCAAGGATCTCAGTTTTGTTCTCATTGAAATTGCTGAAAAAGCTGAGGTTGAAATCATGAGAGAATTGAGCTCTTTACTAACATGAGTATGAGTTCCATGTCAGAGAAGCTGTCTCCAATTTATTAAACTTTTAATATACTTAATATTAAAACATGAGATAATTGATTGACTGAAACTACATGTAGGGGAAGATACTGCAGAAATAAAAAGAGATTAATTGTTGCAGGGAGGGTGCGAGAGAGGAAAGATTCAGATAATAAATCATTCCCATTGCAGCAAAGGGGCACTGCAGCTCCCTGTTGCTCGGTTTCAAGTCACATTCCTGGGAGTGTGTTGGGCTTCTCCAATCATTCTGCTTCATTTGTACTCCACCTCCTGAATGTACTTTCTTCCAGAAATGACTGGCTGCATGCAGACACACCTGTATTTGGTTCATTATTATCTTAAGCAATTGCGGTTTTGCCACTGATGTGTTTAGTAGATAAGTTTAAAAAATGCTATTTATTTAGCTGATAATTGTAACCCTGGAAACAGGATCTGTTGTTTGTTTCATTGTAAACCTAGCTGCTCTGAAAAGTTACCCTTAGGCACTGACAGCTGAAAATGTCTAGGGCAGGGAGTGCTGTGAAGTTGTGAGACAGCTGTTCTTCAACATTTTTTCAATGGGCATATATATCTAAGTGCAGCATAGAGAAAAAATGCACCACTATTTTTTTTTTCTCACTTGGACTTAAGTTAGGTGTTATTGCATTTGCTTGTATTTTAAAGCTATTTAGTCAGGTTTCTCAGCAAGAGCTATGATCAGACATCCCTCTGAAACACTATTATCTTATCTCAGTAGATCATGTTTTTATCTATAAATCTCTTAATACCTTTAGGATAAGTGTTTTGACCACAGCTCAGATGTAGGCCACTGTTAACTTGCTTACTCCCTTAAACCCTTGCCCTTCTTATGTGACTCTTCTAGCTTTTTTTAAAAACTATCAGCATAATTACATGATGTGTGAATCTATATTAGAATTTACCCAAGCTTTGCTTTGCACAAAAAATCAGGAGAATACAGCCAGACCTGTATATTTCTATATACTTGGCCTGACTCTTGACACAGAGTACTGTAAAGGCAGGTTTTTTTCTGCAGTGTCTTCAAATGTCTCTCAGCAACTACAGGTGTCTCACTATTCTGTGACTACAAGAAAGTTGTCACTTGTATGTGGTAAGCTCACGCAGCTGGGAGCAATACACCAATATTCTTTTTCGTACCTCTTTAATCAAAGGATTTAATTGAGTATTGAGTATTCTGTAATCTATATTTTGCTTGCTTTGGTGGAATAAATAAATTCCTACTATCAAGTGAAATAAAATGTGAGCAATAAAATGTTATTATAAACTGCAAAAACGAAACCTGCAGCTTTGAATGGGCTCAAGTATTTGTGAATTCAAAATCTGGGAATGGATTTAGTATTCTAGTTTTGTCTGTGTAAAGAACATGTTATTTTCTAAGGAGATCAGGTCTGTGCTTACCAAAGTTACTGACAGGACTCCCACTTGAGTCCTGGTAAAACACTCATGCCAGCTGTGTGGGAATATCTGTATGTGTCTTTAAAATAATTACACATTGAAATCAATTTGCTGACCTTGCTTCTAAAGACTTGCCGAGTCCCAGCGGCACTTCATGGTTTTGCAGAGGTGGGGAGGTAACAAAATAAAATTGGTCACCCAAAACCTCCAAATGACTTATTTTCTGACTGTTGCTGTTGGGATGCTAAGCCATTGGTAGCAACTGGGAAGTGGTTAATAATAAACTGCGGTGTAGACTTACCATTAGTTTTCTCATTAGCCAAGATTTCTAGAGACATAGAAAAAAGGATGTCTTAGAGGAGTTGGTTTATGGTGGGTGCCAATTTCAATACTAATTTTCAAAAGCAGAAGACGTGATCTTTCAGTTCACTGTCTATGCCTTCTAACATATATGGTTCAAATGCTTTTTCTTTTAAGAGTTGATTGGAATAGTTGATAGGTTTTAGTTATGGCAGGTCTGCTCTGTTCTTTATGTTCTGCTTGACTTCTTAGCTAACTGTTGAGAGGCCAAAGGCAACTCTGATGTTTAATTACAAGCAATGATGTGGATTGTCAGCATAAGAAAGGAGCAGTAGCAGGAAGCCTTTGAGCTGTCAACCTCAGAAACAGAAAACAATCCTCTGCCTAGGAAACGGAATCAGTGATTGGTATGAATTTAGGAAATTAGTGCACTCTTTAAATCCATTCATAGGAAAAGGTGGAAAAGAGAAAAAGCACCAAAGGATGAGAAAATACTGGAGTGAAAGATATACCCTAAGAGCAGATCTTGCACGTGTTTAGCTATGAGCTACTGCCTATGCATACCCTATGTACCTGTGTAAGATAGGGTTTAGAACGGTAAATAGTTGGTAGTTCTCTCCTCTTGCCCTGCCTAGTAAAGCTGCAGGCTTCAGTTTCCCTTTGCAGGACTAAAACTAGGTCTGCTTTCTTGAAAAGGTGTAGTGTTGCTGGTCCATTTCCTGGAGTAGTGTGATTTTTGTGATGAGCATAATTTGAATACTCTACATTGCAGAAATTAAGAAAAATTGATCTTTATCCTTAAGAACCAACTTTTGAATGTATAGTTTTAATTCACATTGTAAACACTGACACCAGATCATATTCAAGAGATTTTTTTTTTTGTTAGCTTAGTCCATTTTGCATATTTCAGTACAAGTAAGGTGTGACATTCTCAGTCCTGATACTTCTCTTTGCTAAAATTGCTTTTTTAAAAGGATGTTACTCTCTCATGGTAAGCATTCTGTCGGAAAAGCAATGGCATAGATAATGTGACTCTGTTGTGCTCTCAGCCTAGTATATGTGAAAGTTTACAACAATAATCGTAACAAGCTCCACAATACTATCTTGAAAGTTCAGGGCCTAATTATTCTAAGCACCTTCATCTATCTCATTTCAAGGTATCATCATGATTAGGTGCTCTCAAGCATCCTGTGATGCCTGTTTAAAGATGGAGAATGTAATAGGAAAAATTCCTTATGCTGTAGAAAAAGCATGTGGACAAATATATCTATTTATGCATATGAAAAAAAAGTTTGCAGAGACCTCTTACTCTTATTGCTTTCTAGACGGTTATGAATAAATTCTTAGTGTAATTTTATTAATTTTTGAAAAATAAAGGTAAAACAGAAATGGTAGGCAGGGTGGTTTGGGGGTGTAGCAATATCCTGCACTGCACATCTGAGTATTTGCTGATGTACCCCAGAGTTTCCTCTGGACACAAAGTTTCAAAACTAATTGAAAAATTGCAAGGCAGACTTTCTGGAATGCTATTTAAAATGCCAATAGTACACAATAATAGATGTTGGACTCTTATTTGCCTTGTCTTAAAAACCCCAAATTTATTTATTCACAAATCAGGAAAAAATCCTGAGACGTGTTACAGGGGAAAACAGGGTGGTGGTGGGGGGAAAGAGTATCATAATGAAACCATGAGATTGCAATTATGTCTAAAAGGCTAAAGATCTTCTGGTGAAATTGAAATTTTCCATTCCATGTTCCATCTATGAATGGGAATCTGTAGAAACATTTGTGTTGTGGTTACTGTATGCATTTTTATCTAGTACAATTTATATACTTGCATTGGTTGATGCCATGTACCCTTCATGCATTATCGAATCTCCCCTGATTAGACAGATATCTAAGAATATTTTTGGCTGTGTTTTATTTCAGACTTGTTTATCTGAAACTGCTAAATGACTACTTACAGTGAAATCTTTCAGACACAGATTAAAGATAATGATGTTTGCTGTTTGCTAATATATTTGCCCAGGTGATGTATGTGAAATTGCTAC
Organism: Nycticryphes semicollaris; assembly: GCA_013400055.1. Classification (NCBI taxonomy): domain Eukaryota; kingdom Metazoa; phylum Chordata; class Aves; order Charadriiformes; family Rostratulidae; genus Nycticryphes; species Nycticryphes semicollaris. Next base: position 673,212 of record VXBJ01003365.1, on the reverse strand, counting down.
TTGAACGGCAGCCTTCCCTGGCTGAACCAGCTGTGGCAGCAAGGTCAGGATGGGGGATTTCTGAAAGATGTGACCAATCAGATTATTTAGGTACCATTTTCCTGCAGACCTGAGAGCATCGGTAGTGTATTTGGGCTCTGCAGCAGTGATGGTGGGGGCATGACTAAAAAAAGTTGCTGGATGCGTGTTGCAACCTCTTCTCCAAGTAGCCATACAAGCCTAAACCTATAGCTCACAGCATTGTGCAGTCATTGTCAGTATGTATGAACGTAAAATTCTGCTATGCATTATTTACTAGACTAGTACTAAGTGTGTAAGTGTTTGCCAACAAGTCAAGCAAAGTATGTAAATATTTTCATTGCGAGCATAAAAGAGGTACATGTGCAAATATTGGTTATTGTTTCACATACACTTTGTGTATAGGGTAGACTTAAGAAGGTTTTTGATCACTAAATGTTTCAGAAAAGTAATTACAGTCCTAATCCTCATGAAAGAAAAGTCTCTTCTGGCATTATATATCTAGAAAAAGTCAGAAGTGTCTGAATTCAACCTAATGTTCCCTGTCAGGAAGCCAGAACTTACAAATTCCACAACTGATTTTGCAGATAGGTTCCTGAAACCCAACTTGTACTAGAGTCAATATTTGTTTCAAAGTCCAAAGACCACCTGTACTGTAAACATCTGTGAAACACTGCAGCAAAATCTCTTGAGTAATGACTGTTTAAATGCATCAGTCTGTTTCCTAAGGTACTGAGGAAATCTTAATGGTTTACATATATATGCACTAATCATGTCACAAGACATGTGGAAGCAACAGATCGTACAGATGCAGAGCTGCTGGAAGACAGCTGAAGTTCCCCAAACAGGTTGTTTTTGAGATACAGATCTGTGGCCGTAATGGGGTTTAGTCTGGACAGGTGATCAGACCTGTCATTAACAGCAAGAAGTCCTAACTATTCCTCCAGAAAGGAATTGTGGCTGTGTGTCTGGCTGATGTGTGGCCACACCCCGCATACTTTAAATTGAGGGTTGTGCTTTGTTACATGTCAGACGACAATCTTCTCCTGACCCAAACAACTGGCTGTAGCAACTGGAAAAACCATCCAGGGAAAAGACATCGATGGCTTTCTGTAAGGTGAAAGGGAGACCCTTTCTAGCTGAAGACTTTTCATTTCTGTCCAAAGCATAACTTTAACAGCAAATGGGTTGGTTTATTAAATTTAGCATAATAGCTTATGAGCAAGATGTTAAATCTGTAAGTTTTACACTGTTGTGTTTGCCAATTGCAAAAAACTTTTGGCTGTGTGAGACAAAGATGGAACAGGGCAATGTTCTTTTTCCCTTGCCCCCCTCATTATTTATGGAGGACCCAGAGAATGTGTGATTCTGTTGTAATAGTGCTGCTCCACGTAGGGATGTAACACAAACAAATGCTTGAACATTGCTCTGAAGAGCTTATCACTTAAACAGGAAAAACTGCCAAAGACTAAAGGCAGAACTAATTATATACCAGTATGGTTTAATGCTGTTTAAATGAAGCAATAAAAACCAATCAGTGTAAGGGAAACCTTAAACTTTAACTAATCTTGCTATTTTTCCACCATTTCTGCCACAACGATTCTAATTTATGAAGACTGATTAGAAAACAGACTTTCTAATTTATCATTATTATGTAGGAAGCTGAGGCATCTATCTATGAGGTGTTTAAAATGCCTGTGTTTGTAAATAGGTATTTGGTTCACAGAGCCTTGAGGAATGATGTTGGGGTTGAGACATGAACAGCTAGGAGCTTTATTAAGTGAATAAACAGAAGATTAAATTGTGTTCAATTCTGCCTACTGTCCCAGTTCTGAGGAAATAATGCTTCCAGTGAAATTAGTACCAAGACTACAGCTGACTTTAATGAAAGCAGAATTTATCACCCAAAGCAGCTTTAATTATTTCCTAAGAAACAAACTAAAATTGCTACTTAATGTGTAAGGCTCTGGCACAAGTTACTTCATGACATGGCCATGAGCAACTTGTTCAAGTTGGTCCTGCTTTGAGCAGAGGATTGGATTTAGAGACCATCCAGCCTCAAACATTCTATGATTCAGTGATGTGTCAGAATAGAGAATTTGAGGTCAAGCAGATGCAAAGAGGACAAGCGCATGGGAGAGGAGTAAAATTAATTACTTTCTTTGATGTTAGTAATGGAAGAACTTGGAAAGACTTCTTAAGGAGTAGGAGGGAAGGCAGATGGGAGACACAGCAAAGGATCTCTCCGAAGCTGGAGCAACTGTGGAGTAAGTTACACAGGGTGCACACTAAGAAATTGCTGTGAGTGGAATTAGCATTGGCTCAAAAAGTTGTAAGAAAATTCAGGAAGGAAAGAGTTGAATTGCTTATGGTAGTGTGCAGAGGTTGCAGGAGGACCCATACTCCGAGACGGAGAAAGGTGATGTGAAAGAACAAGTGCTGGGCGATAAACACCCATCTCAGAATACACACTAACACTCCTTTACTTCTATGATCACAACTGTTTTTTTCTGTCCCACAATATTTATTTTACCCTGAATGTTTATGAGCCAGTGAAATTCTACATCTGCACGTCTGAGAGGCCTTGAGCTACTCTTATTTTCAGGTGATAATAGATAGAGCTAAGAGTTCTGAAGCAGGTGGGTGTTCTGTGTTTGGTTCCTTATGTTCAAGCTCTATTGCTCTGACCAGGTTTGTCACTCTTCATGCAGAAGAAATAAACCCAGCTAAAAATGTTCCTTATGTTAACTTAAAAAAAAAAAAAAAAAAGCACCACAAAAAACCCCAAAATATTCACCTCCCCCAAACAAAAAGGTACAGGTTAAATCAAGTCTTTTCACCAGCAAACCAAAAAGCCCTCAAGGACATCCCTATGAGGCTTGTATAATTTAGTGCTTATTTCCAATAGGAAAAAAAGATGAGCTGCAGTAAATTCTTGAAAGCACACTATTTATATTGTATGACCTACTCTTCTTAAATAACACAAATGAAATTAGTATTGAAGTTGTTGTTGCAAGCACCTGGAAAAGTGTTTATTTCCAAAGGCATATATTAGGAGTAAATTCCCTGCGTGATTTTGTAAAGTGGTAATAGAATAACAAGATAAGAATCTCAAACAGGTAACTGTTAAACAGCTTACTTTAATAATTGAAGTCTCATCTGATGATATAATAAAACAAAAATACTTAGGAAAACACTTTCCTATGTGTTATTTGTATGCATGAATTATTTCTCTATGTTGTTAAAGTTAAGCGTGTTTGGGTCCTTTAATGACAATGGAATTGTAGTTTTATGTTACTGTGAAATGTGTGCTCTCTACAAATCGAGTCCTTGTCCTTTGCATTTGAAAGTTGTGGTGAGAGACAAATTATGCAGCTTAAGCAGTGGCTTTCCCACAGCTGATTCTAGTCATGCAGAAGTTCTTCAGAGTTCTTGATATAATTCCCTCCTCAGTCAAAAGAAGTCGCCTAAAAGTTACCGTAGTGGTGAAACAGTATGAGTGAATGAGTCTAAACCTGTACTGCTTCCAGTGAAAACGTTCTTCTGCAGCTGAACTGAGGATGACTAGGTCTTAAGGATACCTGCTTTTTTTTCTTCCTCTTCTGCTGTGATAATTGGAAGTGTTTTATCTATAAGCTATTAGCTCAAACTCGTCTTCTCATTTTTACAGACATGAATCATCTCTGTCGGCTCCATTCTCAGTGGTTTATAACATAAATGGGGCATCAGTAGAGACAGGTAGGGAGCTGGAAAGGATTACTTTTTCAAAGAAAAAAAAAAGGGGGGGGAAATACGTTTTAATGAAAAGTATATGAAAAAAATGAGCAAAAGGGAGTATAGGAGAAGAATAGCTAAGGGTGGGAAAGAAGAAGGTGAGGAAGTAAAATGATCTGATGAGACTGTCATGAGATGTCTAGGGTCAAGACAATTTATCAATAATATCTGTCCAGAGAATCAGCAGCATCAATAGAAATAATTAATAAAATTTTTTTCTTGGTTGTATTTTGTTCATTATTGTCAGGGTTTTCTCAAGGCTGCAGTAAAAACATGCCTTTTGACAGCTGTTATGTATTATATGAACTAGAAGGGGGGTAATTTTGCAGAACTGCTATGAGTAAAAGTAGCAAGTCCATGTGATGGTGCCAAATACGAAGAAAGATTCACATTGCTATTCCAGTGGTTGGGATTGACGTTATAGTCAATACAAATAAATACTTAGAGCAATACAGAAGGTCAGTGTTATTTTTACATTTTAATTTGCTAGTCTTTAGCTTCATTTCAAAGCACAATACTCATACTGCTTGAGAGGATTTTGCCATTAGGTATCTTCTGAGTAATGGTCATAGACTATAGTCAAAAGATACTTAATGCAATGATGGGCAATATATGAATTATAAAGAGATTTGCAGAAACTGACTTTCTTAGTGCTCAGTCCCACAAAGCTGTTGAGTATGGCAATAAGGTTAGCAGAAAATTTAGAAGTCTGTTCCATTGACTGATGAGTCATTATCAATAAAATGTAATGGGGAAAAATGCTGATATCAATCATTATTTTAATATCATCTTTTTTTTTTTTTTTTTTTTTTTTTTTTTTTTTTTTTTTTTTTTTGCATAGGCAGAAGACCTGTGCCAAAAACACATGATGGTAGAGCACTATCTTACCTTTTTACAAATATTTAACAAGTCAAATTGTCTGGGAAGAGAAGCCAAATTAAACATTACCTAACCCTACAGTGGTTTAGAGTTGGTCACGGATGTCCTAGAAGAGAACATGCTGAGATGCTTCATGGCCATAAAGCAAATGCGCTGCCCTTGATAGTAAAACCACTACTGGAAGCAGTTCAGGCTGGCAGTTTTACACAAGTTGAGGGTGGTCCTCCACAGGACTCAAGGAGCACTGCATTTAAGTAGCCAGAAGTGAGTCCAAAAAGAGGAACTGTAAAAGAAAAATAAACAGTGGGTCTGCAAACTCATTACTTCTGTCAAATTGCTTGTGCTCTGCAGCATTTTAAGAGCTTGTGGGTTTTTTTCAATTTTTATATGGGGTAAGAGCATTATGAGAGAGGCCTGTTCCTGCATTCTGCTGAAGTGTTACAAAGTGTTCTTGCTAAAAACAAGACTGTGGATTCCCAAACTAAAATTTCTGTCCTTAAGTGGCATTGGAACCCAAGAAAAGCAAAACCAGAAGCAAGAGAGAGTGGAACTCACAGTCGTCTGACAACAGCCAACCTTGTCTGCTTTTGCTGCAGAATTTGTAGAATTAGAATGAAAACTCTTCCCTGTACAAAAGAAAAGTTTTTGTCAGAGGTGTTTCATCCATTCCCATCATGTCTTTAATTCCATAGAGAAAAAATAATGTACATTTAAGAATGAATACTTATCACTGGTGTTCCTTTACCTTAAAAGTTAATATATCTTTTTTGAACGTTATCCGTTAACTAGGGTTAATATAATTAGTTACTCTTTGGTCTTCAATTTTTTTTACAAACTCTCTTTTTCTAGGTGGTGTTAATGAATAAGTTATTCGGGCTGGGATAGAATCTTCGTGTCAGTGGGATGGCATTTTACTCCAGAGAAAACTATGCCTCTTAACACGTATCTGATGTGTGAATTCTGCGTTTTTAAGTGCAAATAGTGCTTTTAGTTCCATTAATTCTGTACAACAGGAAACGAAGAAAATGTCTTTGAAATGAACGATTCCATGGCAGTTATAATCAGAGAGGGGCCGATGCCACAGGAAATTACTGATTTGGATTCCCAGGCATTGGTTATTGGTTTCAGGAATGTAGACAGAAAATGCAAATTCTTATGAATTCTTACATAAATACGTAGCAATGCAGAAATTTGAATCCAAGGGGCCTTGTAATAGTGATTTTTCATTGCTGTCAAAATTGCAAGGGCTATAGAACAAGCAGTATGTTACTCATTCCAATCCAAGTATTAGGTACGCAATGAATGATTAAGAGAGTATCATTCAGTGTTCATTGAAGTAAAGGGAAATTTTCATTTCGGTAGACCAATTTGGTCTGAGATTGAGACTAGAATGGTTTCTGTAAAGGACTTAAGAATAGTTGCACTTTTTTATCAGCAGTAGTGCTGGGCATTTTCTGGATCTGCCCCATGGGTATGTTTACTTTTTTGTATGCTAACTTAAAGACACAAAATGCCACCTGTCTTCATACCTGTCATATTATCAGCATATTCCAGACACGAGCCATCTGTCTAGAAGAAATTTTCTGTGGCAGAACTGAGTACTGAGTACTCGGATATGGCAGTTACTGTATTTCTATGAGCTATGGAATATAATATGAGAATATCAGACAAAAAGAGCATTAAGATGGATCTGAATTAATAGAAGAGAGGACAGAGGAAAAGAAAAACAAAGGCTGAAGGGGAAGGTCTGCATAAATGAGAAGCACTTGTCATGCCAGATCCTATCACGTTTCGTCTCTCAAATGTGCATGAAGAATGAATGAAAATGAAAAAAGAAAAATCAGGAGAGAATTCTCCTTTCCTAGAGATTAAAAAGTAAAAGGAAAATACAGCCATGTCATGCAGAACAAACTTCTCCCAGACTCTTGCTAGGGACGACATGCATTTACAGATTTTTTATCTATCCCTGTAAAACCACAACACACAGCTGGAAGCACAACATAGGTCCCAGAATTAGGGGAGAGCCAAAGTGAAGAAGCAGCTGACCTGAACTGTCAGCTGTACTCCTGCATTACTTCATGCTCAGCTGAGTTGCTAAGATAACCAATCTCACATGGGTTGAATCCAGAATGTTTCCAAGAACTGAGTTAATTAGTGAAATATCCTAAAGTTAACTAACTCCCCTGCCAAGAAATGGGCTCTTCCATTTTCCTCACATGATTATCTAGGCACTTTCACTTTTCCATATATAGGAGCAGCTCAGGGACTGACAGATCAGGCTAGGTAGGGATACAGACTTCAGGCACATGCATACTCCTTGCATATGTACACAGATGCAAGCACATGCTGGTTTCACACACTGAAGTTCTGGTTAGTGTAAGAGGTAGGAAGCGAAGACAGCAATAGTCCTGCTGATAAAGAACCTTCTCCTTTAACAGAAGGCACTAAAGGTAGAACTCTTCAACCACTGTTTATAATCATCCATCCATCGCAATCATGAATGGACCGGTGGATGGTTTATGTGATCACACGCTGGATGATGAAGGGGCTTTCATGTTCACATCAGAGTCGGTGGGAGAAGGACATCCAGGTAAGAAACCAGCTTTGGCAAATGTGTAAAAATTAGTACTTTCATGTAAAATTTTTTTTCAAGCCTGAAGAAGAATTCACCTGCTATTAGTCTTACTATAGAAGTTATTTGTAATAGTGTGCTTTCTACTTTATTTCTATTGGACCTTGTCCACATAGACTATAGAACCGCTATAACTAGGATGCTTCCAACAGGAGCTTATGTGCCTTTGCAGGGTGTGTGTTACTCTGAGGAGGGCAGTGGGGTGTATGGTTGCTGCTCCTTCCTTTAAATCGGAATTTCTTTCAGTGTAACAGTGCATTACTTTCTGTATCTCTGATAGCCTCAAGTTTCACATATGGAAAAGAATGCATAGCTTGCTTCTCAAGTTCTGTATCTTTATGGACCCCGTGGAACTGTCCTGCATATATGCTGTGCTCTAAAACTGTCACCCATGACAGGAGTATCTTTAAGCAGGCTATTTTAAAGCCTTTAAAAATCAATGGTCCCAGCAGCTGTACATGGCACAGTTGCTGATTTTTTTTTCTCCCATTCCATCATCTGATGCAATATATGGAATTGCTTAAGCAAGTAGCGGACAGTTATTTGCTAAACTTTAGATATGGTCAGCAGAGCTTAGTTCAATTTTTTTGAAAACAAATGTTCATCTGCCATAAACACATACCTTATGTCAACAGCAAGTGTTCCCCCAAAAGAGGCCCGGGGACAATAGACTGTTTGATGTCCTGAAAAGTCTATTTGTTTTAGAAGCTGATTTGGCATCCTGTACCTTTTGCTAATAATCAGGCTTTTTCAGGTCTGTACTCATGTTATGTGAGTAAATCATAAACAGGTGAAATGACATAGCAGAGAATAAAAAGGTCAGCAGTAAGAATTTTATGTCTGTAATTCTGATACTCATCTAATAATGTTAACTTATTACTGCAGACCAAATCCATGGCTGATGCAATTGAGTACCTCTCTGTCAATGTCAAACCAACTGCATCAGGTTAAGCCAGTCGGGGTTCTTTCTGACGTAACGCAATCAGAAAATGACAACAACATTCGGACCTTGGGACATAGGTCCCATCCCAAATTTATATATAATTATATCCAGCATGCAGTTACTTAGGAAAAATAACATTATACAATATGGTCTTTTCAATTGATGATGGTATTTCCAGAGATGACGGGTCACAATTTATGCTACTCTAACCATTATTTTTAATCCCCTTAGGGCAATCATAGATAAGTCTCAAAACAGAAAGAGTTCAGCAGAGTCCCCAGGCTTAGCTTTGTCCCTTGATTTCTTACTTTTACCAATTCTCTTTTTGTCTTGTTTCTTGTTTTAGAATTTGACTTATTTTTCAGTTTTTACTCACTTTCCCTTCTTTATTTCTAGAAACTCTATTGGCCCTCAGTAAACTTTCTTCTAAGGCCCATGAGCTGACATACTGGCAGGTCTTTGATAAACAGTGTTACCTCTGGTTAGATTTGTGTGCACCCTCTCACCTGGCAGAGATTGCCAGATCTCTGGGTGCTCTGAGATGCGAAGCGGCAACCCGAGAGGCTTGAGTGGAAAACTGAAATTTACACAGGATATTTTCAAGACTGTGATGCTTATACTTTCTTAAACAGCTTGGGCCTTCAGGTAGGGTACTGAAAACCCAAACACCCGTGATGAAAGAAAGATACAGATTTTCCAGATCAAGGGAGGACAGGCTGATAGTAAGTAGCTCTGGGTTGCCCTGCAAATTCTTGTTCCTGAGCACAGCCTAGCAATAGGTCTCAATTGTCTCAGCGATAACTCTAGTTTCTCACAGCAAATTGATCACCCTTACATCCTGAACAACCCCCCTGTTCCCTGTCTGTGTTTTCACGTGGGCGACTGTAGAATGACCATTAGGCTTTTATCACCCAGGAAGAAGTTGGCTACATCTTAAAATCAGGGCAGGTGTCTGAGGCTATGGTTGGGCTTCCGGCATTATCTGTAGCACTAGAATTTTTGTTGTGAGTTTTGAGTTCCTCTGTTTGATGCCAAATGGATAATTTGCATGTTCTAGATTATATCTCTTCTGTATGTGACAGTATAATTTAGCTAGAGGGCATTATATAAAGATCCTGAACCAGATCTTTGTCTGGTGGAAATTTGAATTGTTCTGATTATATTAGCTGAGGACTGAATGCTTTAATGGAAACCTCTGTCTTAATAAGCAAACCAGGAGAAATTATGTGCTTATTTATTTGAGTGTACAGAGAACTGCCTTATACCTGTGCAGTGCTTCAGAGCCGTGTGTCACTGAGAAGCCCAAATTCCATAGAAGCGAATAATGGCTGGCAATTATTAACATACAGGTATTACCTACGTTCCCCAAAGATTTTGTAGAAGACTCTGTTTATCCCATCTTCTTGGTCCAAATTCTTCAAAATCACTTGGGTCTAAGATTTGGGACTTCCTTCTAGGTCTTTCATCTTGCAATTTAGTGGGGCGAACTCCAAATTCTCTGAAGTTTTACATGTAACTTCTTAATTTCAGTATAATAAAAGCACATAGGTAGCAGCCTGGGGAAGAGAAAGAAAGATTTCATATTTTTGTTACATAGCTGTTTATTGTCACTGTTCCATTTTGCTTTGTCCAGTAGTGTCTGTCTGTGCTGTACAATGGTTTCGCTGTGCTTTGCAAGGTGTTGTGTGTTTCTCTGACCCACAACATCTTAGAGGTGCCAAACTGCTTAAGGTTAATTCCTTCCCCTGTCTGGTGTGACTCTAGGTGTAATTACCTGCAAACAGAATATCATTCAGTTTTCCACTAAGTATCAATACATTTCCTTAAAAATATAAGAGAAAACATCTGCCAAATGTGCGCTCACATTTTCAACCATGTTAAAAACGTATGTTTGTCTTGTGGATATTCACAGAAAAAAAAACCCACGAAAGAAAGAAAACCCCAAAGAGAAAATGCAGATCTTTCCAGCAAGTTCATGCTTACGTGTCTTATATGTAATGTTATGTATGCTTAACAATATCAAACAGTGTATATACTTAACAATATACATAATACTTCAGTAAACTCTGTATTGAACAAAGAGAGCAGATGTACAAGATATTTAAGCAGTGTAATGTTAATATTGAAGTACCACTGCAGTTAGCAATTAGCACTCCTCAAGAGTCTTTTAAATAGGAAAAATGTAATACAGCATAATTTAGTTATTCATAGTCTTTCTTGTGAAACATTTTTGGTAGAAAGCTTATTTTTTGATGAAGTGCTCATGATAAGTATCTGATTTTCTTGACTGTTTTAATTTTTTACCATAAAACAGAGAATTCCCCAGTTTATCATATTTTGAATATATCATTTCACATTCTAGTTTAAATGTTTTTCTGTTGATGTAAACAGACATAAACATTTAAAATACCAAATTATTTTGATGATCACAGGTTTTTAAGAAAACCAACCTTACCTTTTGAAATGTTTAATGTTTGTTATATGTACTACACCATCAAAGCCAAAACTGGGGTTGTAGCTCTTTGTTGTGCTTCAAAGGGCAGAGATTTTTTTTTAATTAAATTTTCAGTAGTTACTGCTGTTCATGGATTTTTTGTACATATGTGGTGAATCTATGAAACTGAATTCTTGGGGAGGTCCTGAGAACTCGCAGATGTCATGGCTTGTGTTAGGCTCTTACATAGTCTAGATGCACATCGCAAACTTAACATCCGACTATCTGGAAAACTCTGAAGCTCCTTTCAACTATTGGAGATCACTTTTGTTGTTGCATTCCTCTTCTTCATAATTTGTCAACTGGGCACTTGAATTGGGTTTATCATCGGCTCCCCTAGACTCATTCATTCCTTTTATAGTTTAGTAAGAGCTGTTTTACAGCTAATTGGCACCTCTGCCATAAGGTCAGGTCTGTGGGATGATTGAATTTCATGAAAAGAATTTGTGGTTATCTAATACTTTTCTGCTCTGTCAAGAAATCCTCAGCCTAAACATCCCTTTTGCAATATTCATCCTATTTGATAGAAATTCACTATATGAAGGTATGCAGGAACTGAATTCTTACCTATTATGTCAATTTTTTCAGACAGTAATGCCTCACCAGAGAGGTGAGCCATTATGCNAAAAAAAAAAAAACAAGAGGAAATACTGGAGAAACATAATCAGTCACATTTAGCAGCCAATAAGAGAAATGGGAGAGTTGAGATGAGAAATTTAAATAACAGAATGAAGAGTGCACAAAGCTGCTAAGCAATGCTAAAAATAGAATGCCTGGTTTTATTTTACACCAGACCTTTAGTTATAAACATGCCTTTAATTTAATGCATTAATCAGCCAATAATCCAGCTAGATTTCTCTGTCCAGTCTTGATAGACATAGCTGTATCTGTATTTGGATCTAATTGCACTAGAACTGTTGGTGCACCAATAGTCCGGTATGACTGTCAACTGATTGTCAAACTGATTTGTCTCAGCCTGTGTTAATCTGAAGATATGCTATCAGCATAGTAGATTAAATTATTCTAATTTATCATTTTAATTGATTAAAATCTCACATAAAAAACAGGAGGGAACTCTGATATATAATCTGCTCTGACCTCAATACACAGTTAATTATATTTCATACAGGAATTCTTCAAATATGCCAGTAAATGATGGTTGAATTTCATTCATACCTTTTAAAACGTTATCCAATATTCATCTAGAGATTTGAAGGAACAAGGAATCCTGCACACCTCTAGATGAATGGTTTCAAAGGCTCTCACCCTTTTAAGATTTTCCTTTTTGAATCTTTATCTGTCACTTTGTAATTTCCAGCTATCAACTGTAATTACGTTATTGTCCATTAGACAAAAACTTTTCCCTCAGCATATTATTCTTAGGTCCTTAAAGACTGTGATCCCTGCAGCTTCTTAATGTCATCTTTGGAATACCACCACAAAATCTAGTATTTTTGTAGCAATGCCATTAATGCTGTTGTATGGAGATATTTTCATTTCTACGGGCGACTGTTCATCTGGTTTTCTGTCATGATCTTTTCAGAGTAACAGTTTTGTAAGACAAACTTTCCCCTTCTGTAAATGTGGACTATACTTTTTGTTCGTGAATGTTTGCTGTATTATTTCTCTGAGAGGGAAGCAAAAGAGCTGCTATCAATTTCCATGAAAAATTGCAGATACTAATGATATATTAATGCGAAAAAATGAACCAAACCAACCATGGAGACATCCTGTTAAATCTTTACTTGCTGCTTTCACTGCCTACTATGGCTAATGCTCCCTTGAGACATTTAACGAAAGTTTTAGTTCGTAAAATAATTAATTAATTAGTCATAGTAGGCAGTGAAAGCAGCAATGCCTACCAGCACCAACATAAGGTTCTTTGTACCAGATAGGTGCCACAAGGAGAAATGAGGACAAATTAGTCATTAGTCACCTGTGCTCTTCTTACATGTTTTGGAAAGAATGCATATAATATCCCTGTATGTACCATACAGGGAACTTAGACAAACATGGGACACTGGCATCTAATGCAGGTGAGACATAATCCATGTGGAGCTAAGACAGGAATAAAGGTTACCCCTGGCATAGAAACTCTTGAGTGGTGAAAAAAAGATTACAAAGCAGTTCCAATTACTGCAGGGCATTGGACCCTCACTAAGAAGGTCATCCTATCCCAGTTGCTCTGTTGTCCCACCAAGGTAATAAAAAATTACTTATTTTCATCAATAATTTTTGCTTTTATGCTTGAAAACATGCCTATATTTCCTTATAAAAAAGGAAATTTTGAAAAGAGCAAGCACTTTAATCGCTCCTGCCACCTTTGTCCCCAGTCTTGCTAAACAAGGTTCATTTGGACTTCTGACTAAATTGCAAGAATGGTGTCTGATTCCTGGTTTTGGTAATAATTGTCCCAAATTTAGTAATTCGGGTACAGTTCTTGCAAGACTGAAAGTTTCAATGCAGCCTATATCTGCTAGTTGTCTTCTGTGTTCGTTCTTTTTGTGTTGAAGTGGTTAACATGGGAGGTGAGAGTGTCAGAATCACATTACTTCTCTAGTCTTTGATTTTTCCTTTCCAGATAAATGTACATCTTATGAAAATAAATGAGAACTTATTTTGACTTGAGGTTACATGTATTAAAAGGCTGTAATGCCGTACTCTTGCAAAACCTTGCTTTCCAACAGATTGTGTTGCAAATGGCAAGGCAGGAGATTATTTTGCCATGCGGAGTGTTTTGGCAACAACTAAACATAGTATGCAATACTAGACTTTTTTTTTAAAGAACATTAAAATGTACAAGAAAAAATTACCATTTTCATGTGGAAGGCATTGTTATGGGTGCTGCCCTTCTGTGTTCATTAGATTAGCTACATTATTTGATTAAGATTCATTATTCATTAAAAAGGTAAGGAAAGAAAAACAGAAAAGATCATTATGATAAACATGAGCTGAATGAAACCTTTGTATTTGGGATGTAACTGAAGATACACTCAAGATTTACCTCAGGCAATCTTCAGTTGGTAACCCCTTCTTGCTTCTGTGGGTGCTGCTCAATCCCTTGCCTTAGATGGGTTGCAGGGATTATTAGGAGATGGCATTGCAGGATGGTATGAAGCGCTGAGAAGCAGCAAACCCGAAACAGGCACTTGACTCAGGGCTCTGCATTGCCTGTATTCATCTAAAGAGTTTCTCAGGCTTTACCAGCTGTGCCAGTCAGGTTCATACTAACTTTCTGTTGGGGAGATAGAAGTTGTAGGTGGCATAACACCTTCTTGTTAAAATACGTCTGATGTGGAGTGCATGCTGTATTGGCTTGTGGTTTTAGAGAAGGAGAGGCTGGGAGCAAAGCCTCTTAGCCTCTCAGGTAATTCTATGCATAACATACTTGTTTCACACTTAAACCCAGAAAACTACAGGTAAAGCTGTAGTCACCATTAGTTCACAACAGTAAGTAAATTCCCCATTGTATCTACTGACTTTGCTTGCAGGATGTTTTGTGTCTTTCTCCTTTAGCTAGCTTAAATACACCAGTAATAAGCCATAAAATAATTCCTTGCTGAAATGCCTGCCTATTCAAAGTGATGCAAACAGTCCCTGTTTTTTAGAGAGTGTTATGGTTTTGAATTGCAACTTTGATGTCTTGCAGATAAAATCTGTGATCAAATCAGCGACGCTGTACTAGATGCCCATCTCAAACAGGACCCAAATGCCAAGGTTGCTTGCGGTAAGTTCTTTGCTGCTTTAAGTCATCACCCAGTCACCATTATTATTTTTTTTTTTAATGATCTTTGCAAAGATCTTGATGGTATCATTTGCTAACTCATTTTACTCTCAAAAAATTACAGAAGAATTAGTCTTCTAAGAGAAGGAGAAATGGAAAGAAACAGTAAAAGTTTTTATAAAGACTGAAGCCTAAGCAGTATGTAGAAGGATAGGATAGTTAATTTTGTGTGGACTGAATTTTCCTGGCAGAAACAGATTATGCTTCGTTACAGTGGATTTTTGAAAGACTATCTGAATGTTTGGTTGAAAAGTTCATTTACTATATTTAATAGAGTACTATTTTTTTGGTCCAAGTTCCCGTAACTGCCTTTTTTTTAAAATTTCTTCAGAAAGAGTTGTACTGTCAACTCTCAGGTTCATGTATTTTGTAACTAAAGCCCATCTTCAGGTTCTTCCTCCTGGGACTGGAGGCAAGTTGTCAAAATAGTTGATCACTGATAAGTTTTATTTAGCCTCAATATGTATGGTTAGAGTGGATTTCACAATTTAATGTTTTATTTCCCTAAAATCTGTGCATATCACTGAATCATGCCCAGTTTTGGATTTCCCATTTGTAAATTGGACGTAATAGCCCTTTCCTTACTTTCAGACTACAGTGAATATGAAAAGAATTTCTTGTAGAAGAGACTAATAATGCTAAAAATATAGGTAGAAAAGGTTTTCACTGTATATACACAGTGCATCTGGGTATAATCTGGGTAAAATTGCCAACATTACAAATATAGTTACTTGTCTTAGTGGTCTGGGTTATTCTGCTGTTGTAATCCCGTTTTCATCTCTCTTTTCAGAGACAGTATGTAAGACAGGAATGGTGTTGCTTTGTGGGGAGATCACATCTCGTGCTATTGTGGATTATCAACGAGTTGTCCGAGATGCAATTAGACATATTGGCTATGATGATTCAGCTAAAGGTTGGTGAAAAAACTCATGAAATCCTTGAAGAGCAAGCAATAGGCAACTGCAAAACAGGTCTCTCACCATTTCCATAGATGGGCTTTAGCAAGCCTGATAAAAACTGAATATCCTGTGTGAATGCTGCTTACATGGTGCTACGCGATACACTTTCTGGCTTTATCCCTGTAAGTAGAAAAACCATCCTATATTAGTTAAAACTGGAAGGGAGTAGGCAGAATATAGTTTGTACTGTGGTATTAGGCCAGATTAGTTAACTGCAACTTGAGCCACAGAATCTACCCACTCCTCCAAACCTGTGAGAACTTTAATCTTGGTTATTAATTTGGCAAGCCAATTGATGCACCTTGGTGGAAAAGAGAGAGAAGAAGAAACCTAGTTAATTTTCTTGTACCCTTATATATTTGTACTGTAGTAGCATCTACAAAAGGTGTAAAGGAGGTTCTCACTGTGCAAGGTGCTCTGTTAGCTCTGAACGACTCCTCCTACACTGCAGAGTGGGCAGCCCAAATCCAGTTTGTGTAGTGTACAAATGATAAAAAAGACAAAATGCTCTATATACCAGGCACGTTTCATTTTCTAATTTGCCATGTATCTGTTTTCATGTTACAAGTATTCCAGGGTTACTGTTACAGTGAAGCATATCTTTTGGGAGCTTTTGGTTAAAAAACAGTTGTTTCCTGCAGTCCTTTAATTGCTATTGAATTTACAGGGACGTTGTGGTGGGAGAATATTAGATCAGCACATCTGCAGGTTACCTCCACCATCAGCTAACAGCAGTGCTTTCAGAATAACACTGGCAAAACTAGTAGGTCATAAATCTCCTTTTTATCCTAACTGCCAAAATGATAAAGGGAGATGCAGTGACCCAGTAAAAAAAGACATTTTCTATGCAGAAGTAAAACAAAAAACTAAAAAAAAAAATGCACACAGAAATATAACTTTTCTTCTCTATATAGCCTGCGTAAAAGAGGGTGAAGAGCATTCTTCAAGTGGATCATATGCATGTGGACGTGTATGTATGTTGTACTGGCTGAACATGAGTTTGGTCAGCAGCTGCCAGTAGCTACAGTTCTAGGAAAGGTTGGATTTGGAGAGAAGCAAGTTGCTATTAATATACCTAGGAACAGGTGGAAAATTTTGCCACAATCTTCTGTAAGTCTTTCAATTTCTTTTTAAAATCTTCCTTTTGTTCTTTGAAAGTAATGTAAAGTAAATTCTCACTTCCAGATTTGCTGTAAGACTTGAATCTGGTTTTTTTCTCTTGTTTGTGGCTCTAGCACAAACTCCCACGAGAGATTTAGGTACAGACACTGTTTTATATGGATTGAAAAAAATCTATCAGAGAGCAGAGTCTCGTTGCTCCTAGAAATTTACGTAGAGGTTTTTAATACTATTTAGTTGGAAGAGACTCATTATTTACTTTTTTGACTAGTTTTCTGCAGTTAACAATTCATAATCTGAATTGGCTTGGTACAGGGTGCCAAGGCAAGAGAAAACAAGCAGTAACAAGCAATAAAGGCAACCCTGTATACCCCATCCCCTCCCAAAAGAGGTTTCAAGTGTTGTAATGACAAAAAATGTAACTGAAAATAGCAATTAGGTTTTGAGTTCGGAACGTAGTATCCTTCACAATGAAAATGCTGTCATATGGTTCCGTGTTATTTATTTAGTTGTGACAGAAAAAGCTAAATCACCCCTACTGTTTTTTTTTCCAAATAGGCTTTGACTACAAGACTTGTAATGTTTTAGTGGCACTGGAACAGCAGTCACCTGATATTGCCCAAGGTGTTCATCTACACAGGAATGAAGAGGACGTTGGTGCTGGAGATCAGGTAGACTTCACATCAAATCTAAAACGTCAAAGCTGTTTGAATGGAAACAAATGTACCCCAGCTTATTGCCCTATTCTCTAAATCAAAACCCATGTGAAGATTTCCACACTTCTGTCTTGGGCTACCCAGAATAAAAAACAAATTTTATTAAGACAGTTGGAAGTTCTTTGAGGGCAGACTTTTGCTCGGTGTTTATTGTAACACTCCATGCAAGCCAGGAGAGCTCTGGTAGTTTGTAGTAGCTGAGGATGTGTCCCTAGAACTTAGGAAAGGATTTTTGCTTATGTATTTCATGTTTTTGTTGAATAGCTTTAGATTCATTAGACCATTCATCTTGCAGCTGGACATGTCTTGTAAGACGGAATAAACAAAGGATCTTTTCACTTTCATGGAACTCTTGAGATTTTACACAGCAAAAAATTAGGCGGTGTTTCAAATATCTTCAGCATTAGTAGAAGGAAGGCAAATACACCAGAGTACTTCTAATTCTCACTTATTTCCCAGAGGCAGCTATTTTAATAGGTGTTCCACATAATTAAGGCTGTCCGAGCTGCATTTCTATAGCCAAATAACACATGTAGGTAATTATGGTATGTTCCCAAGGGAAAGATGCTAACATAAAAACACCATAATCTGATTGGTGCCAGTATCAGTGAGTTTAACATTTACAGTAGTTATCATTAGTGTTAATGTCTAGTTTATAACAATGCTGTTGAGAACTGTAAGTGGAGATATCAGAGTCCAGGAGCAAAGCTAATATTGTTCAAAAAACCCTTGAGGACTAAATTAAAATGCTTTTTTGCTGTCTTGGGGACATAATACTGGATAAGATGAAAAGATATCTGACTTTCTTTGGCACTTTAATGCCTCCCTTCCCTCTGTATCAAAGTACCTGCCTGTCTTTTTTCTTTTTTTTTTAATCACAACACACACTGGATGAGGAGAAAGAAAATGCTGCTAAGTCTGTTTAACATATGATAATCTGATGCAGGGAACATGACTGAATAAGAGTAGAAGCTGTGACAAGAAGCATTCAGCACTGAAAATCTGAGGAAGGTGCCTTAAACTGGTGAATGGTGTGTCTCCCATGGAGTGCTCGCATCCCATTCCACTGAAATTTCAGATGCAAGCTGCAATATAAGCATGTCTGTATTCATATATAAAAGCCTCTACAACCTTTCCAGGCTAACAATAATGCCTTTCCTGTGACAGAATAGTCCTGAAATTGTTTTGCTCCAACATATTATTTTTTTGTCTGTGAAAAAAAACTCTGATTTTTTCACAGAAACTTCTCCTTTTTAGTCCAGGTTTCCAGCTCAACATGTAAACCTTCAGGCTTTCAGTGGAAAATTCTAGGAACGTGGTTTGTTTCTCATTACACAATAACATGTTGGAGCCTGATCTGAATTTAGGTTTCTTGTACTGTAATGTAAAAGAGTAGAAAGTAAACCAGAGGGTACTGTTTACTCTGCCTCAGATGAAATCTCGTTGCTTTTGGTTGTGGTGCTTTTAACAGTGATTGAAGTGTATCTTCTCCTCCTGCAGGGTTTGATGTTTGGTTATGCAACAGATGAGACAGAGGAATGTATGCCTCTAACAATTATTCTTGCTCATAAGCTGAATGCCAAGCTAGCAGAGCTGAGGCGTAATGGAGAACTTCCTTGGCTGAGACCTGACTCGAAGACACAGGTAAATACTGCTATGGATAGTCTAGATCATTGAAAACTAAAACTTTTTCTGTCCAGAAACCTTATTAGATAGTTTTTAAAACAGCAATTGATGGTGTTCAGAGTATCAGGGTAACCTACAAGTAGCAGATAAAGCATTTCCCCTGCTCATGATACTGTCTCCTTGACTGTTGGAAAACGGTTAACCTGTATCAGAGTGCTAAGAGCACTTAAACACCTACCAGTGGAGAAACGTTTAACCCTTCAGACCTAATTGGTCTGTGCTTGTTGAAAAAATCACAGGAGATCCAAAAGATTGATTTGTATTTAGGGATTTGGAATGGCCTTTTTTGAAGATGCACCGAGAACATAAATTTCAGCGGTTTGAGAGTTTCACTGGAAATCCCAAGCAAAAGACATGCTCGGAAAATTTCATAGAAAATCCGATTGTTCATATTGAGTCTTTTTATATATTTTTTTTCTCAGCATAGCAAAAATAAAGAATGGGAAAATAGGCTTAACTTCTTATACCTCAGCAGCAATGTCAGCACTGATCGTTATAACATGAGTATTGACATGTTGCTCTTGGAATAGCATTTGAACGTTTGATGTAGACCAGTAATGTGTTTTATAGCAACTTTTTCACTTCCTTCTTCTCCCTGTTCTGCTCAGGTCACAGTTCAGTACATCCAGGAGAACGGAGCAGTCATCCCGGTGCGTGTTCACACCATTGTGATATCTGTGCAGCATGATGAAAGCATTTCACTGGAGAATATGCGCAAAACCCTGAAGGACCGTGTGATTCAAGCTGTTGTTCCTGCAAAATACTTGGATGAGAAAACTATTTATCACCTTCAGCCTAGTGGGCGTTTTGTTATTGGAGGGCCCCAGGTTTGTACACTTTTATTTTGGTGCTTTTATCGACTTGCCTTTGTCATTGGGTGTGTGTCTGAAAAGAAATGCTCAGCTTTTTCGGCATGTCTGCCCTAGGGTGTAAGAAACAAGCTGCCTAGTGGAAGCTTTAACTGCAGGTGTATGTGGGAGAAGGAGTCAGGGTTTCATCTGCTCTGTGTCAAAGTACCCTTTTGAAGGCAAGGTTATATCATACACGTGTTGTGACTAGGCAGGCAAGTTGAGCTGAATCTTACACTGCATGTAAAATGTACAGCCCAACTCTGGCTTTCCTCAAGCCCTCTCAAGCCCAGCACTGGGTGAGACACACAGTCCTTTCCCATGGAAGGTGATCCTTGCAGAGACATGGACAAAAGAAGGTTTACTTCTCTTACAGCGACCCTGATTTTCAGATCTGTATAGCTCGCACTGTTCTGCCTGACACTAGTAAGAGCTGAAGGTGTTAATCTATTTTGAAAATCAGACCCTCTTTGGATTTTTCTGGTGTGAAAATAAATACTGTTTTTGCTTTATCTAGGCAATGCAGGAGCTGGGATTTATAATTTCATCCTGCACTCGCAGAAGTCAGGCAGATCTTCCGTTCTCTGAAGGATCAGAACTGTTGAGATTTAGTTTTTGAAAACAAATTCACCGTTTCCAATGTTTTAGTCTTCAGTTCATTTTAGAACTATCACAGCAAAATTTCAAAGCTCTTTCCTGAAATAAGTTCCAATTTTATAAGAAATCCAGGTAGACATTGTTTTTCCTTTGCTGTTCAAGTTCATTCATTTACTGAAACTTGCCGGAATTATTTCTAAGGTGCTGTGTCTTTTTTACATTGGTGCTGTGGAACAGGTAGGAAAGGTGTTGAGATTAATAATTATAATAATGGTTATAAATATAAAAAAAAGTATATTTATGTAGTTGAATTGGCCGTATCACTGCAACTTTGTGTATCATTGACATACTAGATTATGGACAAATGGAGAGGCAAACTTGAGCTGTGAGTTGAAGCAAATGAACCAGTCCAACAATCATAGCTACATACAAAAAGTAGGCTACATGTATGAAAATCTTCAGGTGTGCATTGAACTGCACTCATTTAAAAATGTAATTACATTTGGTAAACAAACCAGGAATACCTTTTCTACTCTTTTTGCTTTTCCTACTCTGTTCTGGTTATGTTTGCAGATACTAACACAGGCACATTGCAGTGGATGTTTGCAGCTTTTTAAACCTGGGACAAGTTTACTTAGTATGGGTCAATCTGCCTGTGTGTCCATGGCCTTACAACTGCTATCATCACTTGTGCAATTTACAATAACATTGCAGCAACCAGAAAATAGCTATTTCTTTCCTTATCATTTACGTGTTCAACTTTCTGATTACTTTTCCTGTGTATTACTCAGTTTTATTTTTAACAACACTAGCTATAAAAGATGTCTTAATCTCCAGCTCAGTTCATCTAAGGAAGACACATGTGTTTCAGTTGGGATTTTCACTTTATGTTTTTGAGCACAGTGGTACCTTGAATTCTGGCTATGGCAAAATTACTAATTTTGCTATCACCGTTTTCCCAACAGCATCCCCCACTGGTACTGTGAGGTTATTACAGCGCTTTACAAATGCATTTATGCCCTCTCAGCAGTTTTTTGGGTTGTTTTTTTTTTTTCCTTTCAACTGTCCATTTCTCTTCCCCTCTCTCAGTGCTGCAGTCCTGTCACGATGGCACACAAGGTGTTCTCATTGCAACTGCCTGTGCTGTTAGAAATTAAGGTTTGCATCAAGCACAAGAACCCCAGGAGGACGGGGTCCTTTAGACAAGCTCAGCTATCTGCTATTCAGCTTTACCCCTTGCTGCTTTCCTAGCAGAATGGAACAAACAGTGCCAAAGGTTTTCTTCTGTGCATACGCACAGTCTTTCTATCAAAAACTTTGACTCTCCACTTGTGTTTGCCTTGCAAACATTGCAGTAGTTGAATTTTACTGACAAGATATCCTGTAGACAAAGAATTTCAAACCTACCTGCATAGGTGGTGAAATTTCAAATTTGACCATATTTCCATTCAAACTAGAAAGCTTAAGCATTTAGTAAATTATGGGGGTGAGACAATTAGTCAGCTAACTAAGATCAAATGGAAATAGCAAGTATTTGTGAGGAGTAATCAGTATAGCTGTGTGGGCAGCTGGAAGGTTATCTGCACTTCCTTGTTAATATTTTAGAATAATTTTTAATTATTATAATATATTTAATTATTA
>VXBJ01003365.1:370816-651068 GCA_013400055.1 Nycticryphes semicollaris | reverse complement strand
TCTATAAGTATCTGTTCTTAGAAAGAAGTAATCCTTGTTTCTCAGTTATCTATAACTGCTTACTGCGCCATACCTGTGGTATATAGTTTAAATTAGATTGTAATTTTTGGGGGGTTGTGGATGTGATTCTCATTACATATTAGTATGACAGTTGCTGTAATGATACTGCACCGGAAGTTTTGTCTGCCCTCCTCTGTGTAATGATGTGTAAGGTAGCACTGACATACCTTTCAATTATAAATAAAAAAAAAGACATCCACAATGCAATATTCACACAACTTCAGATTTTGACCAAAAGGTATGAAAGCCTGATTTTTATTTTTTTTTTTTTTAACAGTTTAAAAACTGTCACTGGTTCCTATATGGCACGTAGTTTGTCAGCAATATTCTGTATTCAGCTTGGAAGTGGTAGATACATCACACAAAGTTTCCATATTGTCTGGAATATTTACTTTTGAAACAGGCAGTGCGTGCTTTATCTATCTGGGTATAAACCTGTTTGCTTGATTACAATTCTTAATCCCTGAATGGCTTGTCTTATGAATCTGGCTTTAAAGAACATTTGTAGCTACTGTTATACCTCAGTGAGACAAGTTCACTCCTTCCTCTACCCCACAGCAATCCATATGTGGTGAACTTGCACATTGTAGTCTTCTGAAGGATGCATAGCCTTGTTTGACACTTAGAATAAAATGAGTGATAAAATGGACAAATTCTTTTGCTGATTCAGGGTGATGCTGGTGTTACTGGTCGAAAGATCATTGTGGATACCTACGGTGGCTGGGGAGCCCATGGAGGTGGTGCCTTTTCTGGCAAAGATTATACGAAGGTGGACCGATCAGCTGCGTATGCAGCCCGCTGGGTGGCCAAGTCTCTCGTGAAAGCTGGGCTCTGTCGACGTGTTCTGGTTCAGGTATGGTTTGCTGTCAGTGTTGCTTTTCTCAAAAGGACTTTTCCTTTTGAGCTTTACCTTGAATACACATTGTATGAGACACTGTAGTAGAAGTAGTTTTGGTGATGGCTTGGAGTTGAAGAAAGGAAGACCTTGATGTGCCTGGTTCAAGACTGCTGTAATGTCACTAATTGTCTATCAGCCTCATGAAGCCAGGTCTTTCCTTTTAGCTTTCATTTTATTGTCTGTTTTGCTGGACATTTAGGGAGCCCTTAGCTCTCTGACACTTGCAATGGAAAAGAGATGGGGTGACTGGATAAGAGGGAAGAAAGTTAGCCAGAAACCTCTGCATTTTCAATTTTTCTCTTTTTTTTTTCTACAAATACAGATTGCACAAATACGGGAAGTGAAGGAGAGGCCTTAGTTTTCCTACCATGGTTAATGACTGAACGCTTTCTTCTGTTGCATACTGTTGCCCACTGAGGCGCCGAGTTTATTTACTAACTATGGTGCCTTTTTTGCCATAGGTTTCTTATGCCATTGGGGTAGCACATCCACTGTCCATTTCACTGTTCACTTACGGAACTTCCAAAAAAACAGAGAAAGAGCTGCTGGATATTGTAAACAAAAACTTTGATCTTCGGCCTGGAGTCATTGTCAGGTAGAGAAACACTGAAAAAAGAAAATATCTTGGTGATCACATCCTAGAAATTACTTCTTGCGAACCATTAGATGTTACGATGTAAGAGTCAGCCTCCTGAACTGGCATGGGATTGTTCCATGCAGTGCAAAAGAGACTTCCTCTCATTCTGTCAGTCTTCACAGTTGATACTTTTTATGGATTTATCAGTGTGCCACAGCTTTTAAGATAACAGATGTGCTTTTCCAGTTTCATATAAAGCTTATACTTTCAGCATTTGGCCTTATGAAGTTTAAATAAAATAATTTTTTTATTCTGAGAACTTTAAGCTACTTTGCTGTGGAAAAAGGTATGCTTTGTTTTAAAAAAGAAATTGAAGGTTATTTCCTCTTTTCCATTAAAATTAATAATTCTCTAAAATAATTCCCGTAGCCCTAAAGTACTTCACATTTAAGTTTTGTTGTAATTTTTGTAGTTCTCTATTGGACGTGTTCACTGGTACGCTTGCATCTCCAGAATATGCATGCTTGACTAAGGCATGAAATGGACATCAAGATCAGGATTTTAATGTTTGTAATTATGAAGTATCTTAATATGAAATTTTTATCTCTTCATTACATAGGGATTTGGACCTAAAAAAGCCCATTTACCAGAAGACTGCATGTTATGGTCACTTTGGAAGAAATGAATTCTCATGGGAGGTGCCTAAAAAACTTGTGTTTTGACACTAGCAGTCACGCTTTAAAAACAGAAAGCAAGAGAAGTCCACTAATGATGAGGATGCTTCCAAAAATCAAATTTGACAGCTTTGTATTCAACAAACGGAATTTAAGATTTTAAATGGAAAGAAAGAAAAAGATATTTTCTTGGAATTGATTTTTTTTTAACTCTTAGTGTCTTTTATTATCTAAGATACAAAGGACAGTCTTTTTTAATCAACATAAGACAACAAAATACAGTTTACTTTTTATTGCTGCTCTGTTGGTTCTTTTGATAAAGGCAAAGTATGACTCAGGTATGCAAACCAATGGCTGAACCTCAAACCTTTCATGGGCAAAGGCAAAGATGACTTTCCCAACTCTGACTAAGGATCAGCAGATCTCTCGCTTCTAATTAGACAATGGGAAATTCTGGGGTCCAATTTCCTTACTGGAGTTAGCACTGCATACAGCTGGGGGTTGCTTTGAGGGGAGAAGGCTGAATATTGCATAACTGTATGTTGGCCTCTTCTGTGGAAGAAGTTAACGTATATCTAATAATTCAATCACTTTCACTGTGTATGTGCTCTTACTGTTGTGTTTCAATTACCTGTGGTTTTGAAACAAAAGTGCGTTCCCCTATAAGACAACAATCATAGAATAAAAAGCTTTTTCCTACCATGGATGTAAAGGTGCTTCTTTTACTAGTTTCTTTCAATGTTGCAGTGTAATGGTCCATCTCAACTCAGCCTCTTATACTCTTGTAGGATTTCAGTTTACCAACATAATTAAAGTTTATTAGATTTTAGAGTTGTGGTATGAATTTATCTTTCACTATATGTTTGATCACTGATTAGTCCTTGTGATTAATAGAAACTTGGTGAAAAAGTATTAGGTTTTTATTTATAACTCTTAGGTTTGTCCTATACAATCCACTCTCCTAACTGTTGGTTTATTGCATGGCTTACTTGGTTTAATGTAATTTTGGAATAAAATAAAGTGCATAGAAATAACCATAAAATGTCATCAAATAGACACAGGTTAAAATTTGAGGTTAAAATTTGACCACTACCTTGTCCAGCAGTCTGTCACTGAAAAACTAGCCGCTAGATGGCTGTGTGTCCTTCCACAGCTGTTGGAGCAAGCCTGTGCAGAAAGCAAGTCCTGTTTGTGCTACCGTGTCTGGGTACAGGTACCCAGTTACTCCTGCTGGAGATAGTGGCAGCCTCTCTCCTTCCACCCCCCATGAGGGTGGCTGGTGTGCATGGTGGACTAGAGAACTAGACTGAGGTCCTAGACTGAGGTCCTAGACTGAGGACAAGGATGTTTCTGTGCTCATGTGCTGTATTGGCCTATAAAGTGACAAACTCCTTTCGGCAAAGGACTGTGGATTCATCCCGGGTTTGTTTAAATTGGGAGGGTGCGAGATCACATTTATCCTCTGTGATCAGTTTTGTTGTCAACAAGGATGAACCTAATTCTGCGATACAAGGGTTACCTGTGTATGGCCCCCAGGAGTCACTACGCCTCAGAGTCCTAGCTTTGTGGTTTAAGAGGCATCCTATTAGATCTTCTACGCTGAAGAAATGCTGCCACCCCATGTTTGTTTCCTAACTAAATGCCTTCATATAGTGTCTCCCAAATGGATATTGAGGTGGAAAAGAGCGTGCCTGACTGTGATGATCATCAAAGAAAAGCTGCCATTCAGTCCCTTCAAGTATGTCACAAACACAACTTTTACCCGTTCAACCAGAAGTTTCTTCACTTTATTAACATGCTTAATAAATGTGCTAGTAATTATGCTGATGAGCTATATGTACTGTGTAAATTGAGATGAACAAGCAGTAGGTTTATGTGTAGCTCCTGAACTCCTGAGGACTTAGAGCTAATGCTAATCAGTGGTCCTCATTGGACACCTGGATACATTTTAGCAGGAAAATATCTTAAAGTGCAACTGCATCTTAAAGAATATATTGGCAAAAATTCCCAGACTCTTTTGGCAGACTGTTTTTCCCAGGTGCATATTGCACATTTTACATGGAAGAAGATTGTTGTGTGTGTCAGCCTCAAAAACGGAAACTGTTTGGAGCCAGTCTGTCTGGAAACGTAAGCCTTGGCTTTCATTATTAGAGTCTTGTTTTGCTAATGAGCTTTTACCGATCAGTAATGTATACAAAGGTATCTTACTAATGATAAGGAAGTCGCCATTCATGCTGCCACAGAACTGTTCTGTGGGAAGTGTTGCAGTCCCACGCATGCCCCTTTAGCAAGGTGTCCCTGAGATGGCATAAGGTGGCACAGCTTTGTTAATGCAGTGAAGGCCTTGCCATTGGCTTCACTTCTTCAGGATCCCCCAATCATAAAGTGTTACACTGCAGCTCACGGAAGCAAGCGAATGAAAAATAAATAAAAAGAAACCTGAAAAAGTGATGTATAAATAAAGGTGTTGCATAACCTAACAGGAAAGCAGAATGTCCCTGCCTCAACAAAAACAAACATCTGCAGACAAAATGAATGGTTCAGCTCTGGAGGGGACAGTAACAACAAAGACAGAGTTTGTAGACAAGGGAGCGTGTGTGTGTGTCTGGCTGGTTGGGTGGGCAGGAGAGGACAGTGCGGAGGCTTGGCAGTGGGAAGGGAGTGTGACAAATTCTCGGTCTGTGACTCTGAAACCTGCATTTTACAGTTGGGGGGTCAGTCAGTCACACCTCCAGCACTTGAGCGTTATCTGGATAATTGGATTAATTTGCCCGTAAGCGTACTGGGTAGAAAAGCGAGAACTTTTGTGGCAATTTTGTTAGCTATTCAGCTTTTCCCATAAGTGGATATAAGCCTATGAAGTTTGTGGCTCCACGAATAAAAAAAAAACCCCAAACTACAAATGGAAATACCATGCAGTTGCTGATATAATATACACAGAGAGAGAGATGGTGTGCAGTTGGTGATACAATATACACACCAAAAATAGGTTCATGTTCTCAGGACTTCTTTTCTTCTTTGGTTATTTTTTCCCCTCTTTTCTCCTGCTGCTTTGTTTAATCTGTATTTAACTCAGAAGCTGTAAACCGGAACTTGCTGTCCTTACCAAGTAGTGAAACTCTGGATGCTACAGGATGTAGCACAGCCTCTTGCTCCAAAACGTTTAGCTGGCATTTGATGTTCTGAGCTTTCTCTTGGGGTGTGACATACAGGGTCGAGCCCAGCAGGTAAAGTGTACTTATGTTTCCTATATGATTGTATATATGTGTGTGAGAGAGAGAGACAGACAGACAAACACAGGCAGATGTGGGTGAGGGGGAGTGCCAGGGAGCGAACAAGAGCATGCATACATTAAACATGTTTACAGTAAACCAGTTAATCTGAAAAAGTCCCGGTGGGGTTGGCAGCAGCAGGGAAGCCAGACCGCCTCAGTACGGTGAGGAGAAACCTCCCCTTGCCCTCCCTAAGCCCTGCTGGCAAACTCCCCACTGGCTTCCCAGCAAGTTGGGCAATATGTGCATCCCCTTATCAGAGCACTGGGTCGGAGCGGGTCATGCTGTCAACAGCCGGTGACCCACAGACATACAGTTTTGTGCCTGACTCCAGCGCCTCAGCCCTTAGGCTCCACAAGCAACAAGTAACTAGCCCCTGGTCTCCCGCACAAAAAATGCTGTTCGGCTCCTGCTCATTCTGGAAACTGCTGTTTTTTATAAGTTTAGCAGTGCTTCTTGCAGGTAAGATATTGCCATTCCTGAATATGACTAACAACTTTCTAAATAGTGGCTGTCTTAGAGCAATGAAGCATCCCACTTGGGAACCCAGCCCTTGGTGGGCACAAACAGGTGATCAGATTGCTAACTGCTTAGAATAAATGAATATTTGCACAGTTTATTCACATTTGAGACTTGCCCGCCTCAGGTATGCAAGGTAGCACTAAGTCTGCTGAATAGCAGCACGGTTGCCATGAAAAAGCCACGTTATGCGCTCCTTGGGTTTGCCTGCATCAGGATTATTAACCAGCTACGTGCCTTCTGCTGTTTGCCTTTTAGATTTTGCTGAAATTGGAGCTTTTGCCAGCCCAAATGAATGTGAAACTGCAACCATAGATGATGTGAATGAGAGTCTTGAGGTAAGAGGTTGGCTTCACTGGCCAAGCCAGGACTTGCCTTACACACACCTTCTGTGGGGGCAGGAGGAGCAGGGCCCTGCTGTGTCTGCAGGGCACAACTCACGTTTGGCCTGGCTGGAAAGAAAAGTACGTGGTGGGAGTGAACTGGATGAGCAAAAAAAACAAAGATTCATGTCATTTGTCCTGCCATGTCTCTGGCCCTCTGTTTTGAGCCAAAAAAAAAAAGCCCTTGTAGGTGTATTTTCCAGTTTTGCTTTGCCCCAGCTATATAAAGTGGCTTGAGCATAAACTGCTATATCTTTTGCCTTACATGCATAACATTTTCAATCCTACCTTCAAACACAAAGTGCTAAATATTTTAAATACAAGTAAAGCCAGCCAGCTGAAAGCTTGAGTTTTATGAGTTAGTGCCCCTCTCTCCTCTGGGCTCAGAATGTCATAAGGGAATGATCAGACAGTGACCCCTGAATATGGCAGAAATGGTTACCAGGCTACCAGGCCAAAGCCTATAAAAAAACCCAACTACCACACATGGTCAAGGCAATTTTCTGTAAAACAGCAACATGGAAGTAATAGCTGGAGTTGGGTGCACTTATCAGTACAGACTGTGAGCTTCTGCCTGGAGTATTGCTCTCATCACACGGGGGTGGAAAAAAGGCTAAGGGCAGCACTTGCTGTGGAGGTGTTCTCCCAGTGGTTGAGATTTTTTTTTCCTCCCCCAGAGATTTGAATTATTTTCTTTGTATGACTGATGGCCACCGCTTTCAACAATGGTTCTGCAAACTTCAGCCTGAGAAGCGGAGTTATCCATTTCTGGCTTCAGTAGCCATCCTTAAAAGCTGGACTTGCACTTTTTCTTGCATCTGCGTTAAGTTCAAAGTAACTGGTGTCTGTTATAATATTGTGTCTGGTTGCAGAGTTTACTACAGCTCTGCATAGTCCCCATATGTTCATAGGCACACACACATGGACTGAAAGCTATTTATATGGGTATAGAGCAATAGCCAGATAAAAATACAGGATCTTCATTGTTTACACACATTCACAAATATATATTTTTATACACACACACAAACACAGAGAAAGCCCACAAGATGCCAGCATTTAGATGATAAGCATAACAAACCAATGTTTTGTAAAGAAAGACAATGCACAGAGTGGTTTATAAAGGCATCTTTTCATATCTAGAAAAAAACCAAGAGCAACCCATACCAGTCCTCCATCTTGAACTCACTATAATGAAAAAAATCCTACCTAGTCACTGTTTTCAGAAAGGTTGTGGGGAAATCAGTGTTAATTAAAACTGTATCATTTTCAATCTGGTTCTTGTTCTACATTAATAAAAAATAGGGAAAAATATTTGACTACTTTCATAAATTAATTCTAAGGCCTTTCCTCTTCAACTCACCCTCTTTCTCCCTTGATTCCATAGAAATATTCAAAATGCTTTAATGAAATGATCGCTAAGAGTGAAAAAGCTTCAATCAATTTCCTTGTCTGGACACTGCAAGAAGCACTTGACCGCCTGCGGCCAGCTCAAGAGAGATGTGAGGCCCCTCCTGACCCGATGCTCCTCTTTGCTGGGTGTTGCAGAAAGCAGCAGTGGAGATGCACTAAGAAAGTTTTTTTTGCCTGTTGTCAGAGAGAGCACAGTGTCTGCATTTCTTGATTGGGGGGGTGGTGGTGGAAGGAAAAATAAGATAAAAGACACCTAAGCCACAAAGTAGAAAGCCAGGGTGCTTAACCACTGTGCTAGTGGGCACCTGGGAAGCATGGCAGCACCAACGTGCAGGGTGTCACTGTCCTCACAGCCCAGCCACCGATGCTGAGCAGCAGCCTGGAGTCATGGAGGCAGCAGGGCATGCTTTGCCTTCTGGAACAGCCTCTCTGGTGTCTGGAAACAGGCACTTCAGTCGTATTTTTCCAAGAACTATTTGGATAGTTTTGATCACAATAGTACTTACTGGCAGTGCTGTGAATTCCAACACCACTTTTAAAGTGTAACTGGGGCTAACAGGGACGTCACTGTCAAAGTGACAGGTGATGGAAAAATAGGGTGTTGCCAGGAAAAACATAAATGGTTTTAAATCAAAGAAAAATGCTTACTTTGTCAAAGTCAGCTAGTGGGGGCACTTATCACCCATGCCCAGGTCAATGAGTATGCCTAGGCTTTGCTTGGGAAGGGGAGATTTGTATATGCACTTTCACTCTAATGTGCAGTTTTCCTTTTTTTCTTTCTCTTTTTTTTCCTAACCCACTCGAAAGTTTGCAAGCAGCTACCTCCGTGCCCGCTACCCGTAGCTCCTAGAAATGGTGGGATGGTGTGTGTCACCATTGACAATGCTCAGTACTGCAAACCCATGTGCAATAAGGTAAATAGTCCCAGTTTCCTGCTGCTACACTGCTGACTCCATTAATTTACAAGTTTTTATTGTGGAATGCATAATTTTCCATGTTATACTTTTTTTCTTTTATCTTTCTTTAAGGTAGGGAGAGGTTGTAGTGTTTGTATTGATGTTCACTGGCTGAATGTTTTGTCATCTTATGGTTTGCCATGATGTAGCATAACATACCCTTTGTTTGCTTTTTCCCTATTTTTGTTTTCCAAGGGTTATGACTTTCAATTCCTCAGAAGAAACAGGCTCTATGAAGTATGTGGCAATGCCACTGGCTTTTCCTGGACAACGCAGCTTGTTGGGGGAAAGGAACTGGCTGTTTGTAATCGTGAGTACTTCTCAGACACATCTGGTCACAGGGACAGGAGGCTCGGTCTGGTTTGTTTAGAAAAAGGAGGAAAGAAAAGTTTTTCTTCTCTTAGTATGTGGGACATTGTGAGAGTGGACAAACTGCTAAACCAGGAAACATGTTAGTTTTAAAATTACCACAAAGGCCTGGGCTGGTGAGCATCACTCTTTCAGCTGGGAATAGCAAATACGACATGTATGCAATGTCTGTGGGAAAATGCACTTTTTTTTAAAAACAGTAAATAAGCATCATCTTCCCACACCTCAACGTTGCATAAGGGCTGTGTGACCTGCTGGGCAGACAGCAGTAGAACATATAACTGCTGTTTATCTTGCAATAGTACTTGAAGAATGTCGGCAAAATTGGCCACCACCTGCACTATTTTCTGTGTGTACATACAATAGAACCCAGGTGCTGGCCTCCAGCCAGCAGTGCTGCCTTTTTCATGTGGCAGCCCAAGGGTTTTAAGACTGCTAGTATTGTGTCCAATGGACAATCTGTGACCTGCAGTAGGCTGTCTGTCTCTGTTGTTAGTGCCTTAATTTAAAAATGTATGTATACATACACAAAAGGGCCAACCTATCTCGCCTATGGTTAATGGAAAATACTGTTGACTGTGCCTTGTTGCTAGAGCAGTTGTTTCCCAAAGCTTACTGAAAGCAAGCATCTAGGCACTTTTAATCCAACTTGAAGTCTTTAGTCTGGAAAATGAGACTGCTGATGCTTGTTTAAAGATCAAAAAGAATCTACGCTAACTCTGTTTCTTTTTTTTTTTCTTTGTCATTTTTGATCTTTCCAGCCTCTGACATCGCCATCAGTGGAGCCGAATCTGCCTATTTCCCCACCAACAGCACCTGTCTGCGCACATTAGCCTTCACTGACAGGCAGACAGAGCAGCTAAACGTCTTCCTCAAAGAGCTTGGTGAGCAAGGCATCAACAGCTCCAACCGTGACAAGGAGGCTGATTGTATCATCTGCGGTTAACCAGCACCAAAACGCTTGTGCCACCAACCAGCTCTCTGCAATTTGACATGGGTATTTTGACAAGAAGAGCACAACAGTGAACTCACAGCTAAGGCATGTAAACACACAGCTTTTATTTAGTTAAAGGACTAGAAATGACAGCCATTATCTGACCTCAGCTCTTGGGTCTAGATATATAGGCTAAACCTAATCACATAGCTAATGGCAGAGGTGTTTCAAGGAAAGATCACTTGTATGGCTTAAATTTATCTATCTGGAATTAAATAAGAATGAGAGTTGTTTAATGGATGCAGTAATTAGTTAAACACAATAACAGAAACCATCTCCTTTCAGGGATCATCTTTACTGAGAAAAGGCCATACTTTTAATTGCTTTTACAGTTGCCAGCTAATCACAATTGTTGCTCTGATGACCATTAAAGCAATGCAAGTTACAACAGTTACTGTCCGTAGGGATATCGTTCTTTATTCACACACTTGCTTGATTGGGGGATTATATCAGGCTGTACACACATCTGTTCATGGTGCTGTGATTTGCATGAGCTGCAGACTTGCAGGTTGTTGGTGGGACAACTCAAAGGGTTTGCCTGTGTTTAACACCTTGAGAGTATCCCACAAAAAGATATAGCCTTTACGAGTCAAAAAGTGCCCTGTATGCTTGCTGTAATCAGGCGAAATGACAGGAAAAATGTAACATTTCCATCCAGTACAAAATGTGAGAACTGGGATTGCCCTAAACTAGCAGATATTTGCGTCACATCTTCTCTGGCAAAAAGGTGAAGGAGGCAGCTGTTGAGGGACCTGCATGAGAAGCTCTCTGGTTAGTCTGCCAGGGATCGGTTTCATTCTCCTCTCTTCAGCTCCTGTGGGGCAATACCATGGCAGTTTTGGAAAGAACGTCCTGTCGACCCTTGGTTTGCTCAGCTGTGGTGTCCAGTCTGTGGTATCCTGGGCTGCAAGTGCTCTTCTGCGCTCACACGTCCTCATGCTCCCTGGGTGTACGTGGCACCTGCAGGGCCTCCCTTAGCCAGAGGTTGCGGTTATCACAAGCTATGACTTAGCTTTGGTGGGAAAGTACAAGAGGAACCGAGGTCTGGTTGGTGACAGAGTTGGGACAGGCCGTATTTAGGGTAGATCTCTAGGGCTTTGGGCAAAGTGCAGGGCTGACTGGTGGAGATGCCCTTATCTCAGCACAATAAAGCCAGGGCAGCTGCTGGTCCTAGCCCTAGATTTTCACAGCTTCTAGCCTCCCCATTTCCACCCCCCTCTTCATTCTGTCTAAACAGGTTAGGCTCTTTCCAGAGTTAGCTACAATTCAGCTGGTTGTCTGATTTTGTAAGAGCTTTAAACATGAACAAACATCCTAGTGAATCTTTTTTTATTGTTGACTCTTCTCATGAAATACAAAAACTTGTCCCTGCTCCAAACCCCTTCCTTCTGTGAGCCCTCCCGCTTTTACATTTGCCCCTGCACACGTACATACTCTGGAAAACCAAAGCCACAGGGCAAAAAGTGTAAAGAGCAGAAAGCCCAGACCACTGGCCACCTGGCACTTGGTACAAGTGAAAACCAAAGACAGCACAGCACTAGAGATCCAGTTTATTTGTGGAGCTGTAGCTCCAGAACAGACATGTATGTGAATTATTATGAAATCTAAACAAAAAGCTTAGTTACTACTTGCTTGGGTTTTGGTGGAACCCATGCTTGGGGTTTTGTTTTAATTTTCTTCTGTTGAGCAAACACTGATGCTGCAGATCTGAAGACAGCCACATCATCTGTTTGTGTTTCCTTTCTCTTCTTTACCTTTTCCCTGTTCCTGTGAATCTCTCAGACACAGACAGCGTAGTTATGTGATACATTATGTCTAATTGACCTTTACTTCATCAATCAGCTAAATGATTCAGTTATAGAAAATTACAATTGTAAGCCTTTCCAACTCAGAATCCAGTCATTACAAGCAAAAAACCATCGGTTGCTTTTGGGCCCAGAACCAGTCATTTATCTGACTATGAGTGGAGCAGACAACTACACCAACAAAGGGATGAGCTGGCTGTTTATAAACTGTGAGGCAGTACCTACCTAAACTCACCATGTTGGAGATAAAGGTGCTGTAGTCTTAAAGAAAAACAAAGAGTTTTTTTTCAGTCACTGATGGGCTTGTTTATTTCTGGCAGACAAATAATCTACATCAAATGAAATTATAATGTCTTTGAGTCTTTCATTTCCAGCCAGTTCATTATGAGATGATGCTCAAATAAAATAGCTAAAGCACTGAGCACTTTCCATTATCATTTTTCTACTGGGGCTAAAAACCGTTTTTCTCTGAGTTATATTAAGCTATTCCAAACCAACCAACAAAAGAAAAGAAACCCAATATTGTATTTTATGAGGAAATCAAACACACTGCACTTGTAAACTAACAGAAACTGTTAAATCTGTGCATCAAAAATCCTGCTATTCAGTGTCTGATAATGTGGAAGAATTGAGCTGGAAAGCTTTAATTTGTTGTTGCAGGACTTTGATATTAAAATGGAGATTGATATTTTTTTGTCATCAACTTGCAGAGAAGTAGTTTTGTTCTATTTTTTATATATAAAAAAGGGAAGCTGAACCAATAAGCCTATACAACACAGTTGAAAACTAATGGAAACTTAATCACATTATTCCCCGGAGTAAATTTGCATAATGTACTTCAGGCAAATAGTTGCTATATGTTTGCATTAATGTCGACTTGGTGTCTGGTTGGGCATGTCTGAACATTGGGCTGTCCCTCATGCTCCTGCCCTAACCCCAGGATGAGTAGGGTTTTGTGTTCTGGCACTCAGGATTTGCAGGGAGAGGAAAAGCCATATAGAAAGAAAGAAAGAAAGGAAAACCATTTTAGGCCAGTAAGTTTTCAGATCAGACAAAAGCAGCACAAGATGCTTGTTTGTTGCATAATTTTCTGATGCATTTTTCTAGGCCTCACAGTCCAACCAGACTAAACCACTGCCTCCCCAGAGGACACCTCTAGCTGTTGATATGTCCACCTGCCTAACTGTGGGTCACCTCAGCTGAAGGCCTTGGTAATGTTTACAGTGT
This sequence comes from Nycticryphes semicollaris, assembly GCA_013400055.1. Lineage (NCBI taxonomy): Eukaryota > Metazoa > Chordata > Aves > Charadriiformes > Rostratulidae > Nycticryphes > Nycticryphes semicollaris. The sequence continues at coordinate 637,921 of VXBJ01003365.1, read as the reverse complement.
AACTACAGAAAGGCAGGATTTCTTGATATTAGTTAATACAATACAACGCTGTATTGTGCTGGCTTCTCTTTCAGTCTTTTTTTCAGCCCATTATAAAGCAAGAGAAGAAGTCAGTCTAGGAACTAAGCCAACAACAGTAATTATAATGTAGCCAAAAAATGGAAGGCAAAGTGCTGAGAACTGTAGTACATGAAAACAAAATTATGCACAATCTCTTTTCACAGGAATTTAGCAGCAGTAGACTTAGAGAGACGTGTTTTTTTGGATGGATCCTAGGCAGTAATTGTCATCCTCAGCGATGTTATCATCCTGAGCCATCCTTCACAGCCTGTACCAGGGTTGTCTCACACCGAGCCATGCAGGGAGATCTGTGGCACACGCTTCATCCTCCAGACAACCACCGCGGCAGGGGGTAGAAACATGAGAAAACTCATTATCAGCACTGCAGCAAAAATGACCAGCAGTATTTCCCATGGGGCCAGGACTGTTTCCACCATGATTTCTTCCATGTCAAGAGTCTGAAGCTGTAAAGTGAAAAATACACTGCTTTAGTTCCTTGAAAATAGGCATTATGGTTGTATAGATGTGTTTGGTTTACCCAGAACAGGACTATCAGCCTCTTTCACCTATGATTTTTTCCTCCTGAAGAACAACACATTTTCCCTGGCTGCAGGCCCCAAAGGAGCTCCTGCGCTCCCTCTCTCTTTCTGTCCCCTTGAGAGCCTCCTTGGAGCAACAGCCTGCCTTTGCCTTTTGGCTTGGTTGTAGTCACTGATTCTGCTGTAAGACACTATGTCCATGCTGGAACCCCATTCTTGACTATTGGGACAGTCTTTGTAATCTTCTCTTAAAAAATTTTGATTTTTAAGGCCCTCCCCCCACTTAGAACATCATTACACAAAATGATCATTACACTAGCATATATCAAAGCTAAAGCTGAGAATAAAAGGTTTCAATAGAAATTAGGGAGAACTATGTCATCTGCCATTAGAATGTGTGCTTTATCTTTTTATCTCTTTTTTAACCCTGTAAAGTAGGCTTTAGAAACCTTTTGCTTGCCAGAGAGCCTCAATGGATGCTTAGTAATGAATGACATGCTCTGAAAATGGCTACAGATATTTTAATGAAACTGTTAAATCTGCTGAAAATTAATTTCTATTTGAAATGGTTTAATCAAACAAGTATGAGCTTAAGATGCAGAAAGGTTTAGCAGCCAGGCACTGGGGCATATGTGTAGAGCAGAAGCAGAGCTAGTAAGTCTCAAGGCTTTAGTTTTGCAAAATAGAAAAAGAAAGAATAGACCAGTTAGGAAGGAGTTAAATCATGTTGGTTTTGGGACACAGAGCCAGGACTGTTAACAGGTGTGGCCTAGTTAGTCAAGGTCTCAAGGCAATTCCTTCAGCCACACACCTGACAGCCATAATGAAACCATAAGGAGGGTGAATAAAAGGTGGTGGTGGGGGGATGAGTAGACTTTTTTTCTTAAAAACCTCCTGCCCCTGTGTCCTGGTAATAAGGATGTTTCCTGAGGGTTTACAGTGCTGCCTTCAGCATGGGAATTTGGTGTAGATGTCACCAGCGGAATGCTCAGGTTTGTCCATTGGTTTTCAGGCTGGGTGGTATACTGGGTTTCTGTCACTAAATTCTGGTCCTTACGAGAAGCAAAAGACTGAAACAGCATTAACAGAATATATTATTGGGAGATAGCAGAAGATTATCAGTATAAATTGGAAGATAGTGAGCTATCAGCAATTTTGTACCTGGCTTACCAATATTAAAATAGCTCTCAGCTCACAGTGGCCTGTGAGAAGCAACAGCAGATATCTGGTAACAAATCCTGGAGGACTGAGGTAAAGATATTCCTTAATGAAGGTTAGCAATCTGTTAGGCAGACTCTAGATGGAGTTTCTTTTGGCTGCTAAATGAACTGGACCCTGCTACTCAGTCAAACTTTGGCTCTCTGGTGCCTACCTTCCTTGTGTATTCACCTTCTCCTCTTGCTAGTGCCAGTTCAGCCTGTTTTTTAGAGAGAGACGCAGAACAGCAGTGGAAAAAACATTCTTTTTCCAGGTTCAGTTGTGACTGCCCAGGCAGGGCCAGTGTCTGCCCTGCGACAGTACCAAGACCTTCTGAGAGATCTCAGCTCTCACAAGGTTGTATCAGCTTTTACAGTTCAGATCAACGTCAAGTCTTGCAAATTGGGGGAAAATATGGAGAACAGGGGTGAAGCTTCCCTAGCTCAGAGCCTAGGGTATGCTCAGGGCTGTGTCCCTGCCAGCTAAGCCACATACCTGTGGCAGGATTGTCGTAGTGCTGGAATGCTGCCCACCAGGTTCGTTCCCTGAAGCCAGCTGTGCTCTGTCTGGTGTTACCTGAGCTAAAAAAGAGCTGCTTGTTTTTTGTCTGGTCAGGTCTGCAGCTCTGACTGGTGGGGCTGAGTTCTACAGCTCATTAGGCTATGTCATATTCTGACATTTTTTGTGACACTCTTGATAATCCCTTCCTTCTTTCTCCTCTGCTGGCAGATGCAGGTAAGTGTGAGGCTGTTCACAACCAGGGGAGGCAGCTGTGGGAGAAGGGATGTTTGTGCTCAGGGAGCTGCCTTGTGCTGCTTCATTGCTGCACTGAGAACATTAGAGGTGGGCCTCCTGTCCTCTAATTCAGTTTTCTTTGTCCATCAATAAATTCATTTAAATACCTTCATTTCTGACTTAATTTGTGGTCTCTTGTCCTGCATTTTTCTGTCAGGCATTTTCTGTTAACTTCTTGCTTCTACTACTTTTGCTTCCTTCTTCAGCTTTCATTTCAATTCTTGATGGTTATTTCATTCTCTTCCTCATTCTCCTCTTTCAGTTTGTTGCAACTCCCCTGTTTGGACAAGCAGTTATTCAGCCATAGTTTGCATGGGAAATGCCCTGTTCTCATATTTTGCTCTAGTGATCCCTCACCAGGACCTGGCTAAGGGTAAAAATGCAGTGAGAGCATTCACTGTGGGTGAGGATGAGAGCAGAGCATTCCCCCTTTCCTTAAATCCTGGCTGTGAGGGATGGTTGCACCAGCTAAACTTCCACAAAACAAATTTCCAGTGATGTGGAAAGCTACATACCATGTTGTGTAAGAAACAGAGGTCCTAAGAGACACTCTGGATGCTGAGGATGAAGGAAGGCTGTCCTCTTTCTCTGCTGAGAAAGTAAATCCTATGGTTCGAGGTGAAGAAGGTGAGGTGTGCTTGAGCACGCAGGCAGTAGAGGCAACATGGGAAAGGCACCTCTCTGTCTTTAGGTGAAGAAGATAGAACATGTCACTGTGCTTAGATAAGGGATTGCTGTCCAGTTGTACCACTGGCAGTGAAACAAATGTCAGACAAAGCATTCCACATGTGTCTCCTGGGGGAAGCGCTCACTGGGAGGCACTGCTGGGTTTGTCAGCTTCGGCCCTTCTGAGGAGCTGAAATGCTCTGCAGTCAGAAAATAATGGTGAATTGCAGAAGCAATTGGGAAGTGATGGGAAGATCTGTGATAGTGTGGAGACGGTTTCAAGGAGTTGAGGCTGTGTGGCTCAAGGCTGCAAAGAGCAGCGGTTCATTTGCCAAGGGCCTTGTTAGCCTACTGGAACTGTTGACTACTTCAGCTTTAGTTAGAAAAGCTGCTGATAGCTAATAGTAAGTCTTATATAATGTCCCCAAACTATTAATTGTCCTTCACCTACCTATTCTGTGCTTTCCCTGCACTCACGTTCTTGTGTTTTAAAGCTTTGGGCTCTCAGCTCGAATGCTGCATAGCCCATGGTTTGTATGCAGCTTGCTTTGGTCTTTTGGAGACTGAATGCATCAGCAACTCTTCTTAAGTATGCCTGTAAGATGAGAGGGTCATGTAATAAATAAATATTACTATATTGCATAATTTTCAGTAAGATAGATCATAACTTGTGACACTGGAATCCATCCTGAACAGAAATAGGGGCACTGACAAGTGAGTCTGCTGAAGTGCAATGCTGTGCAATCAGCAGCACAGAGGCTGGAGGCTGTGACTCAATGACCCTTCTCAGTGGTGTTTGCCTGGGTTTCATTCAGCACAGCTGTGAAAGACCTGGGACTTCTGCTCAGTTCATGAGGTGTTTCTCACAATGATGGTGTTCGATGCACACAGGTGCAGTGTGATTGAATACACTTTCCACAGAGCCAGTGTCCCTGCCAACCTTTCCAAACCTCAAAGGTTTGATTATAGGAGGGTATGAATGAATCAAAATAGCAGTCAAGCAAAACATGGTTCTAGAACTACAAAAGCTGTGGTGTTTCTTCCAGCATAAATAAACACTGCCATTGGAGATTTGCAAGTTCTTTATCTCAAACTAAAATCTTTATCGGTGAATGTGTGAGCATATAAAATCTGGTCTCTAAACAACAAAATATTTTGCAGTGAAGGATGCTCTAGATCTCTCCCCTAAATTTAACAACTGGGTAGAAGACTAAAGCCTCTGTGAGGATTGGAGCTGAAGACAATAAATGGAATGCAATAAATAACTTCAATAATGAAGGCGTTTGTGGAGGGAGGGAAAAAAAGGCCTATTAGAGAAGTGAGATTTCTGGTTCTACCTTCTATTTCCAGTGTTTCATTTAATATTAAAGATCATGAAGATAAGGCTGGAGCCACCTCTCTTGTGAAGACAAAGAGTTGGGGTTGTTCAGCCTAGAGAAGAGAAGGCTCCAGGGAGACCTTATACCAGCCTTCCAGTACCTAAAAGGGGACTACAGGTGAGATGGAAGGGACTTTTTATCAGGGAGTGTAGTGATAGAATGAAGGGTAATGGTTTAAAACTGAAAGAGGGAAAATTTAGATTAGATGTTAGGAAGAAATTCTTTAGTGTAAGGGTAGTGAGACAGTGGAACATTTTGTCCAGAGAAGCTGTGGATGCCCCATCCCTGGAAGTGTTCAAGGCCAGGCTGGATGGGGCTGTGAGCAACCTGCTGCCCATGGCAGGGGAGCTGGAACTCAATGATCTTTAAGGTCTATCTATTCTATGATTTGTGTGAAGCTACAGAAATTAAAGTGTTTTTCCTGGACTATAGTTGATGGAGGACCATCTTGGGCCCTAAAGAAGGGATCCTACCACAGAGGACAGAATCCTTTTATAGGAAAAAAAAAAAAACCACCCCAAAATCACAATTCTATCCTTATACCCTACAGAAAACAGAACTATAAACTTGTTATGTAACTCTGGAAAGGAAGCTGTGCTTTGTAAAGTTGTATGTCTGAAATAGATTGTGGGTTGATTAACTGCTCCCTATATTGTAGCACAGATCTATTTATGAATTGCAACATCTTTATGATCGGGGTACACAACAATTTCAGAGGCCTATAAGCAGGAATAAAAGACTAGCAGTATAGTACATTTATCTGAAGTACTTGCCTGCCATTTTACAGCCTGCTGCAATACAGAAAAGCCAGAAAATACTGTTTGACCATTTGAAGTCTTAACTTTTGATTAATAGGAAAAAGCAAAAACCACACATAGGCAGATGGGGTGATTTTCCCTTTGGCATGGGCTGCTCTCTTCCAGTGCAGTGGATGGGGAGGGTGCATCTGAGACAGCTGCCTTGTGGCTTCTGCCTTGCAAGGAATCTACCCCAATCTTTCCCCACCAGCTGAAACAATTTGAGTGCTTGTTCTACCTGCTGCAGGCATTGCTGTATTGAATGTAATCTTTGATTCTGGATGTAATGAGCCTATGCTAAAAAGTCAGTTATTTTTCTCTGCTAATCCTGTGGTGTTTTTCTCCAAGTTACTCATGAATATCTTTTGATTTTAGAGAACTAACAGTAGGGAAAGCCTTATAAAAACTCAGTTGTATTTATGCCCCTCTCTCAGCTGGGGGAAATCTATACTTTTTCAGTGTCTCATGAGGCCAAATGCTGAAGGTAGCAATACTGTTATGCTAAGAAGGCTGGTTTGCAGTCTACAGAAGCAGTGTACAGCTTTAGGACAACCTTCTAAAGCTCACAGGGGTCATTGTAACATGAGAAGGTCCCCGAGCAGGATGCTTGTGGGAGGCCGTGGCCACCCAGCCTGTTACTTGGTCTCAGTTGTGGCTCCTCTGAAGATGGTTTGCACGAGGCAGAAAGATGATCTGGTATCTGAATTGGCACCTATATAATTTGTCCTCCTCCAAACTTCAGAATAATAGACTAACATGTAGTAATTTTTTTTTTTGTCGCCTTGGAAAGGTCACAGATCTAGTACCACTGGTTACCCTCAGGGAACAGTAAAACAAATTTTAAAAAATTTTCTGGGACTCTAGTAAATTCCTAAGTGGAGACACCAAAAGGCAAAATGATCAAAGTCTGCAAGGCCTGTTTCATATCAGTTACATTTTCTCTTTTTTCTATCAGGATATTCTGATTAATAACTGCAGCATGTAATGTCAATCAAAAAGCACCTGAGAGCAAAAGACTCAGAAGCAAACAAGCAATATGGGCAAAGACTGTTTGCCTTTTTTCATCTTCATTTCCAATAGAAAAGCTGTTGGAAAGCAAAAAGAATTCCTTCATTCTCCCCCAACATAGCATTTCAGGTTTACACCCATATTTACATGCTTTTGGAAAGAACTGATTTTGTGTTAATCCTGTGACTCTTCAATGATTTCTGGAGTTGGAAGACTTCAGGCAGGTAAGAACCTCAGCACCTGCAACAGAACACATTCCTCACTGGTGAATTACTCAGTGCTCTGAGTAAAAGCCTTGCTGCTAAATATTTGCAAAGCAAGCATAAACATGCCTCAGGCTCACACTTGCTTACAGGCTTGTGTGACTGAGTATTTATGGAAGTGCATCAAGGAAATTAGACCTTTGACTAATGTCCAGACAGATGAATTTGGTGTTTAATTTTGTGCTGGGTGGCCTGCTCTAAGATTTTTGGTTTTAGTGTTACTTGAAACTCTTGGCAACAGCATTGAGTCCTACCCCAGATGTTCTCATAGGCAAGAAAATACTGACAAATGTAGGCATAGGGATCTCAGCAGTAAGTATCACTTGCAAATACCTGGCTGGAAACACGTATCAGGTGGCTTTGGATTTGCTGCTGTCCTTGAAGTGGGTAGTGGGGTATTGGTGTCTGTGTGTCTTGTGAAGTAATCACAATTTGTTTGATGGCCTCTTTCACATTCCATCGGGGGGCAGAGGGGAGGGGGAATGAGGGTAGAGGAAAACTGTCCCTACATCAAAGAAACTTATTGCAGCTTTCAGAAAGACCAATCAGCCATGACACATTTTCTGCAAGAGCCATCCATAGTACACACGCAATAGTATATAAATAGTACAATATATTTGTTATATTTAAGTGCCATATAATATATATTTAACTTTTCATTCTCCACCCCTAAAGGGAGGGTCCTAGTCAGCATAAACAGGCAGTATAGAAGAACTACAAAACATAGTTGTGTTGGGACTTTTGGGAGTATCTTGGTCACAGACTTATCTTTGTGTGATCAAATGACAATGCTCAATCACTAGCTTGCCTGGTGGAGACCAATCTCCTGATGGAGATTAATACAGTTGGATTGGATGAAAATACACAATAATACTAAACAAAACAATATATCTGAAATGTCAAAGACTGAATATTAGTTATCTCTTTACACAATAATTTTTGATAGTTTAGCAGGTCAGCAATTCCACTTAAATATGCTAAGTATATCAGATAAAACCAAATATGTGATACTGAGTTTGTGCTATCTTATACCAACAGGGCTTACAGCTCTTTGTGGAGAAGGATTTTATTATCTAGATGGGAGCTGCCCAGTTAGGTGCTTTAGCACAACTGGAGCTGCAGAACACTTGCTGTTTTACAGAGGTGGGAACACCTCTTCTCCCAAACATGTACATATTTTAATGGAAGAACAAGTCAAAAGGGCTAAACTGGCAACAGCAATGACCTTGTTCGGCTTCCTGTTCTGCTAAATCAGTGATTTACTTCTTTAGCTTTCAAGTAGGGAAAGTGAGTGTTACTGTGTACTTGCTAACATGACTGCCAACTTCCTATTAATATTTAAAGATAATTACACATGTACAGGCTAGTTTTTTGAAGAGGTCATCACTGCTGCAATGCCTGCAGTGTGCCTTGTAACAGCATGCAGCTGCAAAAAGGGTGAATTCCTATGCTGCTTCTGTGACTGTGTTTTGTAAGCAGAGGTAGCAAACAGTAGGAATGCGAAAAGTTCTGAGACCTGGATTTCTTGCACGGTAATTGACTTGAAATGAGAGTGATGATCAAGAGATAACTATTACTGCAAGTTGAAAGTCTTTTAAAAACTCCTGTAAAAACCAAAAATCAAATTCATGAGTTTAGTACCTTAGAGAAAAGGCTGTATTTCAACTATGTAAGACATCAGAAAGATCTAATAACACTGCTTTGACCCCTAGAGGGCCAAACCTTTCAAACCAAAATAGTATTATGAAAATGTTCAGAATCATAAAATATTAAAAGAAATATCAATGAATTTGTTTCTATTATAAATGCCTTCTCTACAAGTAGCAACTGGGTACAGTGCTAATTATAAATATTTCAGTATTTACTTGTAAAAGGATTTCAGCCTTTATAAAACAATGCTGTAGTTTAGTCTGATTACTTTAAGTAAAAGCAGTGAATGCTTAGCTTTCTGTTGATCAAGTCTCCATATGCATTTCTAGCTGCAAATCTAGAGCACAAATCTAGCTTAAAGAATTTAAAAAAAAAAAAAAGTTTGGGTGCAGAAATCAGATGTATATAATTTGGGAGGAGATGTTAAAAAGAACGGTATGATGAAGACAGCATATTTAATAATGCAAAAGTATTAGAGCAGACTGCTGGGATTTTTCTGATTTAGTTGCAGTATGTTTCACCTCACTTCCAAAGTAAGTAGGTGACTACCATGGAAGTTAAAATGCAAGAAGAGTTTCTCTGCCGCTATTAAAGTATGCATAAATCACTTTTTCCGGGCATGTAAATTCTGATCTATTTCATCTAATACCGTGTCTTTGTGTGTTGTCTTGGAGTTCCTGGCATATGCCTAAGTTTTCTGACTCTTGAATGTACTGCAGAGAGGGATGTTATACACCTACAAGTCAAATGGACTTTTCCTGTTGTGACATCTTTAGACTTCAAACACTTTTGAATAAACTCATACAAGCTGGTGGTCTGCTAAATTAAAATAAAAATAAAAATGAGGTATTGCCTCATGCAGTGCACTTGCAGACATAATTCTATAACTGTTTAGCAAATTATTTTGATATTAGTGAACTTAAATTACTTGAATACTTGAAAGTTTCCTCTTTGTCTCTTCCCTGCTGACAACCTTGTAACTAAATTAGAAATAATTTAGCTACCCACTTATTTTTGCAGAAAGGCCAGCAAGTGGTTGAATTTGAATTGAATGTTTGCATCTTCCTCAGCTTGACTACCTGAAATACGCTCTGGCTGTCTCTAAAGCTCACACAGTCCTGAAGTCATTCAGGTCTTTTCCATCCACTCTTACCTCCTCAGTGTCCTTAAGGTGTCTTGCAGGTAAAATTGAGTCGTGTTGTTTGGGCATCCATCCTCTGCTGTCAGGCAGCCAAGAGTCCGTGTTAGAGAAGGTGGTGTTCCACCTGCCAGACAAACCAGGAAAGGTGAAGGCAGCGTCCCCTCGGCTCAGCAAGGCTCAGGTGAGCGCAGCAGCCTGCACAGGTACTTGTTTGTACAGTGGTGCCTGTATCACCTCCCACTTGGTGCTCTTAAAGTGGCACAATCCTTTCCAAAGAAAGGATGAAGTCGTTCTGCCTTGACAACAGTTTGCTCAGGATCAGCAAAAAAATAGCTGGCTCTTCACATGTGCACAAGCTGCTTTAGGAGACAGTCACTTGTAGTGAAAAATGATGGCCCCTTTCTTGCCAGGAAACCACTTGGGCTTTCCTTGTAAATCATCTTATTTACCCAGAAGTGAATAATCTGATAATAATAACTAGCCAGAGTCTGAGTGGTGCACGCAGCCTTCAGAGTGTGAAGGCTGATACTCCTAAGGTTATTGCAGATCCAAGGGGTTCATACACCCAACTCTCATCCAACTATGTATGTTCAACAACCCACTTGCTACATACAAGCTTAGCTTTATTTAAAAGTTTGAAAAATTGCAGCTATAGTCAGGCTGCTGCAGTGTCTATGACATGAAGTAAAAAGCACAGAGAAGCCCTTTCAGGGCTTTGCAAAGCCAGCTCTGGCTCTGTTCCTCACTGTTGTGGAGGTGGCACTGCACAATCCCTAAGAAATGACCCTCTTATAAGTACAGAGTACTACATCCAGCACTTGTCTGATGACAAGGAAAGATGTGAAGGTCAAGCTGTGGCCTGGGTTACAAAGCCTTTCAGTGGGGACACTGAAATCTGTGCAAGTATCTGTCTTGCAATGGAGATAGCCAAAGGGCTGTAAATTTGAACCTACTGAGACCAAAGTTCAGGCTTGAAGCATGTCGCTTCAGAAATCACAGCCACCTAACTTGCAATAGATCTATATACATATTTCTTTTTAATTCTTACAAATCAGAAAATGAAGACTAGGATGTTTATACAGGAAATGGTTACTAAGAATCATTTTTGTGATAGATAATTTTCATAGAATTAAAAAAATCTGAACATTTGTTTTTGGGGAAAAAATTTTTCCACTGTACAAGGCAGCATCATTTTTCCCCCCAAACCTTGAGTTTCTTTGCAAGAAATCTTTTTTAGTTTCTTTGCAAGAAATCTGCTTATCCTGTTTTTCACTAGATTATAAAATTAATATCGTTTTAATCCTGGGGCGGTGTCATCATTCTCACCTTTGGAAGTGGTGCTGAAAATGGAACATCACATAGTTTGGCTTGTTGGCAAGTTGGGTGGTCAGTACATGCACAAGTACTCGTAAATATACAGTGAATGGTTGCAGTCTTAGAAGGCACAGCTAGTGTTGGAGGTTAGGATAGGGCAGATTAGGCTTTTAAAAGTTCATAAATGTTTCAGAAAATAACTTTGAAGTAAATTGTTGCTAGCATTGGGGAATCCTGCCTTTCTACAAATCAAATGATGCTGTGCTGCCCTTCCATTCAGATTTAGGAAATAAATTAGGTGCCCGAATGCCAAACCAATCTTCTTTTCAGGCTAAGACTGCTGGTTCCAGAATTGCCTGCTGCCAGGGTTACTAGAAAAGCGGTTTTAGGAAGGGTGAGAAATACTTGCTTGCTTTGAGGTTTTAGGGCCTCTTGTATCACCGCAAGTAGCTAGTGTCCTAATGGGGCCAGCATCTGCAGCTGTGGAGTAACACATTAAGTCCTTTACCCTCTTTCCTGGGAGAACCACAGGGGAAAAAGCCTAAACATGAGGTGTTGGGGGAATGTTTCTGCTGTGGCACATATTCATTAGCCTGACACTAAAAGCAGCCACTTTCTTTTCCATACCTGCAATTTGCTCTACTTTGGAGATGACTCTCAAACACCCTGGAGATAAGCAAAATAAAATAAAAAACTTACCAAGGTTTTAAATGTTTGAGGGGGTCCAAGTTCATTCTCAGGCTGATGTTAATCATTGTAAACTACTGGAATACGAGTGGAAAACTACTGTACGAGGCCATGTCTGTGGTCCTGTTTCCTTGTGCTCATGGCAGAGTTAGTTTCACAAGAGTCACGCAAGGCTGAAGACTGTGGGCGGGTTAGCTGATGGGTGCAGGCAGATACTGTTGAGCTGCAAAACTTTGTAAGAAGAGAGTTTGAAAGTGAAACAGTGCCTATGGACTCCCGAGTCCCCATTTCCCCTCCACATACCTGTTTCAACTGGTTTAACAGTAACGTAACAATCTGCCCAGAGCTTACATGATAAAGGATTCAGTAGTTTATATTTTGGTGACATTATCCAGAAATAGGGCAAGTTAACAGCTTGTAGATCTCCTTGCATGCCAAAGAGATGCATTAGATAAACTGAGGACTTTGTTCACAGAAGCTTTCTCTATGCATATATTGGGATAGCTACAGTTACCAGAACAGGGAAACATGGTCCTATTTAGTATGCATTATTATCAATGCCAGGTTAGATGGGACTTTGAGCAAGCTGGTCCCTGGCCAGGAGAGATGGGTTGGAACTAGATCGTCTTTAAGGTCCCTTCCAACTCTAACCATTCTATGACTCTTGTGATGAAGGATTTGATATTGCTGGAGTGAATAATTAAGTAACCTGTGGAGGCAGACCATCTGCAGGCACCAAACTGTTCAAGCTTCTGCTTGTGTCTTGGATTTATGTTAGCCCTGTTGCACTAATCATCCTAAGTAGTTACATTGCTTGGTTTGCAGAGAATAACAGCAAGAATGATTCACAGGCCACGACATCAAGTAGAGGGCTAAACAGAGGCCAGGAAGATCCATGGCTTGTCACAGAGCAGGTGGTGAGAATGTGTACTCAAATATTTTGAGTAATTGAATTTAAGCCAGTGCAGGAATGTTGTGCATGGGCAGTTGCTGCTCTGGAATGACACCAACATGCACAACTACAAGGCTTCAAGCAGCTCCTTTGCTGGCCCCTGCATTCACCCCAGTTGTGAGCTCCCCGTCACTCCCCAGTTACCTTCATATATTGGCTGCTCTGTATTCCTGTCACACAGAAGATGAGAGGAGCTGGTCTGGCTCTAATTCTTCATTGCTCAGCTTTCCATAACCAAGCTGGAACTAACAAAGCACAAGTGAGTGTGACTGATAGCCAGGAATTCCGCTTTATGTATGTCCATCTGCGCATCCAGATGTTCCACCAGCTTTTCTACCACATCATGGAGCTTATGCAGAGCCTTCACTGCCTAAGCTAAGCTACAATGAAATCAACTGCCCCAGAGTAAGAAGGAAAAAAAAAAAGAGACATCTCTGGATGTGCCCATTATATTGCACGATTCTGAATCTAATCTTGGGAATACTCAACTTCAGTAGGTGACTGGACTTCAGTAATAAAGAAAATTCTTCAGAAAACTGTCTCAAGTCTTTAACTTGAGCTGGAAGGTGCAGGCTCCAAGCAGCTTCTCAATGTGTTGAATATAGGCTGCTTCAGAAACATAGGCATCCACCAAGCTTAGTCCCATGGCAATCCCAGTGAGGGTTTGCCAAGAAGTTTTGTGGTGCCCACAAAGTTACCTGTATCTGAATTTCTCTACTATCTAGATTAAAAAAATTGGCCTTATCTTGGCTCTACTGATCTCCCTAAACTACATGGGCACTGTAACTCTTGCTGATTTCTGTGGTTTTTTTCCACACACATCTATGGCATGGGACCCTGGGCTTCTTGTGCTGCTGTCACTTTGAGTCAGGAATTGCTGGAGGGGCTCAGGACAGGTGGCTTCTGGCCACCACTTTTCAGGCATACGCGGGTTAAAGAACTGATGACTCTAAACCTCTCCCATGGGAAATGTAAGGTGAGCAAGTCCCCCTTTTGCTCACAACTCTGCATCACCCTATCAGCACTGCTTATTTCTTTGAGGGGACCTGCTCTGGGTAAAGATGGCCAAAGAAATGCAGGCTGGGCAACAGCAGTGGTAGTAGGAATGTCTGTATGGGTATGTTTGGTGAAGGAAACTTACAGGAAGGGATCAAAATATACACAACTTAGAGGCTTGTGGGTTCTGAACTACCTCATGGCTGTAAGTGACTTTAGGTATGTGTCCAAGGAATCTGGGTTTCGCTGTTGTAATAACTCAGCAGGCTGACAGAGCAGTAGGAACCCATAGGCAGGAGTATCAGGAAACTCAGTGGGCAATGAATAACAGACAAAAATGGCCACTGCATTCATTATAATTAATTTCCTCTTTAAGGCTAGCACTTGTTTAAAAGACAAGACAAATCAGGCTAGGAAAGACGAACTTTTATTTTTCATGCTGCATTATATGAATTCCCTGGCTACAAATGAAGAGACAAGGGATAGGGGAGCACATTCCTGGGAGCTGCCAGGCAGCGGCAGGGGGAAGCACTAAAACTGACAGACAATAAGGCGATTCTGGTTGCAACTTTTGTCATTCCAAGTGCCATCAGTGTACATCTCCACACATTCCTCTTCCCCTTTGCCAGAAGGTTCATTTAAATGCCAATTAGTGTAGCTTAGCTGTGTATCATCCAGGAATTGGAATTTTCCTGGAATTATAGATTCTTTCATCCCCAGATAGGCATAGGTATTGGAACTTTTCACAAAGTACAGTATGGCATCATTTTCGCCTGGGTTCCTTGGAGTGGCAATAGAGCCTCCAGCCTCTTTGCAATTTTTAATTGTAGTATCGAAATTAGCTCTTTTTCCATTGGTAGAAAATATTTTTCCTCCAGATTCTGTTATCATCTTTTCCAAGCGGAGGACTGCAAGATGAGGTAAAAACTGTTAATCTTTTATGAACTATTTTGTGGTCACCTTGCTGCCAGTTGCAATTCCTGATATTTTCCTCCATGACACTCAGGAAAAAATAGAGGACAACTTGAAGTCAAAGATTAAAAAAAGAAAGAAAAAATACAACCAGCAGAACTAGAGAAATCTCAGAAGATGGAGAGAGGGGAAAAAGGAATGAAACATAAATATATAGACGAAACAAGAGAAGCACAAAAGAGGTTGGAGGAGTGAAGGAAATGAGGAATTCTACCTTTGGAAAAAGTGTATTATTTTCTTTGAGGCTTCTCTGAGATGGTTTGCAGTATAGTAGGTAGTATGTCAGTCCTTGAGTGAGTAGGATCTTAGGTGTGATCTGGTTGTGATTGTTTTGGTACGGTTTTAGTATTTGGTTTGTCTGTTAGGAGCATGAGGTGCCCATGGAGCACTTCTGTATAGGCAGGGATCTTAATCTGATAACTTTCTGTCTAGCTTGCCACCTTCAGAGCTGTTACCGAGGTGTGTCCGGCTAGTTATGAAAAACTAATCCCCCCTTCCATTTGAGAGGTATCACTCCAATCTACCAATGACCAAAATATAAATTAAATGCAATAAAATTGCAGATAATTCTGCCTTTTTTTCTAAGAAGCCATTTTGTTGCTCATCTTGTTGATGCCCACTGATCCCTCTACAGCAGAAAGTAAAGGCAGGTAAATTACCTCCTTCAAGCCTGGAAATCCGATATTCTAATTGACGGATAACGTCTCCCACTTCATTATTCATTAGCGGTAGGAAACCTGTGAACAAAAACAGCTATTATGCACTTTGTGTTACAGTTTGAATCTTGGCTTCCAAGATAAAGCAGAAGTAATTATGTGAAATTAACATGACATTAAAAAATGCTTATTTGACCTGGTTTAGTTTACTGCTGAATTTTAAATAGAGGATCTTTTCAGACATTGATCTTACTTGATACACTCCGGGAAACTACCTGAAGGGCAGTTATATTTATGGGAAAACTTGGATTAGCAAATAGTTAGTCTTCACTCTGTAAGTGACTGAGCCAGACCAGGCAAAACACTAGCACCTGTGCAGTAGGTTCAGTTGATTTTTAACTGTGATTAGGGATTGTTGACAGAATCTTTCAGGCTGTTCAAGCACTTGCTTGCAGGTCCAACCTAATGCCTAGCAACAAGTTTCTTGTGTTATGGGAAATGATATCCTTTTCTCTGTGAATTGAACCATTTCATCATTAAGCAGGAGACATTTGGGCATCTTACTTCCCGCAGAGAATTAATAAAGATCTGTTTATTTTTTTTATCAAGTAGAACCCATGTCAGATTAAACAGCATAGCACTGAGTTTCCAAAGCGTAAAAATGGAACACAGCAGTACATCTAGATAAAAACGGAGGTGGTAATGGCATCTACCTGGTATATATCCTTCATCTCTCCCATCTTCAGGCAGGTGCCCAAAACTGGGCAGTAGATGATTTCCTGCAGGTTTACCTTCAGCACAGCATGGGAACAGGAAAAAAGCTACTCCTAAGATTTTGTGGAACAATGGTGGAGACAGCATTATTTGAAGCCAAATGTAAAACTGCTTTACTCTCCAGCATAGAGTCCTGCATTTAAAAATAATTGAAAAAAAAGGCAAAAAAAGTGTTTCAGAATTTTTGCTCTCCAGGTCTAAAGTTTGATGTATGTTAAGCTCTGCCCTCAAGAATACAAATGTCATTAATGTAATTGGAAAGTTCAGTTGTTTCAAATAGTTAAAATATTTTCCAAAAGACTCATTGTCCTTGTCTACAGTAGTTTTAGTTATGAACTAACAAATGAAAACATCGATGCTATTTTTCATACAACAGTTCCAGTCATAATTTTTACAGGTGTGCAATATATATATCTGCTTCAGTAAAAGAAAGCCCTGTTAAGACAAACTGGGACATGCTATCTTTATCAATTGGTTTAAAAGGGAAACAATTGTTAAGGCTTATTCTTCCATTACGGCATTCATTTTTTTAAAGCATCTTCACCTCAGATGATAGTCTCTGTAAAAGTAGTTGAAACTTTTGATAAAAATGCTGAGAAACAAAGGAAAAAAAAAAAAAGAAAGGTTTGTGATAGTCTAAGATGATGCAACATAATTTAATTGGAAACATTTAAAGATGTTCAACTTACCTAGCAGCTCCAGTACGAAATAAGAGACTCATTAAATTGTCTAATTTATAGGGTATGTAACTTGAGAGTCATCTTGTTACCTAGAGGAAATACAAATAACATGTAATGTGATATCAATTTGCAGATGACTAGGAATTTAATGAACTTTAACATGAATAAGGGGGGTTGTTTTCTTCAAGAGGTAAACACTTAAAAGTGAGTAAAATATTTAAAGGTACTTTCCTGATTTGTAGAAACACTTTCACATGTTTTAAAAAACCCAGCCCTGGAGCAGAACAAAACAATTTCTCAATACATATTTGAAATACCCAATGTTTCCACAGAATGGCTGTGTAAATGTTAGATTGTAAATGTCACTGAAGATAAGCCAAAACAAGGAGTTCACATGAAATATAATATGCACCAGGAACACCATCATTTTCATTACAGATTGAGGACTTACCAGTGATAATTACTTGGAAGTCTTATAATTAAATAGAATCTCCTAATTGTAGCAGCACAGCCAAAAGGCCAAAGGTACATCTGCAGCATGAGTAGACATAACAGCCACAGAAGCATGTACTTAAATAACTCACAGAATACTCCAGAGAAAGTTCTAAATCGTAAATAATAACAGTTTTATCCAACAGAACAATGACCTTTCAGTGAAGGAGAAAGCTGCTCCAAACCAGTCCTGTAAGCACAGAGGCTTCAAGATACAGAGCACCACCTGAAACAGAAATGCTGTGCCATGCGCTTTTAAGTTATTCTCAGCTGAGAGTTGCATCTATTAGTGAAGACTCTTATGAAAGGAGTTTGAGAGGCTCTGCTCCAGTTCAAACAGATAAAATGCTGTCACATCATCCTTGTGGTGTCAGGCCTGCATCTTGATGTTGCAGTGAGGCTAACAACAGAGGTAGTTGAGAAATAGGTGCTTTTAGATTAGATAGGGAATGTCAGCAATATCCATATTAGATATTAGTCTAAAGGGCTGCTGGATCTAAGCAAACCTAGATCACCTCCACAGTACTCTGCACCTTCACACTTATCTCAACAACTGATGTAGAGTCCTTTCTCATTGGCGCTGTGTCCACAGAAGCCTGATTAATTCCTGCAGCGTGATTGAGTGCCCTGGAAAAGGCACCAGTCCTGTGAAAAATAAATAAGCGGTACCCAGGTGCATGTACCTTGACAGAAGAGGGATGTTTTAAATTTTCATGAGTAACCTTTGTTTAAAGTTTCTTGTTAAATGTCAAGTTTCTTAGCTTTTGAGTGTTTGACTTAATGCTTTTAACATTCTCTTGGCTGAGGTTTTCTGATTGTTTTATGGAAAAAAACCCACACCAACAGAGACCATGAAGCAAGCCATTACCTGGGGGGTCCGGATGAGCCCCAGAAAAGGTCATTGGCAGAACCTGGGCTTTTGCATCCCTGGTGAGAACAACTAGCACTTCAGCTGCATCTGGAAGAAACCGCAGATTAGGTAAGGGTGAGAAGAGGATGAGGCTTGGCCTCCATTAGTGGGTTTCATGTGCTGACTGATGGCCTAGGAAACCTGGAGGGAGATAGAAGTTTTCTTATGTGATAGATGCTGGAGAAGAACCAATGCTGACTTGATAAATCCTAAACTAAGAAGCTAGAAACTAAGCTAAAATAGATACTTAAAAATACTTAGATTTTTTTCTACGCTTGTTTGACTGTCTAATAGAATATTCTATAAAACTATAAAAACTTGCAAACTATTTCCTGATCTTGCTTTGAAACGCATATCACAGAAGCTCAGCAAGATTCAAGGGTACAGATCGGATAAAGGGCAAACAATTTGATTGATTGAGGCAACTGTTCTTCTGTGTTTCCACATCCGTTATTGAAAGATGTCATAATTTCTGCGGTAGTGAAGAAATGAAGAATATCTTGAGAGTAGTACTTTTTACACAATGCATACAGGTAAATGCAGAAAATGCCATGGATAAAAGTTGGTCAACGCTCTGTTGAGAAACACGGGCACAAGAACTGCATTTCAGTGTTCTGTCCATGAGCCTGTTTGTTAGTTTGTTAGCCCTTCCTTTGTATACTTAGCCTCCTGAAAGTTATTTTTTTTTTCCTTCACAGTGCTAGTTACATGCAGATACCTTTGAAAATTATTTTCTTATTCTCTCAGTTTGTATTCAAGTGGCCCCAACGCAACTTATATTTTGCTTACATTGATTTTTGTGCTGTTCTGCTATTGTTTCCATCCTACCTTGCTGTCACCTTGTTCTGTGCTTTCTGCATTTGTTTTGCTCTTCCAAATAACTTTCAGTCTGTCCCCAGCAGCTCACTTATGCCAGGGAATATTGGGACAAGCCCAGAGCACACAGGACCTGGAGTTTCCCCTTCTCAGAGGAGGTTAAAGCAAACTTCAATGTGGCTTTTTTTTTCTCTTTAAATTATGAGTGGCAATATAGAGCAGATAGTCTTAATTTTACCTGTAGACAGTGTGATCAAAGCTTGCAAATGCTATCACCATCTTGATCCACTGATAAGTTATTAGTGAAGGATCCAAGTGTAGGTCACCAGATTTCTCTGATAGGTCACTTGGTGCAGCTCAGCTGTAAAACACAGGAATAGGTTTTTGTTTAGAACAAATAGAAAGCAAGACAGTATATTGTCTTTTCAATAGTTGCTAGTAGTAAAATAGACTTCTAATCGGAGAGAGAAAAAAACCCTCAGATGAAACTATTATTCCATGTATTCCACAGTAATTCTCCATTACTTGCAGAAGAAGGTTAAATTGTTCACTACAGTCTTCATTACCATAAATGCCATTGCTGTAGTCTCCTCAAGGGTTAAGGTACCCTTGCTGTACAGTTCCTTTTGGCTTCTGAGCCATGAGGGCAGAGATGGGTGAAAGGTTCATTCCAGATTTTCCTGGCATCACACCTGGCTTATCACCCTTGAGACAATTCTGCTAAACCCTGGTTTCCTAACAGGGACTTCAAATCAAATCCTTATCCTTTCTAAAGGTGCTGTTCTAATTTCCAAGCATCCTGTGTTGATTGTGCTTTGAACCCAGGTATGTTTGTATAACTGCAGGTTAATATGCATTTATAACAGTACTTTTCAACTTCTGATAACAAAAAACATTGCAATCTGATACTCTTTGAGGTCTAGAAAAACATGCCTATTATACCATTACACAACACTCCCAAGAACACTGTTTTCCTCTCGTTCATCAGTGTAGTAATAGGGTCATTAGTCTTTCTGCAACTTCCCAGCATGGTTTCAAAACCAGCTAACAAATGGCAAATACTGGTGGCAAATACTTGTTATCGTATTTGCACTTACCCTTTCTTCTAAAGGAAAGCTGCAAATAAATGTAAAACGTATGGTTAACCTTTACCCTGCTTTGTATTAGCAGCACTGCTAGGACATTGTGGCAGCAACTACTCTTATTTTTGTACTGTATGTGTTCTTTTCTCTCAAAAAGAAGAATAACATAATTATTCTTCTTTAACTTAGGTTCAAAATGTAAAAAAATAAAGGAGGCACTGGTCAGAATTTATTCGTGATAAGGTGTGTCACATTCTGCAAGTTACTATGTTCACACAAGGTTGCATTTGAAGTCTATTTTCACAAGACTTGTGGGATTTGGGTTTTTAAACAAAAACCCGGAAGCCAGAGAAAAACACTTAGCTGCTGTAATTGAAGGTCAATTTCTTTCTGTGTGGTAGGCATTGACAAGGTTAGGGAGAGGTTTTTGAGTGCTCAAAATTGCTAATAGTATTTCTAAGCTAGAACACGTTATTAAATTATACAGTTATAAAGGAGGATATAACTCTAGACTGGAGAAAATTCTCTCTCAGATTATTTTTATGGCCAGACAAAACTCTCCCTGCTAAATATATTGTAATAACAATTGTATTAAATTTTTCTTATGTGATACACAATCCATTTCCTTCAGGAGGGACTGAAGTTTTTGTGACCTTGTACTAAGATGTTAATTCTGAAAGTTTACTTTTATAGCATTTGAGAAGTGATGAAGTTATTTTCTGAATTAAAGGTCTTACTATTAGATTGCTTTTCTGTAGCAAATTATCATAAATTAAGAAAGCCTGGATTTTTCCTGGTATGGTCATTATGCACCAGGGTTTATTTTTACTCATTGCACTTTTAAGGAAATATTTTATCAAAAATTATTTATCTATAATAACAGAACAGAGAAAGAATTTATTCTCTTTCTTCTTGTGCCTGACCTCTGTGTCTGTTATAAAAAATATAAACCTATTAATACATAAATGCAGAATTTGAATCTTTCACAAAAAATAGACTGAAATGCTTTTAAGTGTTTTAAACAGCACTGGAGGGTTTAAATTGATAGGGTTATACACACATACACACACAAACACACAGAGCCCATTTAAAAGAACAATGTAATGATTTCTGGAGACGTTTTGTCTGGGGAACTGCAAAGAATAATCAAGTAGTATTCTACTGAGTACATACCTTAACCAGGATTTTTATTACCACATATGAATCCTATGAAATACAGCTGCATTCCAAGCCTGTTTGTAGAATATTGTATTTATCAAGGAATTTTATTTCTTCCATATATGGTAGTTGACACTGAACTTGTTGATTTTTTTCCTCTGAAGTTCATCACATCTAGGACATAATAGTCCACGCTAAAGAAGGTGGACAGTTTTTTCACAAAGAAGGTAGGAAACTGGCAGATGTCCCCTTGATATCTTTAGTCAAGATGATGACACAGAACAAGGAGAACTGCTTCAGTGTGGAATAAGGGCAAGGCTAGAGCATAGCAAGAGCTGAGTGTGATGTTATATGGAGAGATTTTGTGACAATAACTGTAGGCTTTTATTCAATTGTCTGAAATATTACAGATCTCAGTGTGAACCATAAAGGGGAAAGTGCTGCCTAGCAGTTCCTTGACTGGATCCAAGGAGTTTTTATTTTTAAACAGCATGCATGTTTCATTTATTTGGGTTTTTTTCTAATAGTAATGACTTAAGCAGAAAGAAATTGGACTCGGAGACCTAGCCTAGGTGTTTTGCTTATGGATGTAATAAAAAATAGTTTTTGACTGAGAAAATTATCTTATTGTTCTGAACTGGATAAAAGCACCCAAGTGTCTTGAATCTGCTTAGAGATAGGTGACCTATCGTGTTAAGCCATTTGTAAGATTTTACACATTAAGGATTTTAACAAGAGGTCTTACAGTCATTTTGTAAACACAAATGTAGTGGAAATAAAAGGAATAGGATACTCCAAAAGCTAGGTAGATATCTATGTAAATGAATATGTGAATTTGGTGTAGGTAATAAAAGTTCCTGTCAGTAGAGTGATTATTTGGGTTTTTTTTGGTCTTTCTCCAATATGATGCCTTCTTTTGCCAGGTAATCATTTTGCTATAACAAAAAATCTGTACAGATTAAAGACTCAAAAATGGCTAACAAGATTTACTCATTAAAATCCTAATAATTAAAGTGCAAGTGGTAGAGGTAGTTTTAAGTAAACCTTTTGCTCTTTCTAGCAGATGTGGTGCAGCTGGTCAGAGCTAAGCCTAGGAAAATTAAAAGGTATCAGTTTAGCCTTAACTTTTCTCAAAGTAACCTGAGAGTCATATTTTTGTCGTGGCATAATCTATTCCCTCCCCTTTTGGAAGTTTTGGGTGAAATGGTATCGTGGTGAGAGCTCTCCTAGGAAGCTACTTTGTAAAGCGGGTTTGCTCTTTGAAGTCTATCAGGGTTGGTATTGGGTGTAAATTTCCCACCACAAAGTCCCTGTCAGCTGGAGTACTGTGTGCAATGCTGGACATGCTGCCAAAAGTAGCCCCTTATCTCCTGCATCTGAAGACACTAAAGCTTGAAATTACCCTGGGAATAGATCACATCTCTTCCTCAATGAAGGCCATAGACAAGGGACAATGCCGCCCAGAGTCATATCCAGGTTCCTATAGGCTTCCGGACAGAGCCAAGTGTAAGGGAGGAGGAGAAGTAATTTATTGCATATATTTTAACTCCAGTGCTTCCTTTTCTTTTTTAGGTGATGTGAAAATGACAATGGATGAGCCCAGGATTTCCTCACTGCAAGGTAGTGTGTGAGAATACACTACTCTTGGTACTTTACTGAGCAACAGCTACTCAAACGGAGTGGCGGTGAAAACATTTTGAGAAAAGATGTTTCTTTGTCCTAGCAGATTTGAATCATGCTCTGACCATGTGGTTGCTTGGCATGACAGTAGAAGAGAAAGAATTTGTGTTTGAACTGATCGAACTTTCAACCTTCCCCGCTCTCCCAAAAAAAGGATGTGATGGCTCAGTGGTTTGGGAGAAGACGGGTGGCCTTCTGATACTGCAATGGCCATAGTTTTATGAGAGAATACAGTGTTCTAGCAAAAAAAAATAATGCAATCTTTAGTGTTTTATACATATATTTCTATGCCAACATGGATCTAATGCAATGTTTATCTTAGCGTTTTATAATGAGTACCTTCTGAGTCTAAGAAAATGAATTTTAACTGGTACTGGTAATATTTTCACAAAATGAAATTTAAATAGGAATGCTCAATCCAGTGCATGCTTCAATATGAAATAACACTCTGATAGTTCAAAGAGACATGCAGAACCTGGAACCATAATTTCTTCGGTGAAGTCAACCTCTATGTGTCTCTTGTAAGGCAGAAACTATTAAATGCTTGAAAATGCTTCCAGTATAAAGCCATGGGCAATTTTAACTTCAGGTTTTTCCAATAACCTAGGTCAAACCTTGGGATTTGCTTCTAATTCTCACAAAGGCAGAGGCAGTCTGCCATGAAAAATGAATTCTGAGCTATTCCCAACCCTCCAGAAGACAGAAACGCATAAGATCAGGTCAATTTTATTTAAATTAATCAGCTACTACATTTGGCAGGTTCTTAAGGATGAAAAGTACTGTACGATGATTAATTTTTGATTTCCTGACATAGAATAATTGCAGATATTGCATAAATCTGAAACATAGGATATTTCCTTGCCTCTGTACTTTGAGGTGGCTGAAAGGCCACTCATTAAAATTCACAGATAGTGAGGCGATACAGGTTGCATTTTCTGTCTTTCCAGCTCCCATCAGTGTACATCTCCACACATTTTTCTGTCCCCTTGCCATTCGGCTCATATTGGTGCCACTTGGTGTAATTCAGAGGCATGCCGTTTATATACTTAAATTGACCTGAAGTCTCACCCTCTTTAATGCCCAAGTAAGCATATTGGTTATACTGTTTCACAATACCCAAAATAGCTTTATTCTCATCCTCATTCATGGGAGTTGCAAGAGTTCCTCCAGCCTCTTCACAGGATTCTAGTGCAGATGCAAAATCCACTTTCTTCCCATTGCTGGCAAATATTTTCTCTCCTGCTTGTTTTATTTTCTCATTCAAAGCAAGCACTAAGACATTAAAAGAAAAAAACTAGTTAGTTCTTTTCCATTTCCTATGGTATATTGATGAGGAAGCAAAGAAAGAGAAATCAAGAGAAAATGAAAAGTTGTAAGAGGAACAGAGGGGGGAATAGAGGACAAGAATAAGAGTAAAGGATGAAGAGGAATTAAGATATTCAAAATTTTACCAATTCTCTGGTTAATTACTAAGTATATTGTTATACTGCTTGCAACCATTTGTCTACAAGACAAGGATGCCCTGCTACCATTTGCTACATACGCTATCAGCCCTTATTTTATATTGTATGTACTCTCTAAAGAGGATTAATATGCTCCAAATTTGAGCAAGTGAAAGAGAGAAATGATAACATTTGTGAATTCCTTCTCAGTACAAAAACAACTTACCACCTTTAACAACCTGGCTGATGATAGATAAAAATGCTAGCAACACAGTACAAAGCTGAGGAGTTCCCATGAATCCACATGGAAAGTGTAACATCAGAATATTTTTTAAATAAATCAAATTTGAATAAATGCACCTTAGGGTTCCTGCAAGAAATTTGCTTCTCGAGGAAAACTGAGCTCTGATGCCCCTTGCTTTGGATGAGAAAATGGAGTTTTGTGATGTAGTGCCACTGTCAAGTGCTATTTCTTTCCCGCAACTCATGATTCTATAATTATTTTTGACTATTGCAATTAAAACTGACTGTGAACTGAAAAAGTAATAATGGGAAAAATTACCGCCTTCAAGTCTGCAAAGTCGGTGTTTCAAATTTGCTAAAACATTGTAGCGTTCAATGTCCAGAGAATAAGGTAGACCTACACAGATAAAAATAGAAGTTATACAATCAAGCAAAATGATTCCTTGGATAAAACTAATCATTTACCAAAGCTAAGCAGCACAGGGTCTATATTTTTTAACATCATCTGGTGCAAAATAAATGTTTTCCTGTATTTTTTTCATGCAGTTTTACAATATCGTTAACCTATATTAAAGCAAACCAACACAAACCTCCAACCCTCTGAAATGCTGATAATTCCCCTCAGCACAGAAGAAAATTATTTTCATCCTTACATTTGTCATTTCTGTGAGAGCAGCTTTGCCAAAGAGAATTTGTTTTATTCTAATAATTGTCAGTGAACAGGCACAAGGGAGACCATGGAGAGGGAACAATTCTGTGGCATGATATAATTTTCTTTTTAATCTGTTGGGTGGATACTTTGTGTTTTTACAGTGGGATCTTGTTTTAATGGAAACCATAAACATGGGTATAGGGGAGTTTCTGCCTAGATTGTGTGTAACAGAGCCCAGCCAGCACTGCTTGATAAAGATGGAAACTCTCTGTAAAGGCAGATAGAGTTTTTTTCATACAAATTTCCACATGTAACACAGATCCTACATGTAGAATGAAGTTACTAGTGTGCTCCCATTGTTAACAACTAAAACAGACGGCAACATAAAAGCACAAAATATTGCTGCATCTCCCTCTCTTCCCAGGAAGCAATGTTGGGGCTCTTACTGCACTTCAGAGTCAGTAAAAAAACAACATATTTGACCCAATAAAGAGAGTCCATTTGACTGACAGAACATTATGTGGACAGCAATCTTTTCAAGCTTTTTCACATGGTGGTCCATTATCCCCTTTTTCCCTTTCCTCACCCTGTAGCCAAGGAAGAATATCTCTTCTACGAGTCCCGATCAGGTTTCCAGAGGGTCCTATGAGATCTGGAAAGAGAAGCAGCATTTTCTTTCATATACACATTCTGGGAACTTCAGGATGAAATAGAACTTAATCTCAAACTGAAATATGTTACATCTATGAATATTTTTAACAGCGCTCTAGCCTTGGTAATGGACCTGGAGAAAGCATTTCTACATAGAAATAAAATTACACAGTACAAAGTGTATTCCTTACCAGACTACTTTTGCACTTACCACCTTTGAACACTAGAAAAACCTGCCAAAAGCCTTTTAAATACATCTATAAATACTGGAAGAGCATTTTCTTCATACTTAAAAAGGAAAAAAACTTCTGCTGTGAAAAAAAGCAATTCCCTTTGGAAAATCAAAGGAAAAGCACTATAAAGATATGCACATATTTATATATATTATATTAATACGTTTAAATACTGATAACCTGTTCATTTCCCTCTTCTCCCAGAAAAGAGAGGAAGCCTGTCTTTTAGAAAAAAACCCAAACAACCAACCGACCATTTCCTCCATTCATTTTCCCCTCTTTGCTTAATGCAGCTGCTTCCTCATGGGCACATGTCCCTCTGTGTTAACTGTCTTTATTCATGCAGCCTTCATGACAAGGATTTGTTGCAAAAAAGAGAATTCTACTTACCTGGTCCTTTCAGACCATCTTTTCCAGGCAGTCCAGGAATTCCTGAACATTTAGGCAGCGCGTGGCAAGTCACTAGTAGCAAAGCAGCCACTGCTGCGAGCATGTAGGATGAGTAAGACAACATGATTGCTCAGGCCAGCTGTAAGAAAATCCACATATTTGTCAGGCAGTGATTCCACAAGAAATTGTAAGCATTGCCTTATATAATTGAGCAATTTGCCCCCTTTGCCTTCTTGTAATTTACATTCTTTCCTTGTTTAAATAAGAGATTTCCCAGATTTATTTTGCCACCGTTGCATAGCTTCTACACAAAACCAGTCCTAGACTGATACAGATTGGTATGCTCTTTACAGAATGACAGCTACATATTTAGGCATAGTAAAGACAAATCATCCTTTCTGCTATCGCTGACTATTTGTTGGATTAATTCTTGAGAAATGATGGCCTCAGATGTAACTGATCACACTTAAGCCATTAGTTGTCTGTAAGGGCTATAATCCCTCAATGAAACATAGTTGTGTGTGCTACCAACCTGAAAGGCACAATCTGTTACACCAATTGTTGTAATGGTTTGGAGCTAGTTAGCAATCTATGTTTTAATAAAATAAACACTACTATTTAAGCACGTTTATTTGAAACAAGCAAACTGATAGAGTGTTTTACACACGGGCAAAATTTTATAGCTCAATTAACATTCCTGTCTTGTCTTGTTTTGAACAAAATTCCACAAGCTCGAAAATGTCAGAGTTAGTCTTGTAGAAAATGCATTTTTGCTGGTTGGCAAGAGACCTATTAATCTTATTTTATCCTTTCAGATATAACATTAAGTAGGGTTATAATTGCAGTGCTGAGATATCATGAATAGAAAGAACTCTGAAACTATATATTGTGGGGACGCAGCCTTGGTAATGCCATGCAGTTATAAAACCTTAATGGGTGTAAGACACTATGGGATGCAGATATCCAGCTACTGGCATCATTCGTTTAAAATAATCAGAGAGATAAAACAAAAGTTCAAGATGCGGGAATGGATATCCCTTTCTAATGATGTGTTCTGATGGGTTCACTTTCACACAAAAAGTATAACTTAATACCCATAACTGCCCTGATCTTTTGGCATGAGAGAGGATAGTGCACTACACTCTGTTAAAAACTTCCATCCTTAGAAAAATTCAGAGTTTACAAGATAATTTAATTGATGCATAATAATACATTTATTATAATTACAATTTTTAAAATGGATACACTAAAACTGGTCTGAGCTTTTTTAAAAAAAGTACAGTTCACATCTTCCAGACTGACTGTATCGTAGAAGGCTTTTTATATTATTCTAAAGCTGCATCAATACCAACTATTTTTAAAGGCAAAATTAACTTGTTTTTCTGGAGGAATGTATCAAAATCAATTCAGTAGGACATTCATAAGAATGTTCAACTATGTCAATTTTCTGCATTTTTCTGCATATAGAACCCCTTTAAGTAACAGCACTGTCTACTCCTCATGGTCAAAAATTTCTTTTTTAACAATTGGAAACTTAAAATCCAGCTGAGAAGACGTGCTGTATTTAAAGTGCTGCTGAGTTTCATGTGTTGAATCTGAGGCGTCTCAAGTTGTTTATCCCTTACTCCATTGAAGGCCAGCAGACACCTCTGGCAATGCTGACCAGTGGCTCAGAGAACAGGTTATTAAAGTCTCCAGCAGAAACCTACCTTGGGTGGCTAGGAACACTTTCATCCCTGAGATAAGGAAATGAAATTACAACAGGTACTCTTCATCTGGTGTGGATCATTCAGGGAATTAGATTTGAATGGACTACTGCATCCAGCTCATAATTGGATTATGATGCAGAGTCAGAGTCCTGATTGGTTATATATCAAAATGGAAAAAACCCCAGCTCTTCAGTTTTAATCCACTTTTAATGGCCTCATCAGTCATTACAATCTGGTCTCCTTCAGGCATCTCCTCATCTACTAAAATTGCTAATCTAGGCAAAGTAAAGAAAACTACTAATAAAGGGAAACATTTTTAAAATGTAAATATGACCACAGAAATGAAAAGGAGCAGGTTTGCCTTCTGGCTAAAGTTCCTTGTCATTTATTAAAAGGAAATTCAACTTACCCTTCTGCTTCAAAGTGAAATTAAACAGCAGCTCTAGAAGTCTCCTTTATACAGTGTCGTGTTTGTTAAATGACACCGCTGAAGTGCAGACTGGATAATGAGTGCATGAATGAGCCTTTTGGGTTTTGATTACACACTTGTTAAGCAAATACTGAGAACAATTTTAAGAGTTGAGAAATTTCTTTTTCTTTTATAGTTACAGAAAGCCAAAGTTAGAGAAAAAACAACCTAGAGCAAATAACTCCAGATTTGTAGTCACATGCAAAATGTACAAAAACTTAAAGAAACTTTTGGTGATTCTAAGTGACATTGTAACAATTTTTTTCTTGTTTTGAAAAGGCAAAAATGGCATATAACCACCAGTGGCTTTCGTAGAAGGAAAGGTGCGCTTGTTAATTAGGGAAGCATGTTACCTTCCATATAGAGTCTGATGTGACAATCAGAATTCTAAACTTCACTTCCCATCTCTGTGTCTGACATATTTATCTTACCTTAATATCATTTTCTAGCTGTGTGTTTGCTCAAGGTTTCTCTGAGCATCTGGTCTCTTTTGCATGTAGAGTACAGCTGATCCTCACTTGGTCAGAGATGGATCCTGGAAAAATCTGTATACGTGCACTGAAATCTTAAAATGGAAGCCATTTTCAAGTGAAAAAGAAACCAGTGGTTTTGGTCCTCCGATTTCCCAGCAATAAAGATCTCATGAGTAAATTCCTTCTGGTTCTGATGTCTTCTACTGTAAGGACATTTACACTTGATCTTAGCTGAGGCTTGTTTTATAAAGCCCAGCAAGCTAACAAGTCAGTCCCTCACCTGTAAGACAGAAAAGCTGTGAAGCTGACATATTTCTCTTTTGCTCGTTTACACTGTGGTCTCTTAAGGATAGAATGGTTTTTACTTTTCATTTGCATTTCACTAAAACTACCTAAGTTTTGTCATGATCCCTAACTATAGCGTCTTTCTAACCAGCAGAATTCACAGCTGTATGATAACGCCTTTGGGCTCCTTGTTCAGCCAAGAAAGAGATGTCTAGTATCAGCTGGCTGATACAGCTAAGAGAAAATACCAAAGGAGGAGAAATACTTAGGATCCCCTTTGATTACCTGGTATGCAGCAAAGCTTTGAATGCAGGCTTGTCAATTTACAAAACCTCTAATGCCACTGGTTGAAACTATATCCTTCTGTAGTCCAAATAAGGTAGACGAAAAAAAACCTGGCTTTAAGTGTATAAGATTTGGATTAGATACTACCTGGTAGGTTAAGTACCAGGCAATTTAGCACCATAAAGACATGGGTAATTCAGCAGACCTCTGGGGTACCTACAGCTCTAAGCAGTTGCAGGATGGAACATAATGGATCCAGATTTTGGGAAGTAATATTTTAAATGCTGAGGTATTCTTGGGAATCTAACTTGACAGTACTTAGTCTTATACGGATGCAGTTTCTAGGTCACTCTGCAGCAGTAGTAATGGTTAATATTGTTCTGTGGTATCACTGCCCGTATACATCCTCTCCATACAGATACATGCAACTTTAATACATGAACAAAATGGTGAATCTTCACAGATTTGTACTATTTTCTTCCACCTATACCAGTTTATACTTAAAAAAAAAATAAAGAATTGGAAACATTATCAGGGAAGCTAGTAAAGCTCCACCAACTCCACACTATCCCTGTCTTTCAAAGAAACATATAGTTGATAACAGTTATTCTCCCATGAGTCAGATTTGACTTACACAATGGAAGCTGATAAGAAATCCAAACCATAAACCAACATGAGAGATTAGTTAGTCATTAGATTTACTTAGTTATATGGCAGAACATTAGGGAAAACAAATATACCAGAATAAGGAAGGAAGAAAGCAAATATTTTTTCTCAACTTGGCACCCCTGTAGAATAGCTACCAGGCCTGGTATTTTGAAATTTAAAGGAAAACCTGTGTGGTAATGGATCTTCAGCTGGGTAACACCCACAAAACCCAGCCAGAGAACTCTGATGGTTTCAGTGGGTCACAGGTTCTGCATCATTCTTTCTGTTTTAAGCAGAACAGTAAGATTCCTTCTGATGTCCCCTAGTGCATTAAATATACTATGTTGTTAATGCCAGTGAATTAAACGCAAACCCCACAACGGCCTGCTCAACTACTGCAAAGAACTTGGGGAAAAAAAGGAACCTGATTTTCAGAGATGCCGTGTACCCATAAAGATTGCTTCTTTATATAGCAACTGTGCATGCTGCCCTCCAAAA
Source organism: Nycticryphes semicollaris (assembly GCA_013400055.1). Taxonomy (NCBI): domain Eukaryota; kingdom Metazoa; phylum Chordata; class Aves; order Charadriiformes; family Rostratulidae; genus Nycticryphes; species Nycticryphes semicollaris. The sequence goes on along the minus strand of VXBJ01003365.1, from coordinate 607,279 downwards.
AGTAATTTGAAAACTAATAACTGCCAAGGTGGTTTCAAAACCAGAACCAATTCTGTATAGCTTTCAACCTCTAATTTCCAGAAAACAAGGTGAATCTCCATTTTGCTCAGCACAGAGTTTTGAAATGAGTTGATTACTAACAACCTTATCACGGCCCAATCTGCATAATGCTCTTTCATGTAAAATGCAGTGCTGTAGAGCCACACTAGTTTATTTTAGCAATCTGCGAGACATTAATCTTAGATGTGTCACAGGGCTGCAAGTTCCTGATATCAGCTCTCTGAGCTTGTCCTTGGCACAGCATCTGTGTGGTAAGCAGGTGTGGTCAATTCTCCAGCTTTACCTTCTTCAAATCAACAGTATTTTTTTTATATTTCTAGTATTTTCATTGTAATCTATTTGCTCTGCTGCTATAGATCTTAGAATCCCCCAGACTTAGGTACCTATAGTCAGTTTTAAGAAGACTCATTGGCATCAGCTTAAGCCCTCATCAGAAGTCTAGGGAACTAAACATATGTCACCTGTTAAGTAATGAAAGAATACAGTGGGTAAAGTGCTGCCTCCTCCCCCCCGTGGTAAAATTTTATTGAGACCAATCCAAACAATAAATATTTTTTTCAGAGCTTTTGTTAAAAAGGCAGGCGTGGTTCTCTCTTGCAAAAACTTATAACCTTAAAACTATGTTAACAGAAGAATTTACTTGTCCTTTGTTTTCAGATTATATCCGATTCCTTCTTTCTCATATACCTGGAGCAATTGATTTAAACTACTGATTCATAGTTAGCATACTACAGGACATCAGGAAAACAGCCTCTTGGATTACATGAAAATGGTAAATGAGTTGATAGACAAGTCATTTTGATTAGACTGTTATTTCTATGCTTTAAAAAAAAAGGAGAGAAAATCAACCAGAGCACATTAAAACCAAGGCAAGAAGCAGCTCCTCCTTTGACATAATGTGGCAGATTTTTAGACACTGTCTTCTTCCTTCCTTCAGGTAGAACAACCACTCTATCCCGTTTTCCCTTCCCCTGTTCCCTTTCCAGGCTTAGTAAAATTCTAAGCATAACGTAATCGGCTTCTGTCTTCTCCTTCTAGAAACAAACAGAAACCCTGAAATAAACTCATTCTAACTTCATAACCTAAGAGTGATAGAGTGATTTCTAGAAGGTCTGTATCTTACTTGTTTCACAGCTAGGGAAACTAAAGTTTAGAGAGATGCTGTCCCTAGGATCACTGAGGAAGACTGTTTTGTTTTTTTTCCAAAGCACCTATTTACTTTTCTATCCTGTAGGCCTGTACCTTGTATCTTCCATAGTAAGCACATACCCCCTCTATGGGAACACTACACTACAGTATGGGAAGTGACTCCTAATCCTTGGTCAGCAACACCACAAAATTACCCGCTGCAATATCAATTAGTAGTGTCATGATGGAGAAAATACTGCCTTTTCCTTACTAGAAATGGTGTGAAGAGTAATCATAGAGATGTCCTGCCACACTTTGTTCCCATGGAGATGAACTGTACTACGTCCCTCCTATCAAAAGTGGTAATAGGAAGCAATTTATGCTTGAACACCCACTGGCCAACATTGCCTTGGAAACATATGCTTGTAATTCATATCTTGCCCTTATAAACAGCCACCTGGCCCTTGTTATCAATTCAAAATAAAGACAATCTAGCCTGCAGATAGCAAAAAAGAATCCTGCTAAGCCATGATTACGTTGTTATTGCTGGGAAATGGTCCATCTAATGTCTCACTGATAAACATTACAACATATATATCCAAAAGCATTGTCAACATTTTATTTGCAAATGAAACTCGAAGTCCTTGGGAGAAACTTGCTATTGAAAACAAATGACAGAAAATGCAAAGTCACAGATGAAAATAATAAACTCACCAAGCTGCTGTTAAGGTCTGATGGTCACAGTAAAATGAAGCTGCTTTGCGTCTTAATGAATGGACCCCAACTGGTATTGAATTCCCAGGAAAGACCACATATTGTGGTTGTTATGGCTGTTGCGATCTGAAAATTAAGATGATAGGTATTACAGAAGTTCATTTTGCACAGAACTTTTCAGGAGACTGAACACAAAATTCTGCACGTTTTAGCTAATTGTGTTTTTTGAAGCATATAGTATTTAATATAATGCATGATTGCTTTTGTAATAGCATATTTTTAGATTTTAATTAGTGCAAAAATATAGGGGAACACTTTATGTCTCTTTGGTAGCAGACAGATACTAAGGCACTTCGTTATTTCCGTTTCCATGCAAAGCAGAGCACCTGAGCAGCCGTGCATCCATCCAGCTCCTGCCATTCAGCACAGTGGCTTTGTGCTGTGGTGGGAACCACTGGCAGAACAGCTACAGCATGACATGCCAAGGAAAGGCCATGGGCTGATGTACCCAAAAAAGCAGACTAATCTCCTTACCTTTTGTTGTTACCTGAGCTGACGTGAAACTCTATAATGAGCTGTTATTGCAGGGGCTTCAGCATAGAAATAGTCTTGGAAAATTCCTCTAAGGGACAAAGAGAAAGGAAAGGCGCCGCTACTAATATATACTTATTAAAACCCTTTTCCTTTAACCCTGAGCATCCCCTGACTGTAGCTGGGCATCCGGAACGAAAAGTTCTGGAGCCCAAATAGTAAAGAGAGTTATTTTGTAGCTTTCTGCAGTAATTTATTTTTTTTATTACTAGGTTTTCAAAGATCTTAGACTAAAGAGGTTATTGATATTTTGAAGGATCCTTATAGTTTTTAATTACAAGCCAATTTCCTTACCGAGTTCTCAGAAAAACTTTGCAAGCTAAGCTCTTAAAGAAAATAAACAAAATTTGCTGAAATTGTTTGGATTTTCCTACATAGTGACATATTACCAAAACTACTTATCTACTAATAGAGATAATACAAAGGAATTGGAGGAAAAGTTTATTTCATAATTAGCAATTGGGTAAGTAAAGAGGTTACAACTGAGAGGATTCTCTCAACAGAAATATGGCTTATTTCAAACCCAAATGGGTTTTTTTTTACAACAGTTGCCGCATTGAGATTCTGTATGAAAAATATTCATGTTTTCACCATCTTGACATAGTAAAAATGGCAAGATTTGGGCACAAAAATTCTTCATGTTCAAAATAAAAGCTTATGGCCTATGTCTGGCACCCTAATAAAAAGCAAACATGTGGCATGTTTATATCCTTGGATCATCACTGCTAAAACTACGCTCCTTTTATACAGTTTGGCTTGTTATTATTACAGTCTGGTCTATATCAAGAATCTTTTGTTCTGATTATAAAATGTGAAATTGGCACCCAGAACTGGAAAGATTAGCACAACAAACCATATATATTCATTCATTTATGAGGATTAGAAGACTGCTGCAATGTAACAGAAATTCAAGCAGCTGAGTCTGTGGCATTTTAAAAAGCACTGCCACCCAATAGTATTTTTTCCTTTTCTATTTCTTTGAAGATTTCAGTAAGATATCCATGTGGAACAGAAAAAAACAGTGGCAAGTTCTTGGATTTTTTTTTACTTTTTAACCAGCAAAGAGTTTTTCTGTACCAAACAGAATGATTCATGGAACCCTGCATATTAAGGTAGGAATATGCAACTCACTTTGAGTCTAAACCATAACACTTGCACTTCTAAAATCTAATTTCCAGTGACCTTCAAAGGGAATTTGGTACTTAATTGCCCTTTGAAAACTGTGGACATAAAATGTTGAGGAGAAAGATGAAAATCAGTAAGGAATGGGAAAATTCAGAGAAGGAAGGTCTGAGATATTACTGGGAGGAAATTGTTTCCAATCAGATGGAGGGGGGGAAAAAGGTGGGCTATTCAATCGCTGGTTGGGGTAACAGCACTGCTAGTAGTTTCCTTATGCTAAGGCCACAGTCACTGCAACCTCTAGTGCAAGTTGCACAAGGAAACACACTCAACATCTGTTTTCTTTCACCTCTGCAGTGGATTTTCTTTTTTAGCTGGCTAATTAATGCCCCTTGGAGTTAATCTAGTAAATTAAAAAAAATAAAATTAAAAAAAGAAAAAAAAAGAAAGGAACAGATGAAGACCAAGAGAAATAGAAAGAAAACAAACAGGAATAAAAGGGAATGAACAGAACCCTCCAACCTCGGCGTCTCTCTGGAGAGACTGGGAGATCTTGAATTTTGCTTGAGGCCAGAATGATTAAAACTAAAACCATTTAGTAGGTTATTAAAACACAACAGTCTTAGCTTGCATGACAAATCAGCAAGAATGTTTAATAACCCTGAGAAACGTAATAACCACAGATGTCAATGCCCTAACAAACAAAATAAAATTTATTCCATGGGGGTCACTCCATACAGTCTTCATAGCAGCTTTATATGCAGTTTTGAAGCTTAAACATTATCTTTCTCAGTAAGAACAAGAGAAACTAAAAAAAAAAAATAAAATTATAAACAACGATTTCAACTACCTGTTGATTTTTATTTATTTATTTATGTTTACATTTGGTTTAGCATTTGTTGCTCTGGTTTGAGGAATCACTCTTGGAGGCTGGCACACAGAAATTTAGCCCCTGTACACTCAGGCAGCTCATGACCTGGTTAAGGAGCAGTTGTCCTGTTCTTAGTGAGGCAATCTGAACTACAGCCTGGCCTGGAGATTTCAGATCCACTCCGCTAAACATGGCAAATATATGCATATCTGTACAATGGACTGTCTCTCCACACCTTTTCCATCCAAAATGCAAAAGCACAAACAGCAACTTCTCTTCCTTTTGCCTCTGATTCCAATGTGTGGCCTGTTCTCTGAATATCCTTATCTATGTTTGTGAGAGGGAAGTAGGTTGTAGCATTCCCTCTATAAAAGCAGACTGTGATATCCTACAAACCTCTAGTTTTGGAGGGAGTGGACTGCAACAGAGACCCACCTGCAATATCAGTAGCTGGCAGGCAGAAATGTGCTTGTTTGTCAGGAGTGGGAATCTGCACAAAAGCACTTCAAATATGCTTATTTTTTAAGTAGTCTCATTACTTGTCTAACCAGACTGTCTCAGGCGTTCAAGCTGGAAAACAAGTGTAGCAAAGGTTTTTCCTAACTGTGCCCTTTCAGACGTGTGTCCAGCCCTGTGCAGAGCCCATCCTGCTGAGTACAGGGAGTTGCCCCTTTCACAAGGTCAGCCCACATCCATTGTTACCTTGGACAGTCCTCTAAAGCTCAAGTGGATTTTAAGCATTAACTTCTAAAAGATAGCTTTTGAAACCTGCAGAGAACAACTGTGCTCCTAAGTGTTGCAGCTACCAGTGTTACCACGCAAACGGTACGCTGCATTTCTTTAGTGTCTATTTCCCCAGCTTTGTTTCCACACAAATGGAGCTCAACTGCCTAATACCTTCCATTTTTTAGTTACGTTACAGTAGCACAGTGCTGTGCCACTGTAACAGAGATAAATGATATAAAATAGTATACTTCCTGACAACTCACACAATTTGCCAGAATAAAGGCCAAATTCAGACCTATTCTGAGAGCATTTGACAAAGATAAACTTCAGGGCTGCAGCATTCAAAACCACTGGAGAGTTCCCAGTAACTCAAGACAGAGTGTACTATACAATTTTCAGTGCAGAGATATGTAGTACACGTAAGCGTTGCAGACAATATATTTTAAATAGTTTTTACAACTGCTATTGTGTGACGAGCTTGCAGCTTTTCTTGCCATACAGAGTCTTGTCATACTGCTGCCAACACTTAATCCCCATTTGTTAAAAATACAGGTTCTGCATTTAAGATGGATTTTAAAGCATGAGATTAATAGGAAAAACCTATTTTTTTTCTAGTTGTAGAACTTTCCAACTGAAAGGCTTTTAAGCTTTTTTCACCATTAGTCATGAAAGCTAGAAATGCACTTTAGTTGTGTAAATGAAAGCTGAGATTCTCCAGATGCTAAGAATTGCAGCTTTAAGCTAAATCCCAGGTACTAGAGAATAACAGCACACAGAGGGCAATCTGAGCTTTCAAGGTAAATACTACCTTTTTTGCTTTACTGGTTTGTCATGCACAAATAAAAGATTAGCAGGCTTGGGAAGTAACATTAATACCCTACCTTTTTTTTTTTTTTCTTTTCAGTTTAGCTGTAGCTCTCTATAATAAAAGGTAAAGGTGTAAAATGGTTTTTAAAATACATAACTTCTTCCACCTGCCTCTTTTCCTAGCTTTGCCCTCTTTACCTTGCTTCCATGAATTCATACAGCTGCTGAAGGAGGGTGGAGAGGGCTTAAGAGGATAGAGGGGTTAGAAGGTTATGATCTGTAAGCAAAGTAGCACTGATCAAACCACTTCTGAGTGGGTCACCCTTGCACAGGTGCCACTGGATCCATAAAGTACGAGTTCAGAGAGAATCAAGAGAGTAACCAATGTAATCATTATGATGGCACCTAAGAGGTTTCAGGATTTCCAACTAAACGTGGTGAAGCGCGGTTCCTATCTCAGCTAAAGCAGCTGATAGTAGTTTAACTTCCCTTGTTGTACCACAACAAAAGTTTGAATCAAAACCGTATTTGGGAGTAATTCTTGGGGCAGGGGGGAAGGTTGCACAAAGCCTTCTTTTGCACACATCTCAAGCACAAAACAAAAGGTGATTGAGAGTTGTAGCCCAACAGAGCAGATGGGAGAAAAGGGGAAGAGCTGCTGATCTCCAGAGCTCTCCCAAGAGAGCGCAGAAAGCCTGGTGGGGAAAGCTGCAACAAGGCAGCAGGACCAGATGGTTTAATCCCTCCTCCCCCTCCTCACTGCCTTCAGCATATCTCTGAAATGTGTTCAAGTGCAAACTGTGAGACAGAGTAGGACAGTTAGGGATGTAAACAACTAGGGCTCATCATGATACACTTGCTGCGAGTATCCAAACAATGGGGTAAACAGGAGACCAAACTAAGGTGAAGCAGCCGAGGAACTGAGGGCAGCTTTGGGGTTTCGAATGTTATACGACAGTGTACATACTCATGCATTTTTTGCAGCTCTGTGGTAATATTTTCCTTTAAGGCTGCAACGAAACACTGAAATTCAGTCTGCTGTCCTGATGCAGGCCCATTTCCATGAAGCCCAATGTTAGCACACTCAGACCCTGAAATCAAACACATCAGTGTGAGCTGACTCCTGCTCTCACATTCTGTATATGCAGTCCAGCTGTTTGAAGTTTTAGCTGTATTTAAAAACCCTGGCAGAGGACGCCAACCAGATAGACACTAGAGTCTTACTCCCACTGCAAAGCTGCCAGAAGCTTCTTGCAGGATTAATGCACAAGCTCAGCCCTGTGGGACAAACTGTGCCACTGGTTGAAGGCATAAACAAACCAGAGCATGCAGCCAGCCAGGAAAAGCTCTTAGAACTGTCTACCCTGAAGCACTGATCTAAATAGCTCAAGCTACCAATGTCTGAAACATCACTAGGGTCACAGACCACAAAAAGTGATGTTAACTGTAGGTGCCTCAGGATAAATTCATTCCCTAGAGATAACACAGAGGGTTCCAGTCATGCTGCTACTGCTGAAAGGTTTGGCAGAGAGCTTAAGAGAGATATGGGACTACACCTAGGTTTCCAGGCTCTTCTGCATTATTTCTTCTCCTGAGCATTATTGGCCAAACTACAATCCAGGAATTATTTTTCTTTCCTTCTGTCTCCAGGTACTAGAGCCACTTTGGTAGCACTAAAGCCCCAGACTTCCCTGCATAACACTTCTCCTCTGCATGTTTCACACAGGAGGGTGATGCCTTCTTCTATAACAGGAAAGAAGCCAGACCAAACAGCATGTTTCTCTTCTGCTTTGAGCATAAGTGAACCACCCCTTCCCCCATATTTACGTGGTATAATTAAAAAATAAAGTGTTAAGTTGCTACTGATTGAAATAGCTTCCTGTTTCCACTTTGTAGTTCCCACTGAAAATTGCCACTTGAAAAATAAAGAGAAGGAAAAGAGCTTTTCAGAGATTGAGTTTTTCACATGTGACAGGATAGCTCTTCCTGAGCCTGTACTTAGCCTGAAATTGTGCTGTTTTAGAAAGATAAACCCAGCAGCTGATTAACAAATGCAGCTCTCATCCTGAATTACTCAGGAGCTCTGTGGAGGTCATATTAGCACCAAATGAGATTGTGCTAATCAGGGGTATAACAGCAAATACAGATTAGTTTATAATTAATGCAAAATTAAGTGGTCATCAGGAATGCTGATTTAAGTCTCTTGGAAGATAATAGAACACAATTTCAAACTTTTTCTCTCTTTCAGCACCTACTGAAGAAAGGTGTCCTTAAAGAAAAGTGTCCCTATCATGCAATGTCAGAAAGGTCAGAACTTAGGGCACATCTGATAGTACACCACTGAGTTTAAAAGTTTCAAATAATATGACTTAATAAAAGCTCATTTTCTATTTCCGGGTCTTGTTCCCACCCTGTGGTCTGAGAAGATCAGCCTGCTCCTACGCAATGCTCTGCCAAAGCTCACAGATTTCAGCACCACTACTCTGCTCCTCCGAGAAATAGCTCAGGACAGGACATTTTACTGGGTAAGCCCAGACTAATAGAGCTATACTTTCACTTAGACAGCTGCTAGGGCAACTGCATCAGAGATGGATTTTCACCAGTGCAATACCGAGCAGGGTTTGGGTCTCTAGAAAGGAAGGGAAGTTAGTGGCTTCCCTTCTGCACAGGAGATGTTTCAGGTGAGGAATCACTTGCCTTGAGATGGTTACATCAGGGAAAACCTACAAGGCAGGGAAAGCTAGTAACAGGCAAAGGGATATCTGACTGAAGCCTGAGATATCTTAGCGGCCCAGGAGATGAGCTGACTCAGTGTTTATTTCAAGCAGATTCAAGAAATACTGCTTGAATTTACCATATACATTATCCTTGCTGAGGCCAAATATACCTTTTATTTACATGGCTTGATAAAAAAGTTAGTTATCTGATGTTTGGATTGTATGAAACTGAACATACAATATGAATGTTTTCCCATTTTGCTTTCATGAACTCCCAGTGTTTTTAGCATAGTAATATTATTGTATTTACCTGCAAAGAGTTTTGCAGTCTGCATACATCCCATTTGAGTGATATGTAGTGGTCTTCGAACACAAGCAATCTTAACATAAGTTTATAAAAAAGCTTTGTAAATTTCTAACAACAGCACTGGAGATTTGCTGGGCAAAATAATGTAAAAATTAATCTAAATTACATTTCAGAGCTAGACTCTTGAGAGTGTGACTGACATGGCAATTAGAAATAGTATTTCTAAAAAACCAGAACATCTGCAAAATATTAGTCCAAATATTTTTCCAATCAGCAGTTTAGCCATTGTAACCTACTGGCTGACGCATTGGGGGCATAATATATCATTGCTCTTAGTCCAGGTCCAAATGAAATGGTCACAAAACATACCACGGTGGTTTTTGGATAGAAACTCAAGGTAGACTTACATAATCATCTCAAATAAATGCATTGGAGCCTGAATTGCCACTGACCCCAAAACCTGGAAGTACAACAAGATTGTACGTACTCCCTAGAATGTTTCTTTCTTGTCCCAAATTAACCCAAATTTGTCTTTTAAATATTGTCCCATATCCTGTATTTTCATATTAAAAATATTGATTAAAATCTCCCAGGCAAAATTTAAAAGTTTTTGTTTTCTATAGCTGCCAATTAATGAAGAAACAGAACGTAGTTCACTTGAGAACTGCAAAGATACCTTGCCAGAACTGACAAGGAGAACATGATGCAGATCAGCAGATACATCATACTCTAGAAAATGCATACCCTTCACCAATTTCTGTAATTTCTTTTTTGCTGTACTTGTATAACCTGGTGCAGAGTAAAGAAATGTCATTATGGAATTATGCAATGAAAATAATAGCTATAAAACAGATGAGCTGCACACCAAATGCTCCTCTGTACAGATATCTTCCTATGTTCCCATGCCAGTGTAGACACAGTCCTCTCCACAGGGGTACTTAGCTTACATGTCTTAAGCTCAGTGGAAAAGGAATTAAAAATCTTCTGTTATTTCATGGTCAAAAATTTACAGCCTGTGTGTAAACATTTTTCTTAACTGTTGACCTTTTAGTATTGGGTTTTGTTGTCAGGGTATTTCACCTATTCCTAGTTAATCCAGTCTGTAGCTGACCTTGTTGTAGTTCACTTGAGATGAAAGTAGCTCCCATCAAGAAAATCATAGAAGCCTATGGTATCACTTCTCTCACATTAAGGACCTATTCACATAAATAAGGCCTTTGGCTGTTTTTCTGCATGAGCTAAATTACATTCGGAGAATATTTCACCACAAAGCTCTTGTGTTTAATTTAAGGCAAAATTTTTCTGCTTTCTACAGCATTCAAATTTTGATCTAAATCTCCTGTACTTCAAATGATGCCTATCAATTGCCAAAAAAATCTTGTTCTCTTGTGGTTGTTCTACAGCACATGAAGCAACCTGGCTGGGCATTTTATGGTTTTATTCCTCTTTATAGTTACATTTCATTTTCCTATCAAATGGGAAAAACAGCACAAAAATAGCTGAAACTTCAAAACGGAAATTCTTTGCATGTCAGTAATTATTTGTGTGCAATGGACCTCTGTACCCAGATGACAAATACCACTCGAGGCTCTAAGTGATCACTAGCAGTCAATAAGTCAATATTAGAACTAGAGCAGAAGCACGCTAAGAGGAAAACCATCACCAAATGCTGAAATAACATAGGACTGTATGCACTGTCCATTATTGACATAGTAAAAGGATATATCAGAAGCAACACGTGGAGAGTAATCTCTCCAAGTTTACAGCTCAGAATGTATAAAATTTTTTCAATAGTTTCAAGATTATTAAGAAATGCTTCCCTCATGCTGCATTTATGAGGAACTCATAGGAAGGTATATACAACAACCAGCCTGCTGAGCATGCCATAACTCATTAGCCTTATTACCACGATGCTAAACACCATTTAATTCATAATGATTGAAAAAAATAAATAAGTATTTTATTAGGAGATTGAAAACTACCTTTCAAAGAGAAACCAATTATAAATACATTCTAGTTTTGATTATTCCAGGCCACCAATATGGGATTAAACTTCTACATCAACCATGTAAGCGAGAGCAAAAATGTTGTGTTTTCTTAGATTCATCAGCTAAGGAATTCACAAATAATTGAGGCAAATGTATTTGAACAATTAACGTCATTGCATTTCCAGAGTCTTGTATTACTGCACAGTCTTCATTTTTCTCGATTATTTGTTTCTCCAGCTTTCCAGTTTGTGTAAATTACAGCCCCTCCATTCAGATACATGAACCTGCCCTTCAGTCTGTTCATCAGATATCCCCATATAAGCCTGCTTTGAAGGTCTTATTAAGTCTTTTAAAGCTGTGTTCTCAGCCTTACTCCTAGGAGAGGTAAGTGCACTTCCAGCTTTTTCACAAAGGGATTTTCCATTGTCAAAAGTATCTTCTTTTCCAGTTGGGAGAAATATATTTTTACCAGTACTCTTGATATTCTTTAAAACTCAAAGCTAGAAACAAAAGTAAACATAATTGTATTATACCAAAAATTGATCATGCTATGATAATTCATCCATATCACAATTATGAAGTAGCTAATACCAGCTATAAACAGGCTACTTGTGGAAGCAGTAGGCAGAATCCAATAGAAATCAAACAAAATAGACACCTGGATGTATCAAGACCACAGCTGAAAATTAGAATTTCTCCAGAAATGGGATCATAAGTCTTGTTCTAATGATTTTAATTTCTAGTTCATATAGTATTACAGCTCTTGAATCAGCATCTGAAGGAATTCACACTCAAATTGCAAGCATGAGAAGTTTCAATGCAAAAATCACAGATCAATTAAAAGAATAAAGGAATTGAGCTGCAATGAGGAGATCTTCTGTATCCATCAGCTTTATCACAGAAGCCAAAGCTGAGGGACTGTAACAAAATTCAGGGTTTAAAGCAACAGAGCAGAAAGAGGAGGACAGCTTTTGTGAGCCTAGGAAACTGAGTATTTATCTAGAAAAATATAAATTATTGTAGAAGTAGGAATATATAGCTCACATCCTTGAGAGACCTTCATGAAAAGCCAATGGAAACTGAAACTTTTGTTTCATTGAGCAGATAAAACTGCTAGCAGCAATTCCTTTGAAACACAGCTGCTGGCTTTAATGGGCACGTTAGTTTATCTTACCGTCTTTAGCACATTTCGGGGATCAGTGTGAAGGGAGTCTACCACCTTATAACAGTGATACAAAAACTGGGACAAATACATAGTTAAATTTTCCCCTGGTGTTGTGGGACCAGCACAATACTCTTGTGGACAAGGGACTCCCACCATGCTCCGGTGCCAGATAGAACTTCCACAGTTGTTTCAGACACCCTTTTCTAGGCTGCTGACACATGAGCATAGGAGGACAAAAGGGAGATAGCTGAAGAGATTACTGCTACCAGCTGTTCAGCCATTCTGTGCCCTTCAATTTCTTGCCCCAGTCTCAGGTTATTTTCAGGCTTTACACACAACTATGGCTTCAAAGTTGTAAAGACGCCCCCTTGGAAGGATGACCAGTGGATGGTACGGAGCTATACAACTTTATTCTGCTGATGTTTGTGATGTGGTAAATTGCAGCTTATGTTATTTCCTCCTAAGTTAATTTAAGAACAATGATGGACCTTGTGCTTTTCCTAATGTGGCATTTGTACCAGAGCTAGTAGTGCACTGATGAGATATTCTTTGAAAGTTTTCACACAGTATCTCTTGAGAAGTTACTTGCAGCCAGGCCCAGGCTGACGACATCCCAATCCTTGTCTTCTCATAGAAAATTACCTACAACTGAGGCAGTAAGAGAAACGTAATGCAACACCTTCACCAAAAGGCTTGTCAAACATGGGAACAGGCTGCCCAGGAAAGTGGTTGTGTCACCATTCCTGGAAGTATTTAAAAGACCCATAGATGTGGTGCTTAGGGACATGGTTTAGTGGTGTACTTGGCAGTGCTAGGCTAATGGTTGGATTTAATAATCTTAAAGGTCTTTTCCAACCTAAGCAATTCTATGATTCTATGATCCCACAAGTATGTGTAACAAAGCCCCTGCCCTGTATGTTGACAAAGTGATCCTTAAAGTTTGACAGGTCAGTTCAGGAAGGATGTATTCTGTGAGACAGCATTTAATTAATGACCATCTCATGAGCAGCACAAGAGAAATTAATGATGTTTGTTTCAACCTACTGTTTTCAGTCCCTTCTCCAGCAAATGCATGTCTATCACTTTACCAGGCCAAAAAGAGAATTAATCAATGATTGGACCTTATCTCTCTGTTATCTATTTAGTTCAGCCTCCAAGAGGTGTACTTTTGTCTCCAAAGCAGTTACTTGTCTCTGCAGGTCATTGGTTACCACAACTAGGAATTAAAGGTGTTATTTAGTAATTTATTTTAAATTAACTATACAACTGCCTCTGAGATGCTTAGCTCTCCTGTAACCTGAAGCCATGTGAGAGAGCTTTTTTGTTTCCAGAGCAGAAAACACAGGCCACATTGCAGTTTTGTTGCCAGGGAGTTTGTCCCACTGGGAGAGCCTTAACCCTGACTGGGATGAATACTTGGGTGGGCTTTGAATTCTCAGGGCTGCCACAGTCATCTTCTATTCAAAGGGAAAAGCTGGTTTCTCAAAGGCAAAACACACATGTAAATGCTTTTAAATTAATTAAAATTGAAGTAAAAAATACATGAACAGGCAAAGAAAAAAATGCTGTTTATAATATGAGGTAGAGAGTTTGTTTGTTATTTCATTCACAGACAACAATAAACTAGTGATTCATTCCAGACACATTTTTCCCCTAGTTATGCTGGGCACCTCATCTCCCGTGTAACAGATGGTTTATATTTCTGCTCCTCACAAATCACACCGTCCCTCAAATGATGTTACAAGAATGCCAGACTTTAACACTTTTTTTTTTTTTTTTAATATATTAAAAGGTTGGAAACAAGAAGCACAGAAATATGAGAAACTTACTTCTTACTTCAACATCCTCCTTTTTCTCCTTTCAGTCCTGTAGGTCCTGCTTTTCCAGGGAAATCCTGCAGACCTCTCAATCCTCCTCCTAGAGTTTGATTTAAAATAAAATAATTTGACTGTTTTCTAAGTTTTTTTTCCCACGAAGTAGTGGTGCTTAGAGAGAGAGTACCAAACACTCCTTTCTTCCCCCCTCACCTCTAGCTTCCTCCCCTCCCCCCGGACAATAAAGATAAACCCCCAAAAAATGAATTGTTCCTAAGGAAAGCTTCATTTGCTAGGAAGTGCACTACTTTAATGATTACTTTGAATTCCTCACTGCACCTACTTATCACACTGAAAACCCAATGAAAGAAATGCCATCTCATGTTATTGCAGAGGTACACATGGTCTAAAACCAGAAAGCCAATAGACTTCAGCTGTAATCCAAACACACATCACAGTATATGACCTAGAAAATTAGCTAAATCATAAGACTAAGGATACTTCTGAAGCAGTTTGTTGAAACAGATAATGCTGGTTTTACTTATTTCAGCCACAAAATTGCAGAGGCATACTGAGGATATGTGGTCCAGGAAATGTCTATACAGAGTATCAATATATGCCACTGAAATTTTATATCAAGTGGTATCCATAATGATGGGAGTTTGCTTGGAGGTTGAAAAGCGGTTATCTAACTCCCAGATGTGTGGCACACACATGAGAACACAGAGTGGATACAGTAAGAAAGTACACAAATTCCATATGTACTTATTAAGTGTTTGGACAGAAACTACAATTTGGCAACTTGAGAGAGCAGGTGACTTCTACCACATGACAGAAAGCACTTGCTGATCTATTTGCTGGTTGCAGCAGTGCATGAAAAATGCTACCTAACTGACAAATCATGCCTTGGGGGAATTCTGTTGTTGGGAGTTAAGAGAGTATGAAGCAATCAAATTATGACCATCAGATTAGTAGACAACTCTAACAGCCATCATTTCTGGTTTTGAAAGGTGTCCCCTGCAAATAAAAAGCAATAATAATTTAGTAGTATCATAGAAACTCTGTTAAGTGATTCCGAGTACAAATGGTATGATCAAATCAAAAACTCATTGTATCTCTGTTTTATGGGCTGCTGTAAATTATTTTAAAAAGTAGTATTATAAATGCAAAAAGCATTTTCAGCTTCCTGAAACTGTGCAGAGCCGACAAAAGGTTAATGGGGCAGAAGAAAAACAGAGAAGTAAAAGGACAAAATGAAAGAAGGAAGAAGGCACGAAACAAGACCAAAGGGATGATAATAAGTGTCAAAAATACAATATTGCTAAATGGTCATAGCTCTATTCCTGGTTCACCCTTTTCAGCTGTGGGATCATGTCTTCCATCTCTGTCTGGTAAGCCATTGACTGCAGGAGCATTGCAGTGCTGAGTTAATCGGCAGGAATATATTTTCTCTTCAGATTTATCTTTGTTAACGGAACATATTACCATCAACAGTGAAAGCCAAAGCACCAAAGCATTGAAAGGCTGAAGAAGAGTCATTGCTATGTCTACAGATCTGTGACAGATCAAACAGAGTAATTTCATAAATTTCTTCAATTACATAATTTTAAAGGATTGCCTAGGAAAAAGTTGCCTACATTGCCTAGGAAATACACTCTTGTCTTCAGCCAAAAGGCCAAGAACAAAAGATAGTGTCTGAACCATTTCATCTAGTGTCTGTATACTGAGTATGGAAACCAGAAAAAAAAAACAACCAAGTTTATAGGAATCTGAAAATCTCAGTATAGCAACCTAAAATAGCAACAGTCATCAGTAGTCAAGTTTGGGATGAATCCCGAACTCTCCAGCAATTGCATTTCTATTGGGATTCTTCTTTCCACAGCTATCAGGACTGTTGTATGTCTAAGCTTAGAGTGATTAAGCTGTTTCTTTTTATAGCATCTCCACTACCAGCAAACCTCCATAGATTAAAGGACAAAAAGCTTAAGTGATTTAAGTAGTAATGATCTGATTGCCTCCCAATTTCTCCTTTCAGACCTTGTACATTAACAAGATACATTTCTTCCTCAGTATTACAGCCCAGAGCCAAAGTCCCCTTGGATCCTAGTTCCGTGACACTTTGCTGCCCTCTCTGAGCAGAGCAGCAGGAACAGGCAGTAACATCATAAGTTAAAGCTCTGCCTGATATTCTGACAAGTTGCTCTATAGTAATTGCCCTTGATTTTAATATGAGGGTCAAATTTTAAGGCAATCATGCTTCATGTATTATAGGGTGTTTTACTGAAAAAAATAAAAATAAGCTACAACAAACATGAGCTGACAAACTTTTATAGTAAATAAGCCACATACTGAAGTCAACAGAACTTAATTTCTCCCAGTTGAAATGAAAAACAAGCTTAAAGAAGCACCATTTGGTCGATAGGTTGGGGTAAGGAGAGAAAATAAAATCCAACATGAATTTTGCTATTCATCTCAAATATTTATCTTTATTTTAAGCTTCAGAAAAGATTATCCACAGAGAGCAGCTTCCCCTGTAATTTTTAATTTGGTAAAACAGAATATAAACTATATTCACTAGCATGTTACTGTGAGAAAATAACCCTTAGGATAAAAAGTAGAGTTTAAGAATGACCACTTTTCTATATACTCTTTTGTGCTTCCTTAATTAGGTTCACATCAAAATCTGGGGCAATGGCATACACTAAAATAAAACAAGGAAAGGTATTTATTTAACCAACATAACACAACTTGAATCCTGGTTTATATTTCTTACCCAGCTTCAGGGACTCAAGCCAGTTCCTGACAGCCTTCTAAGGATTTCCTTCTGCTGAATTTTTATACTATGTCAATTATTCAATACAGGGAAGTTGACCTTGCTGCTGTCTCCCATGAAGGCAGCAAAACAAAGCTTGAAATAATGGTACAATAAAAGAAAACCTGAAAACAAAAAGTTAAGCTCTCAGAGAAGTTCTCTACAGAGATTCAGCCTCACACAAACCTTTGTTGGTTTTGCCTGTCAGGAGCTAAGATCTATTTACCTCAAAAGTTTTCCAAGTTGACCACCCCAATCCTTCATTCTAGGAGAGCTGAAGTACCTGTTTACCTTTGGCAAATTGGTGGCAGGGTTTCCTAGCAATGAAACCACTTCTCAAAGAGACTAATGACAATTTACAGCAACAGCGGTTTTAGGTAAAAAAGCAAAATGTTCCAAATTTCTCACAAAAACAGAGTAAATCTTAGAGACCTGAAGCAGAAAAAAACCCCAGTTTTTTCAATCCATATTTATGTTTAGAGAAGATGGAGAATCCCACATGGAGAATCCCACTAAGTGTGGATTTAATGACAATCCTCAGGTCCCAAGGCTTACACAGCTGCAAACTTCCTCAGCAGAGAGATCAGAATTAGGCCTTGACAGGTGCCATGAAACTTCTGTATTTAAGAGGTAGCTAGTTCTGGAGGTCCCATTTAAAGACATAGACCTCAGGTAATTCTTTTCTTTCTCCATAAAGTGTGCTGTAACACATGATTCACCCAATGCATGTGCAGCAGGGAAGGGATCCTGGAAGAGGCAGCAGGAAGCCTCTGTTCCAGACTTAGTCTGTCCCCAGAGGTGACAGCTCCGACTCAGCCCCAAACCTGAGTCTGACAGCACAGGACAGCCCTATTGAAGCTAGGGAACCTGGTCCTCAAAAGCAGATATTACATTTGTACAAAGAGTACTCAAGAACCAAATGCTATTAAACAGCTAGATTACATCCTGCTAACAGTCCTCCTTGCTTGCTATGCTCTGGTAGAGCAACCTACAAAAGTCCATTCTAACCAGCACATCTGCACCCGCAAAGGTTGCATGGCCTCAATATGGTCAAATACTTATCACAGTAAAAGAGATCTTTACTTACCAACACCTTTGCTTGATCAGTACACAGTGAAACTCTTATCACGCCCCTGGCTTCCCTGACAGCCAGCACAACAGAATGTAGCAGAGAAGAAATGGAACAGAAACCTGCTGAATTTTCACCATGAGGACAAGCTTGCCAAGAGGAGAAAAAAAAAATCCTTACTTTTCTACTGAAAGCTGTAATTTTGTGCTTTATTTTGAAAGAAATTGCTTCTGATTTATCTCTGTCTTGCATAACCCTAATGATTGTCTACCTCAATCCTACCACCCCTATTTACAGGTACTGCACATGACATTCTGGGAGTGAACCCTTTGCTCTTTGCCTGGCCTTGGACAGACATTGGTTGTATTACAGTACAAATGAAAAACGAAAAAATCAGAACAACTGCCAACACTGAAAGTTTTGACTGTGAGGTTTTTCCCCTTTATTTAGTCAATAGGTTCATTTTTCAATAACCTAGGAGAGGGAAGGATATTTGAGGCTTGTTTGACTGCAGCGACTGCCTTTCCTGCAATGTACTCTGAATTGGAAAACACTTGGCCAACTCAAACGGGATTTGGAAAAACAACATGGGGTGAAGGATTTTATCTTTAAACTTTCAAGTAAACCACTTACTATTTGTCTTCCTATAATGCTAGTGATACAGCCAGCGAATAGAACAAACTTCTCAAGAGAGCTTGCACTGTCCATCTGGCTACAGTATCATTGTGTGGATATTAAAACTACAGTAGTAAAAACAGTGTGAGGGATATTGCCACAGGTAGCTCTACAAAATCAGCAGCATAATTAGAGCCAAATGTGGCATCTGTATGTGTCAACACATAGTATCCAAGGCTTGTCTTGTAACCTTGTAACCTACAAAAATGTCTGGTTTGTTGAGTGTCTGTTGAACTTTCCTGAAGGTTGCTTGTCTGCAAAAGCAGAAATGTGAAGCGGTTAGGATTCTCAGCAATTTCTCCACCCCTAGGCTCTTGCCAGGTCAAGACACCATCTTCCTGAAACATACTTTATCACACTAGAAATTTTACTAAGCTGTGACAAACCCAGCTTTTTTTATACACTGCATCCAAACCTACAGGACTACTGTAAATTCCTACATCAAGTGACAAATTAAAATCATACGGGCAGGTGACTTAGTATACACAAATTATTAAATGCCTGTCTTCACTGGATTTGTAATTTTATTTTCTATCTCCTTATTTCTATCCAGACTTCCCTTCCTCCAGAATTATTTGGTTCTCCTGATTTCCAGATTGATTTAGATCCTTGAACGTACCTTCTTTCTGCATATCATTCATTTTGGGGAATGGTCTTATGCCTGGCTGCTCTTTGATATATGGTGCAGGTCTCTGCAGATTTTCTTGGAGAAGCAGGCAGCTCAACACGTGAGAGCACTTGGCTTTTGAAGTCTGAAATGTGCCTTTGGAGCCATCAGCTTTGAGCATTCTTCACCAGCAGCAATATCATATGGGAATAACAGAAGTGGAAACTATATCCCAATTATTTTCATCACAGCATAGCAGGATGACAGCTTCTAGACACTTGCAAAAGAATATATGGCTAAAGCAGTGGCTAGAAATGCACAGCTAGCTCATTGATTCACTTTGATGTCAGACCAACAGAGTGCTCTTATCCCCAAACCAGGAGTTTACAAAGTATTTCGAACTTTTCATTGAGACAACTACAGTCAGGATTAAAGACTTTTGAAGATCAAAACCCTAGGAATAACCTTGTTTCAGAAAAACCTCAGACCAGGCATTATGGACCACCCTTCTTAACAGGTGTTTGTACAGTGACTTTAATTAGAGCCCTTAGAAAGATATAAAGTGAAAGCTGTGGTATGCAGGATCTTTTTCTTCTGAATTAGTAGTGATTTATCCTTTCCCTGTGCAACCTGCCATGCATCCGAATTTCTGCACAGTAAGAAGGATGGAGCAGAGCTGAAGCTCTCATCCCTTTCTTTTCACTTGTCAGCCTGCCACAGAGACTATGCAGGTCAACAGTT
Organism: Nycticryphes semicollaris; assembly: GCA_013400055.1. Taxonomy (NCBI): domain Eukaryota; kingdom Metazoa; phylum Chordata; class Aves; order Charadriiformes; family Rostratulidae; genus Nycticryphes; species Nycticryphes semicollaris. Next base: position 587,365 of record VXBJ01003365.1, on the reverse strand, counting down.
GCTTCCTGTTTCAGGCTAGTACTGAGTCAACCCCAATCTTTGGACGTCCTGTGCCCACTCCGTGTATTAAGAGCAAGGTAAAAGTATCAACTGCTTGTGAGAGAGGAGGGGGATTTATACAGCAGAACACATTAGGAACAATGCCATAATAATAACACAGATAAGTAAGAACAGGAATCATACTGTAATTATTATTACAGAGTTGCACCCCTTGATTCATGGTAGAAATTAGACAGCATACATGAACATCTGAGTTCATGTCTATGTAAAAAAAATGAAGACCTAAACAAGCAGATCCCAGCAAGTTTCCAGTGGTCATTCATAAGAGTCAGATATTTAATTTATTCTTCTGTTCTGGGCTGACAAATTAGGAAAAAAGTGGAATTTTGTACCACCTTCCCCTCCCTCAAACTTCAAACAACTGCATATTAGTCTTGACCTAAGATTATAAACCAAAAACTATTCCTATTTCTTATTAAAAACAGACTTTGCAGAGGTACTGAGTCTGCACTTGGGAGTTTGCAAGACTGATCATGTAAACTTTACAGAAGCTGTAAGTCAGTGAGACAGTTCTGAAGAAGGCCAGACCAAAAAACCTCAAACAACCTGCTTAACCCAGAGGAAGTTCTGTTTGAGATTCAGACAAAGTTCATACAGGATCCCTCACTCAAGCTACTGACTATTAAGAACACACATACTGAGTTTCTCCTCTTGAAAACTTGCTGACTGAGCTGCCTGTCACCTGAGCTAAAAAAGATCAGAGCATTAAAAGCATGAGATTTAGAAAGCAGACAGCATCGAGATGCTATTCTTACAATCCCTAGATTGTAAAATTTTGACTATGAAGTCAAGCAACTTCTGTCTTCACCTTCACAGAAATTTAAGGGAACTTACCTTATAAATTTGTAATGTATCTGTGTGTGGACCATCCATCACTCAAGAAAAGTTTTTATCTAGTCACCAGACCACTTTTCATCCAGATTTCCATTTGACTTCTGCAAAGAATGCATTGTTTAGTGCAACTGGAAAACTAAGCACAGTGTAAAATCATGACATATTTACACCTTCATATTTGAGAGTAGCTACAATCTTGTCCCAATATCAGCAGAATTAGGGAACTAGGGAGACAGAGGATTTCAGAGTTTTGTTTTCTGCTCCAGCATACCCACATACAAAGATAAATTATAGTGCTTCACTATCAGACCACGGTTTACACCTTGGTATTTACTAAACTGAATCAAACAAAAAATATGCTGATGCTTACATGGGTGTACAGTGCCAAGCTATTCAGTGCTATACTGCTCTGTGCAAGAAGTGGTTGAATCTTGCCATAAAAAAAATAACAAAACAACAATAATAATAATTCATATAATAATAACAATCCTAATAACATAATTCATACAAAATTCGGAGCACATAATCTAACAACTGGGCTGATGGGGTCTATAGACTAATGGGGAATTTCTGCCCTTCATTCATCTTGGAGGAACAGGAACCTTCTTGCTCTTTTGCTTTGCTTTTCTTTCATCCACTGTAACTGAAGCATGAATGGAATGGGGTTATCTTCTGTTCAGACTGCTTCAAACACAGGCCTTCTCTTAATGCTCAAGGGCTCATAAAGCACTGTGTCTGATTTCCAGCTTTCCACTGTAGCCACAACAGAAGATGCAGAAAGGCATCTTTTTGCCTAAATTGGATGACTTGTTCACATTTGACAATCGATGGGTTTTCTTCATGGTGTAACAAAAATTTGTGATGCAAAGGCCTCTGCAAGCATGCTACAGTTGAGATTCACATACAAATCAAGTATCAGAAACTGTAATCATTCTGCTTCTCAATTTCAGTGCATGTTGAGAAACGTTTTGTGAAGACTGAGCAGATAAGAATCCAACACATATTTAGTAATGAAAGATAGAGTCTGTTCACACTGAAAATTCCTTAATATGCACAGCAAATCTTATCAAGCATGGTGTAGTTATGGAGATTATCAACTGAGATTATGGGATCAATGAAATCCCTACGCTTTTTCTTACATTTCAACAGGATTTTGCCTTTCTGTTTCTTAATGATTCTAGAAAAGTTTCAAAGTCAGTAGGGTCTTCAGGATGTGCGTTTGCACAACTGATCCAAAGGTACTTAATATGTGAAACATCAGATGCTAACTAAGCATGGGAAATCACAGCCAAGAGTGAATAAAGTAGCCTGTAAGTGACCTCTGGTGGACAAGAACAGTGTTAAATTTGCTTTGTATTTCCTGGGAGGGTTAACCAGCTTACGTCCATTCAATTGAATATTATCTAATATTATACAATAATCAAGGATATTTTCCACTTAAACCAAAAGTACTTAATGCAAAAAATTGGAAACTAATACAGAAAGGGAAATACTTTTGAATCATAACCTTTAAAAGCCTCTGTAACAAGAGGGATTCTTGACTGTTGCATACATACCATTAACAAAGTGCAGTTAAGGCAATCCGATAGGTGATATAAAACTCACAAACAATTTCAAAGGGAACAGTGTGCGTCTTTGAGGGCATGTCAGTCGTTACAAAACCCACCAGCATTTCCCAGGTCAGGTGAGATGGTAGAATCTGCTTCTTCCAGCACATGCAAGCTGTTGATCACAGCACTCTACTCAATTATAAGAACTTTTATAGCTATGCAGTACAATACAGCATATCCCCAAGGACCTTATCCTGTTCCCAACTAAATATTTCTGAAGAGAATTGTAAGCTTGGGGATTCATTTTGATCTCATGGATTGAAGAGGCTTCCAACGCTGGTTCTTGGGGCCCATGTTTACATAATGCATATGCAGTCTGTGAGAGCACAAACTTTGTGCAGATCCATGTAGGACCATAAACTCCCTTTTGGAATTAGACTTGTTTTCCCTTCCTACTGTTTCCTAATTTCCACCTGGAGCAAAAACTCCAACAGCTTCTCGTGTGGGTCTAACAATAGACATGGGAGATGGTTCACTGTACAGAAATAAAGCACTGAAATTGTTCCCAAGAAAAATCAGTCTGTCTTGGCAACAGTTGCCCTGGCAACTAAGTCTGTTCATAGAGGATGGTGGCCACTGATCTGTGGAAACCAATCCGTGAGTCATTTTCCTCAGAGACCAAAGGGGCTAGGGATTAGTGCTGCAGTGCCCCCACCATTTGGCTCTCCCCTCTCGCTCGCGTTGAGAGGGAGCTCACACCAGCCAAAGAGGTTAACTGAAATTCTGCCTCTTGAATATAGATCCAGGATGTACTAATTATGAGGCATATTAATAGGCAGCAACCTTACAAACAACTTTTTTTTGTTTGTTGGGGTTTTTTGGTGTTTTTTTTTTGTTTTTGTTTTTGTTTTTGTTTTCTTAACTAGTCATGTTAAGGACTGGCTTAACTCTCCACCCAGAGAGGAAAATTGCACTGGAAAAATCACAGCAGAACGTAAGTCACAACAGCCGTGACAGTACCAAGCAGAGCACAGATAAAAAAGGCAAAGCACATTTCTGTCTAAGTAGCTTTTCAGAAGACAGTGTGAAAGCTTTGAAGAGCTGTACAGATTTTTATTTCATATCTTATGTGAAGAGTGACAGAGGTGCTCATCAGGGCTAGCACTGCTCCAGGAAGGCTGTACTGCACAGCCCCAGACCTCAGCCTAAATGAAGACTAAGGCTCATAACAAGGAGCTCAAATGGCAGTCTTTTGCCTCAGACAGTGTTCCACATTCAGCTCTCCCTGATTGCCTCTTATGACTTGATTGCCCTTTCTACTACAGTGGGATTGCTGCAAGTTAACATCACTTTGGGACAAAGCATATGCTATATTAATTGCTGCTCCTTCCCCTGTACAGCATATGCCTAGCACTCATTGACTGAAATGCACAGAAACACAAATGTAAAAATGCTTCCTGCTCAGCGCCATTTGCCCACACAGCTGTCAGAGCAAAACACGTGAAGCCTCACTTCCCAGCCAAAGCCTGCTGTTCCCTTTTTCCCCTTACACTCCCATCTGGGAGGCCCAAGCACAGTTTGCCTCAACACCTCCTGGAAACGTCTGAAGTCTCCCACAAGGTGAGCCTCACCGGGCTGCAGCCACAGGGCTCTCATGCCAGGGCAGGGGCTGCAGGGATGGCAACTCTCCTTCCTGAGGAGGACGAGTAGCCTTTTGGCTGCAGAGCTGGTGGTGCCCATCTGACTGCAGACCTAAGCTGCCTTGAAGTCCTGCCACCCGGGCAAAGCAACAATACAGAAAGTAGCCACTTCATTTTCATGGGCTTGTTATCCTTGACCTCTTAAAGGACTTGTGTAGCTGAGTAACAAGCAAGAGGTTGAGTGGTGAGCAGAAACTTAGGCTACCACAATTTGAAACAGATCAGTTAGAAGAAAGAAGTACCTGAGCCCATCGCAGCTCAAAAGGGCCAGCACGAGGGTGAGAAGGGCTGCACCAGGACTTCTGTGTGCAGAAATAACAGCATTTCCAGCAGTTTCTCAGAAACTCATCTGAAAGAAACATTCCTATTTCAGAAAACATGACTTTGCAATACAATTATTTACTCCTGGAATGTTTCTCATGGTTTATTCTACTTCTTTAATCTGAATGATTCCAACTTATGCATAAATGTATTTAGTCATGAATATTTGGGCACATGCATTGTCATATAGAAGGAATGCACGAGTGTTTATTAGATGATAGCACAACCACTGCATGAATTAATCTTTGCATTAGCAGCAGAGGAATGTTTTTCATCAGTTTATGCTTCTCTTTCCACTACTGGCATAGTAAACTCAAACATCGTAAATGTTTCAGGAGGCTATTAGGCAGGTAGACTCCCAGAGACTTTCAAGGGGATGAAAAAAGCACCTCAGGCAATAAATCATACACCCTGAAAATTGCACAGTAAATACTTGGAGTTATGTAAAATCCCACTTCTAACCTAAACGAGTAAACAACTTGAAAAAAATGAGCTCCGACATAAAAATTATGAACTGACTACAAATCACCTACAAGCACATTAAAGGCTTATATTTGTTCAAATACATTATTCATAAGAAATAATTTGAGCTGTACTTGTATGCAATTTACGTTGCATAAACTTAAGCAAATACTTGTAACCAAAAGCTGATTTAAAGAATTAATGAGCAATCTCTAAATAAAATTCTATTACTAAATAAATTCCTCCCTGCAAAGCCATACTCTTCCTCTAGTGAACATTCCAACACTTCTATTAACAACTAAGTCCTGTAACATTGGGACAGCGACAAACAGTTTAAGTCTGATCAAGCTCTTGCTAAACAGGACCAGTGTGAGGTAAGGGGGGACAAACCAGTGTTTCTGAAATATTCTTAAAGTATTTAAGGTTCAACAGCAACACGAGCCAATTGTATGTTTACACTGAAGAGCTACATTTCTTCCCTAGGATCAATAATTTCAGAGGTTTTAGTAAATAAAGGAAGACAAGGAGGAATGCAGGGAGTTTTGCAGCTCCAGTGCAATAACTGTTACTCTGCTAGTCACTTGTCTCATATAGTCTGAATATTTTTTTACGTGACCAGTAGTTTGAATATAGATTTTAATCCAAAGGGAAGTATACAATAGAACAGGGTCTTCCAGCACAGGCTGTTTTCTATTAGTAATTGCTCTAGTAGATGGGTAATGTCTACTACCATTGAGTCTCTGGACCCCTTTTTTACTACAGCCCAAAGGCATCTTTTTGAAAAGTCTGGTACCCCGAAGTTTTCATGGACCTCAATGAGAGCTGTGGGTTTCCAGAATTTTTGAAAACCTACTCTCCTTTTTTTTTTTTTTTTTTTTTTTGAGAAGCCTAATTTTAACTTGGTTTAAACAGCTTGTCTAAATACAGACAAAATTATGAAACATATGCAATAGATCCCCAACAGCTGTCATACATAAAAGAGAAGCCCTAAAAAACAACCATCATTTTCTCTCAATGTTTTCAGCTACTCACAGGATACATCACAGCTCCTCATACGTTAACTGTGAATCAACTAGTAAATGATAGATAAATAAGGTCACAGGAGGATTTATTGTCAACATTATCACCTTGCAGTAAGAATGTTCATTTCCTTTCAGTGACTCACTACCCAGCAGACAGTTTCTATTTGTCTAAAAGTGATAAGAAGGGCAGAACACAAGAAAATTAATTTTCGCTGGTGACAAAACGAATGAAGAAAGCCATGTAGGTGATGAACTTTAATATAGAATCCAAATAGAAATGTTAAAATAGTGAATTTGTTACTGTGACACAGTACAGCCACAATGAGGACATCGTTCATGCAGTATAGTCCAAAATGTTATTTAAGTATGATAAACTGAGAACATATAAAGCAACATGCACATATATACCAGGTGACAACCCAGGGACAGGTAGATGAGTCAGAAATTACTAACAGGATCCATCTTTTCACTTACATATTTGTCCATTGTTCTCTTTTTACCACTCTATCTGTTTCTATTGTATTGTTGTTTGACTGGTAGGATTTTACTACTTAGATGCCTAAGCATTTCTCCTGTTTCTATATCATTTATTTCAGGTAATAGTTATACCAAGCTGCTATTTATTCTGCAGCACTGCTTGTTGCTGACTTCCTTAGAGAAGCAAGCTGCCAGCAGCTTGGCAATGAAGAGCTTTTGAAATCTCAAGTCACCTTCAAAAACATTAATTTTGAATATTTTTCCACCAGCAATCATACCTTTTGGGAACAGGAGAATGAGGAAGACCCATAAGAACAATACATTTAAATTACTTTCAGGACAGTATAACAGAGTGGCAGCTTCTCGCAGCCTGCTGAGCAAGGCCACGTTATTTCCCTCAGTGACCCACGAGTGAGAGCACTGCATACAAATGCATAGCTAATTTGCCAATTTACTTTGATGTCAGTTCAGCTGAGTACTACTATTCCAAGTGAAAAGTTTAAATGGGTTTCCAGCTCTGTAGACCTCTGAAAGATCTAGGGGGTTCAGGATCAAAGGGTTCCTGGAACAAGAAACCCTTTGAGATGGCCTTTACGTTGCACCGGTATTACTAAGGTCCTGGAGAATTACTTCAGTCAGAGCTCAAGGAAGCTTCAGTAACTCTGGGAAAGGTTTTTTTTTCTTGGATAAATATTGTATTTCTTGTACACACTACATTGCCATTGTTTATGCCATCAGCATACCTCTACCGGTCAGGCAACAGCTTGGCTCTATGTCTTAGCTGAGGACAAAAGAAAACCTGCAAGCCCACAGGTGCCCAAGTCACTTACAAACACAATTTCAATCTGATGCACCTTTCAAAATGTATCCGAATGAGGGAAGTGACTGAAAGAAGCCACTGGATCTATGCTACACCACCTTCTCCTGCCTAAACGAGGACCTTATCTCACGCTGAAAGGAGGAAGTGGACCTTTCCCCCTGCTTTTATAATATGATTTTTTACCTCACAAGGCCTCTGCCTATATTAGTGGGCTACTATTTATGTGTCTTTTGTATCCTTTAAGAAAAGGCTAAACTATGCCACCCAGCTCTTCTAACACCTTGGAACATGTCCATTTTGGTCTACACAGTCCTTTTTTTCCAAGAAGATCCTCTACACTTCATGACCCAATGAGTTGAATCGGAGAAGGTGAAGAGAATGAGTTTAAGAGAAACAGTGCAAATAAAACAAATAGTTACTTTAGTCCCACAGTTTTGTAAACATTTGCAGATTGCTCTTAAAACCACTAGACACAAACTGTTAAAACTGAAAGGAAACCCTAATCTTTTACTATAAATGCTAAATACAAGATTTGTTCCTTATGGACCTTAACTGGAATTCCAAACCTGAAAATATTCAAGAAGTTCAGATATTTGCATTTATATCCTTCTTAAATAAATTCCTGTAATTACCTGAGTAATGACTTTTTAAGCCTTCCTTTTGGCTTTAGTAAAACTATTTAAGTGGAAAAACGGCATTGCTCTCTGTGCAAGTTTGCCCAATCATCCTTTGTAGTTACCTGCTGTGAGAAGGTATGGTAGTGGAAAGACTTCAGTCATAGACAGGGCATTTGTTCTTTCATCATAGAACAATGTACACAGTAGACAATTTTCCACATGAACTAAACAACTGCACTGACCTAGAGATACTGGAAATATATAAATTATCATTTCATGAGACAATTCAGTCTCTCTTCTCAAATTAAAATCAGCTCTATCCGCCCTAACACTGCATTCATTATGAGGAGTTTCTGTGGGAAATAGCAACTACTATGTGTTAGTGCATGGAATCATAAATTTTACTACCTTACTTCATTTCAGAATGTATTAATTTATTGGAAAATGTGAAGTGATGATATTTTATTTATAGCAGTGCCATGACGATGACTTAGCACTACAGTAAGGTAAAGTAATTATGGTGAGTTAATACTGGCCTTATTAGAAACATGTCTTGACTTCAGTCTCTATTATTAGCTAAGCTGGGAGACTCCTCCAGCTGGAAACTGGCTGCTGTTTTATCTTGGTCTGCCTATATTTCTTTAGTATCCTCCTCACCATCTCTGCTGCTCTCAGGAATTCTGCAATGAACAAAAGGGCAAAAATTTCTTTCTCCTTATATTTGCATAGAAAGCTATTAGGTGCTCGTCAATGACATTTCTAAAGAAGAAAATGTAGAGAGCAAGAAAAAATTACCCAATTGCCTGCTGTCAAAGGACAGTGGCAAGTTAAGAATTGTGTGTAAGTATTTGAGAACCATTTCTGTCATCCTCTCCAAGCTGCTTATAGGGAAACCACAACAGGTCCCAATGCAAAGCCACAGAAGAAACTCTAAATATCTGGTAGCAAAGTAAATTAGAAAATAGCTGAAGACCCTGATAACTTAAGAGGCAATAATAAACACTTTTTCAAGAACTGAGTTAGAGTATATTGTTATAGAATATTCATTTGGGGAGGACTAATGAAGTGACTAATTTGGTAGGCAGAAGGGACAAACCTGCCTCCTCTTCTGCCAGTGAAGGCAGAACGCTGATGCACAAGAGTACTTGTCTGTGACCGGATATGTGGCTTCCTTATCTTCTGTGTTGTCCTCTCCAGCTGCCTGCTAGCTCAGATGAGCAGATAGGCCACCATCAGTGTCAAAAAGCTGAGGAAGGGGTGGAAAGTCTGGCTTGCTTGAATCACAGAAGTTCACATTTTTCTGCCTAACTGGTTTCAGTGAAGTTGTAAAGCAGACTGCCTTAACGTTTGCTCTAAAGGCACTGTTCTTCTATCCTTCCTTCAGGCAGAGAGATGGATTATGTGACCTTTCACAACCTTCAGCAGCCCTCTCTTCTACATAGTTTTTATTCATTGGTTTAATGCCTTAATAGTATTTTCTTGCAAACTGTTTCATCTTATGAGCACTCAATCTCTTATGACACCTACATTTGCATTAGAGTTATTTTTTTTTCCTTGCCAGTTGGTAGTGGGAAATTTTCAGATCTTCTCTGAGGTTAAATTTCTTTCCTTTAGCTCTCCAGAAGCATCAGATTTCTGCAGAATTTAAAAGGAGTCAGAATGATGGTTCCAACAGCTTTAACTTTTTGTATTAATGCCTCTTAGTTTTAATACAAGCATTTTTTCAATTGCATTAATAATGAACAGAAATTATTCAACTTTAGGTCATTTTGAGCATATTTGGTAAGGAAGTTGGCTCAGCATTCCCAGACAGTTAATGAATTCCTCAACATTAGCAACAACCTACATTGAAAAGAGTTCTTAAATCTACACAATTTTCCTTATTTTGAGCTTTCATTTCCTATTTGTAGATATTATGGAAAAAAATTACGAAATGTTTATAGATGCTTCCATTTTTGATGTAAAATATTGAACTGTTCTATAATTATACAGCGTCACATTTTCCTTAAAAAAATGGCATGAAGAATTCTTCAAAAATTCCTGAAACAAGTTCACCAGGAACAGATTTAATTCACCACCGGACCAGATTTAAATATGGTTATCTAGAATTGAAAGACTCCTAGAAAAACACTTACTTGTGGAATATTCCACTCACATTTTTCATGGTGCTCATGAGTTCCTCTAGCCTTTCACTACACAAAATCTTCAGATTTCACGTGTTTATAAGTCCTCAGGTCAGGTATACTCGCAAGCCTTTCCATACTCGAGGAGGACTGACTAAATATCAGAGCTGTTGAGTCTCCTTAGTTGCCTTTGGTCTATAAGGTAACTCCATTAAATCAAGATGGGTTAATTACCACTTTGCTCCTGTACAGCTCATGAATAATCCCTTTAAGAAAAAAACGTTAATTTTAACAATCTCCTAAAGATTAGAAACCCAAAGTGGTAAACTAAGGTTTCGTCATATTACACCGTAAGAGCTCTGGCATGTAAGTACTCCCAGATGCATTTCTCCTTGCTCATAGTCTGTGATGTCTCCTGAAAATAGGAGGACTTCAGAAGTGGGGCAGGTGTCCAACACGCTTGAAGCATTTATTCTTTGAGTATAAGGTGATGAGCTTGGCAAGGGCTTTAACTGATAATTATGGGGGTATTTCTGCTAAGCCATTAAAGTTCCTTCTTGAAAGGAAAATTCAGCTCTTATATCCCTGTCCTTTGATATCCCTTTTTCCTGTTTTACTCATTAGCTATAGCTAAGCCAAATTGCACCTGAGCTCACTGTTTCTCTGGATTCACCGAGTTTGTTCAAACAGATCTGCACTAAAATCCAATTTACTAAGCTTAGGGTTTTGTAATAAGGAGTCAAAACCTATACAGACTGCATCTATCAAATATACATTTATTATTCCAACCATGAGAAGTGGTAGATATGCACAGATAAACTGATTTGTATGAATGACTCCAATGTAAGTTAAATCCAGAATTATAAACTCTCAACAGTAAGATGATGCATATCTTCTGTAAAGCAGGAGACTAGAAATATGAATTACTTTAGACACATTTAATGGGTGCCACACACTATGTTAAATTCAGCATTATTACACTAGATATGTCATCAGAATGTTATCTACATAAATACAGACTCTGAATAAAAAAAAAAACCCAAACTAATAAATTTCAGCTTTTATGAACGCAGCTTCACTGAAAAAAGACAAAATGAAAACTAGAGTCAGAGAGAGCACTGACTTACTTACTTTGTAATTTTTGTTGTTTTGCAGAAGTTTTAAGCAGAGTAATTTTGGAGTTTAACTTTCCATTAACCTACTAATCAATTAGTCAAATGATCTCAAATTTCTCCCCTATGCCACTTTATTTTAGGTACATTTAAATAATTAGTATAAACAAACAATATAATTTTTTGTGGTAAACAATTACATTGCACAAACAAAGGAATTGCATCTGACAGCTAATTAACTGTTATGCCTACTTTGTGGCATAACAGAGACCAAACATATATGACAATCAGGCTTCCAGAGTATTTGATAATACCAGAAACAGCATATAAGCTACTGCAAGCTATTACTTAAGCCCATCCAAATTCTACGTTTAGGACTGATCAGAAAAATCTAATAAAAGCAAGGAAAAAATTTCCATGGACCGTAACAACTCTGAATCATACCTCTATCGATGTAAATTTGCACGATGCTCAACTTAGCAGTAAAATCTGAAATACAAACAAAAAAGATTTTTCTTCTGGAACACATTCACTTCAGTTCATATTCTTCAGATAACACCTAAAATTCCTGAAATTATTTTCCCCACTCTCAGCTGTCAGTTTATCATCTATGATATGAAATTGATATCCAATTATGAGCTGCTGTGGAAAACATTCCACAGAGATGCCCACATCTACAGCAGAGAAGTGAAAGGACTGCTGATGCTTCTTTTCAGTTTTACACATGATTTTTCCACTGTAATAAAAATGACAGTTTTTATGATTTCACTAATGTATAGCCTAGTACTTAAAAAGTATGAGAGCTGAATAATCAAAATATTATTAGAACTTCAGAAGCTTGCCTACCACGGACAATCATTCAAGGACTTCTGCGGTGTCTTCTAGACAAGTATTTCCATGTGCTTCTAAATGGCAACGACTTATTTCTTGAGCTCTGATGAGCAAAAGCAAGACATGATGCTAATTTCCTAGCCCAGTTTCAGTAATAACGTGGCCTACGATCAAGGTTTTGAAAAGTGACAGAGAAGCTTATTTTCCTTAAAATAGTACAAAAGGAATAAAAATCTTGGCACTATATGAAGCTAGAGCCATGCTAGTAGCCAAAGTCGGGTCTAACACTGTTTTATCAGAGGAGAATATTAACCACAAGTCATTCCCTGTAACCTGGTTACGGAGAGTGTAATTACAATACCTTCTAAAATACAACTTAAATGACAAGCCTGAATGTATTTTTAACATGTATGTTAGATCAGATCTTAAACTCCTTCCATATCTTCCTCGGATTACTCTCATTCTTGATTTAGTTTTAAAATTATTTTCTTTTCAGGGACAGCATTTTCAATGAAACCTGGAGAGCTTCTAACCCTGCTTTAAAATGTTGAAAGACATTTTGCAAGAGTAGACTAGTGTTCTAATAAAAATAGAGAATGCTCTGAATTTATTACTTATGTTATGCCACTTGTGAATTCACTGACATGAAAGAAACACTGAGGAGACTCCAGTCTAAAGAAATGTACTTTGGCATCTAAGCAGCTATAGCAACACCATGACAACAAGGTTGAAGTCTAGTACTTACCGTAGTTTTGAAGCAGGTTGGCAGGTACTAAAACTCTGGCAGCCAGCTTTGCATTAGTCAGAAATGGTTCTCGAATGAAAGTCTATAAAAAAATTTCCGGCCACAAAAAAGAATGTTTATAAAGATGAGAAAAGAAATAAAACAGGTATGTATTTTAATTTGTATATATTAAGTCTGCTAGATCTACACTACTGTGGCTTCTCTAACCCTTCTCCAATTCAAAACTGTCCTTTTTTCACTAGTGCTGATAATACCAAAAACAGTGGTTCACTAGTGTTTCATTGGCTTATGGTGTGATTAAGTTTAACTGATTTGATTTTGACACTACGGAATCAGTATTCTTCTGAATTCTTCTTTTTTTGCATATCAGAAGAAAGCAAACAAAAAAAGGAGCACATGCAACTAAGCAGGACCAGGAACTCTTATTACACTCTCACTCCCTGGTCTGGCACAAAGATCAGCTTCAGACCTCCTTTCCATGCATTCATCCCATGCTTGGAGATATCACCTCTAGCCCAAGGCCTGTCCTCACCCTCTCCAAGCATATCTTTAGCCCCAGCCCCTTGGGTCAGCCCAGCTCCCAGCCAGGCTTCCTGGGCTGAGCAGGGCTCTGCTGGAGTCTCATCTTGGGAGCCCTTGTTCCCCTCAGCTACCTCTAGTGCTATGCCACAAGTATCCTGGCCTGTAATGTACCTAGCTTCTTTGTCTGTATTTTGAGAGTTGCTTTTGCTTTTTGTTCTAAAACGTTAATGTGTATCACAGTTTAAGGATAGCCAAATCTTTCATTCTTGAGTAAAAATTTAAAGCAGGTTTTTAGCACCACAGGATATAAAACAGTTATCCTCTGGATCAACTTAAAGAGAAATTGGAGCCATGAATAAACATAAAATAAATAATTGCACATCTCGATCTATCTTTTTTCCTTTCAGGCCATCTGTCCCATTTCTTCAGTATTTAATTAGTACACAAGCATTTGGTTCCTATTTTTGGAAAGTCTGAGTTAGACTAGAGCTGGCAGTTATCATTTAGGGATTGCACCAGGACAGGAGGATTTGAAACTGGTTGTAACGGTTATCATCCAACTATTTACTTGCAATTAGGGTATCTTGATGGTAAGTAAGGTATGTGTGTTTCAGTACTACAAAAAAACCTGAAGGCATGCTAAACATCTACAATAGGAGTTATTTGCATACTTTTTGCCTACTTACATACAAACAAAAGTTTCAGCACTCATACAGGCTTTTTTTTTTCTTTGGTCTTTCAGACAGGTCCCATTAAATGATAAACACTTGTGCATTTCCTCATGTTTGAGCATTCCTGACTTCCCAGCGGTACAAATTTGATTTTGTTAAGCTTGCCCTCTAAGGCATCTATAATTTGTAGTTAAATGGCTACACATTTTTAACATCAGAATACTCCTACACATGTCCTGTCATTCTGCACTACAGAGCTATTTGGGCAGCCACAACCTTTAGGTAGGCAGCTATTCTTAAGAAAATGAATTGCTGTATCTGCAGCTTCATGCATGCACTTTAAAATCACCATTTTTGCAGTATTATCACTCTGCAGTCGCAACCACATGCTTGTCACACCAGCCCTAACAGTCATTTATGTCTCAAGTTTTCTGGATTAACAGCATAAATTTAGAGCTGCACTTTGTACTGCTGTCGTGAAAGGCAAAGAATTAAAATAAAGTGCTAGTGTTCAAAATAAGATACGAGCACATACTGCAATGGCTGCATAAAAAGAGCTCCATGTCTAATAAGTTAAATGCAAACACTTCAAGGAAACAAAACTTTGGCAAATTATGTACTGCTTCATCTTTAAAGAACATTAATTAACAGAGACATGAAATATACAAGTAATTTTTATATTGTGTTTTAGAACATCCTTAACATAAACCTTTCCCTTAGAATCTGGCACTTTATACATATACATGTATATATGTACACTATGGATTAAGTGACAGGAGCTTTGGTTTCTCAGCTGTGCCAGTTTACAATAAGCAGAAATGGCACCTACCATACTTGAAGCTATGACCACAAGAGAGAATACAAACTACAGAAAGTTTAGTGTTGACACAGTAAAGAAGGAAAAAGGACACTGAACTCGCTGCTGCATCATCTGCTGCAGGTCATCCTGATGATTCACTTTATGTCACCTGTACACAAACCTGGATTTTCGATAATGAAGACTAATTCTTTACAAAGGTCACAGAACTTTCTAAAAATTGTCCTCAATACAATGTATTTCAATAGATGTGGGTTTGTTATTCACCATTTACCCTAGTTCTTTTGTGGCTACCCTTTTTCTGCGTAAAACTTAAGATTACTCTGGGATTGAAGAGGGTGCCCTTCTGCCCATCCCCTCCTCTTCCCCTCACACCCAGTTCTAAAGACGCACAAAGATTAAGAAAAGGTAAAAATTATGCATATATATGTTGATATATATACATATGTATACAGATATTTAAGTAAGTTGCTAGAAGGCTTATACTTTGACAGGATTTCATTACTCTGGGATATCACAAGGGCTGACCCTTAAGAACAGACTTTAGCACCATTCTGGTCAAATATGTCCCTGCTGGATCTGTTTCTATATTTTTCAGCCTCTGACAGCCTTTAAGAAATCATAAATCTATACCTTTCCAAATAACAACCCAACCTACAACCTAACCCTACTTGAGAGTCGTAATTAGGAACTGAGAAAGTGGAGATTACGGTAACAGGAATTATTTCAGAAAATAAATTTCAGATGGAACACAGGAGGACAAACACTGGTATCAAGAGTTAACCTAAGCAGTCCAGCACCTTTTCTTAAACTCTAAGAGACAGATGTCAAATTCCTACTTCCAGGTACCAACAGATTTCACTTAGTGATTACCAGAGTGTTGCTACCTGTTCCATGGCAAGGACACCGCTTTTCAATTCTTTGTTTTGCCTTACAGCAGAGATTGCCAAAAGCAAAAAGATCACATAGGGCAACTAAAAGGTTGCTCTTTCTTCCAGGCACAGAACGAGAGAGAAAGAGAGACAGAGATATTTATGGATGACAGTTCGCATAGCTCGCACAGAGCTTTTTTCAAGTTCAACCTTCTTAAGTAATGCACATGATATTTCTCTCTTTATTCAAAATTATATGTGCTCAGTTACGCAGCAAGGCCATGCTTCCTACAGGTAATTTGGCAGTGAAATATTTGTTATGACTCAGTTCTAGCCTCAGAGTTTTACTTACAGGACAGACCAAATTTTGCTCAGTGCTTCTCTAATACTTTATCAGATAGAGCTCTTTATAAAAAAAAAAAAAAGGATAGAATTATTATTTTGATCTTCACACATCATTGTTTTTTTTCCCATGGCTGCAAGTTAAGGGAAGTCCTAGTGATATCTTATGGACTATTAACTACAAAAAGTCAACACCAGGGTTCCATTTCAAGCCAAAACTGAAGAGATCGAGTGAATAAAGTAATCCCCCAGGTGAAACACTTCAGTACAAATGACTAGAAACAGGGTATTCCACTGCTCAAACATCTGATGAGTGTAACTTCCACCTGTGCCTCGCTGAATTCTGGCAGCAGGCAGGATGGCTTAGTCTATTATTGTTCAGCCAGCGGGATGACTTTGTTATGGCAGGAGATGTGGGACAGCTTTCTCAAATGAAGGTAGCTATCAGAACAAACTGGGAACTGAGGAAACAGGACTCCACCTGAATGAGCTTATGACCTGCTTATCTATAGGCAGGCAAGGCATGAAATGGGAATTGGAGTAATTTGTTCTGTAGGATATTTAGGTTTTGATTCTGCACATTTCACTTCTTCAATCAATTGTGGGTTGTTACCCTGGTGTACTGGTAAAATTAAGACTTTTCTGTTTAATAAACAGGAAAGGTATTTCTACTGTAATATGACAATAGTAGAGAAGAATTTAACATTAGGCCTTAAGTGAAGTACATTCCAGCCAAAGCATAATATACAATACGATATTCATGCTTACCTGGTATGCCGTGAATCAGCAACTCTAAGTCCTCCTTTTGAAAATACTGGCTTGTGCTTTGTAACTTCAAGCAAAATATGCTTTTAGATGTACTTTAATAGTTGAAGATTTTATATGCCACTTCAGCACAAGCAAGCCAGAATTTCATTATTTCACTATGTCCTTTAATTATGGGATTAATCTTCAAAGCATTATGCAGTACATTTGCGAAGTCACAGAGAGAAAAAAAGGATTATAGAGGATAAAAACCATACAGAGCATAATAGGTACCAATAGCATAAGTGAGTGGTGGTAATGAAAAGATGCACATATGCTGAGGCTATATTTATACACCAAGATTACACAGCTTATGAATGAAGGAGCCATGTTTCTTCTATCCTTTTACATCTGCAAAACATTTGAGCCAGCTGTTTATACTAGTCTATTATTATATTTTATAATTAGATCTTTCCTAAAATTGGGTGTTATGTATCAGTTGTAGTTATCCTCAGTGGGAGAGCTCCAATATATCAGAAGCCTTCTCAATTACAGTTCTTTATTCAATGGAACCAGAAGGTGGAAACTTCTGATTTACCATAGTGTTCCCACAATGTTATTAGACTATTAAAGTATCTTCCTTTTCAACTTACTCTTTTAATGAGCTCTCCCCGATGACCACTATGGAGCTGTGTCCTTGCTTCAGCTTTGTATAGGCTTACAGAAGTCCTGTGCAATTAAGAATCAGTCCTCATCCATGCTTCTCTATGCCTTTGGAAATTGCCAGATGTACTTGAGAATCATTTATTTAAAGTAACATCACATAAGGAGATATTAAAGTCGTGAAAGCGTTTAAGAATGCATTTTTACCAGCAAGTGAAAGCGGTACATCAAACCAGAGTGTCTCAACTTCTATTTCTTCCCTAATTTTCCACTTTTTATATCTACCCTAATAGAGCCAGCCACTCTTAATAAGTGCTTTGTTCCCAAAACATTTAATATGCAGGTAGTATCTGCATGCTCTTTTGACCTCTGAGAAACTATGATGAAATGCATATAAATGAACACTCCTTGCAACT
The DNA here is from genome assembly GCA_013400055.1 of Nycticryphes semicollaris. Lineage (NCBI taxonomy): Eukaryota > Metazoa > Chordata > Aves > Charadriiformes > Rostratulidae > Nycticryphes > Nycticryphes semicollaris. Next base: position 569,644 of record VXBJ01003365.1, on the reverse strand, counting down.
TAAAGCTATATTATGGGTTAAAAAAAATGTACAAAGATTAGTCAGACATTTTTTTAGTTGAGGACATGTGATCCTATTTCTGTTCAGAAGTTAATGAAGAGACATATTTAATTAGACCTCTTAAAATGTATAGTCTCTTGCTGAATTCGCTAAAGAAAATTTAATGTGGACTTTATCACATTACTTATACTTTACCATTTCATTTACAACGGAGAGAGAAATGAGAAAGAAATTATTTCTAAAATCTATTGACCCATGTTTACATTTTCAGTATAAATAACAGTAATGCATGAAACTCAGCTGTCTCTATTACAAATCCCAAGAAGAGAGCAGCATGTTGCACCGGTAGTGGGGAGTTAGAACAGACCAGACTGGAACCGCTCTGACCTTAGGCAAAGCACACTACAACCATGCTGCAGATAACCTCAACCTTGTTTTAACCTAGTTAGTCTGGTACAGAGAAAGCTTTAAGAGATTAACTGGTTATACCCAGCCAGTGCTCATGCCAGGAAGACACGTGCAGCCCAGACTGAGGCTCATGCCATCACAATAGCATTTTATCCTCAGAAACAAAACAACAACAACCTCCCTTTGGTTTATTTTCTGTGTTTTAGACTCGTAAACCACAGTGCTCTGAAGTCCAGTTTTTGTAGTTACATGCACCACACCACAGAAGAAATCTTGGAAAACAATTCAGTGTAGGAGGGTGAATGGATCCAAATTAGAGAAGTCAAGCGTCAGGAAGAATTCAGAGAGGCAGACAGGGTAGGCAGAAGAGAATGCCTTGTATTTAATGCAATGCTGCCTGCTTGTTTCATCTTAACACTAAAGAAATAATGAGGTAGTAACATCCTGAGTCCTCCCTGAGCACAGCAGAAGTCTGCTGGCTGGAGCCCTGATTCTCTTCATGGTTCTACTACAGATTCCAAATACCCCAAGAAGGCCAATAACCACCCAGCAGTAGCTACTGCAAGAGTTGTTTTGTGCTACTGAGGTAAACAAAAATGTGCTCACCGTATCCCTGCATCAGTGTTCCAGCTGCTCAAATGTAAGGACACACAAAGAGGTCAGAATGACATTTGATAAAACTAGGAAACCAACCAAACCACTGGGTAGGGAAACTAATTAAGGAAAATAATTACTTTTATCCATTCCTTGAAACTCAAATCCAACAGATCTGCTCTGCTATGACATTACTGTTATCCAGAATTTCCTGGCTGAATTACATCCATTAAAACGTAGACAGTGTCTGTACCGAGGAACATGTTGGACTCCGAACTCTCCTCAGAGACCTCTCATGTACTTTTGATGTTTTACATAAAATCCTACCTGGGGGCATGCAATCTAGCAGAAGCCAAAAAGGTCAAATCACCCACCCTTCTTGTAATAATTCCCTTAATAATTTCCTAATATTCTGTGTCCATTTAAAAACAAGAATAATACGATCAGTTTTTAACTGGTTCTTTGTGTTCTACATTCTCCTCCTAGCCTTGGTTTAGAATGAAGCAGCTATTTGAAAACTGCAGTCTCTGAAATGAAAGCATAATATTCTCCCTGGTTCCTGAACATTTCATAAGCCACAGAGTTGTGATATTATCCCAAGTCTCTAGACCTCTCTTCTAGCCAAGAGTAAGTTCTGAGCGCTTATAAATTCTGAGCACAGTTCAAGTAATACCAATCCGATAGAGAGCAGGGCCATAAAAGTCACATGAAACAAACTTTTATAATTTAGTTTCCATCTACATACATCACTTCCAATACTAAAAACCAAAATTTGTAACTCAAACTTAGAGGCATCTAAATAACACAAGATTAAAGAGCTTGTGGTTTAAATTAGTATAATGCAGTTATCACCCATTGTTACTTGTGTCACATGTTACATATTATTTGTGTCACAAAAATAGAATTTTAATTAAATTTGGGATTGGTAGGGAAAGAAATTTTAGTCATTATTCTAGCCACTTAGATAACAAAGTCATCATCTACTAGTTAGTGCATGGTATTTAATAAAAACAATAAATCAAAATAGAAAACTCATGTACTGATAAAACTGAAGGGAAGCATACCTGAGTATCTTTGCATCCAAAATTACACATACACATGTACTAACAACCTCTATCAAAGGACTGTGAATGACTTTATTCTGGAAAAATATGCACACTCTGATCTGTTCTCTTAATCATCTTTGATTTTTCACCAAGAACACTCTGTATAGTTTCAAAATACAACTAAGGAATAAAAATATTCTTATAACAACAATGGACTCATGCATTTAAATAATGTATGGTACAGCATTCATCCAAAACCCACTTCATTTTCTTGCTGCTATAGACCAATATCTAAAATTCTATGGAAACTCTTTCTGCATTTGTGGTCAGGACAATAAATGTGTCTACAACATACATTCATGTGATGTGGGTGGAAAAACGTAGGGTGGCTGTAAAAATGAGAGAGTTCTGATATCACTCAGAAGATCTCTCTCATCTGCTGACCTAGAATCAGCTCAATCAGTTTAGTCAGAACCATAGAACAGCTCTGGAGGGAGACATTCAGAGCCTGGCAGTGATTTTGTGGCTTCTTTAAAATTTGTTTTTACGGTGCTTCTGTATTTTTTAACTAGCATGCAAAAGTGATTGTGAGCAGACAAGATATTGAGAAAAAGCAGGAAACTGCTATTAACTGTAAAGCACAAGAACATATTACTTCATATGTAAATGCCTCACTATCTTGACATAAAAATAAATCATCTTTTATTTCAGAGCCAAGGATATTTAAAGTACTAACTCCATGTCATTGTGAAAAGAGAGGAAGAAAAATAAATCCTTAAGGCAAATGTAAGTTATTATATCAATAATCTTCTTTTGTTTACCAGTAGTATCTAAAGTTCATATCAAAACATGCTGGGATATAAACTGGACAAATGGTCAAATAAATAAGGAAAATTTATAATTCCTACATATCAAGTAATACAAACATCTGTTGCTGACAGGAAAGCTAAAATATCTAAACATATTTTTTTTTGAGAGTTTTTCTTTGACTTGCCTTTATTTTCCACAGTTTCTTCAGAGATACTCTCTCGGGGTCCATGTTTTTCTGTAATTTTCCTCCCTCTGTAATATTTCCCCCTCCCACAGGCTGGAGCACACTGCCATGCTCTCCAGGTACACCTTTTATGTGCTCTTCCTCAGTCTGGCGTTTAACATTAAACACAAGAATTACATATCTGTCACTTTTTTCCATTTAAATAAATTTATCTTATAGTTTCCACTCGAGGAGCAGAAGTACAGATAAGAATACATTCTAAATTAATATGATTTTCCAATGTGCTAGTTTGTGAGGGTTTGGGGTTTTTTTCCCAAAAGCACCTAATTGCTCTTTGAATTTGAATATACATTTAAAGTAACAACTCCTTTTTCAGGTGAAAGTTTTAACAACAAACTTGTCTACCACACATTGCAATGCTCTTGGATTTGCTGCACTGTTTATATACCTCCACAAACCAACACAGTAATGGTTTGAAACAGCTTCTAAAGGCTGATGGTTTGAAATTGCTTTTAAAGGCTGTATGCCCTCCAAGGTGCTGGAAGGATGGATTAACATAGGTGTGATCAAAACAGATCAATGCCATCAAAATACTTTGCAGACATTCACTCCTAAAGCAGGAGCCTACTGGTGGTGCTGAGGATATCAGAAGATGATGAGGATAAGGAAAGTACTGCTGATCTGTTGGGCTGAAGCTGAAGCATCCCCCTGAACGTGACCAGGTGGTTATTAAGCTCTTCAGGGTGTTTATTCAGTACATAAGATAAGGGTGAATTACTGTGTTTAAGCCTCTCAAAGCAGTGCTTTGATTTTTTTTCTTCTTCCTGCTGCTGCTATCAGGCAGGACCAGGGGAAAGCCGGCTGGGAGAGAAGATGAAAATAAACGTACAGTTCACTAGGGGAGAATAAGCTGTACCGAAACCAAATGTTCAGATTTCTCTGGAACATTTGGAACACGGGGAAAACGCTTGCAGTCTGCATGTGTTCCAGCCAGGAGGGGGAGCGTCAGGCCCAGGAGTCGGCCGGGCCGGGCCGGGAGCTCCCCGCGGCGCCGGCTCCTCCATCGTTCCCAACCACCCCTGGCCAAAAGCAATCATTTCGTGGGGCAGCAAACCGCCACCTTATTTGGTTTTGCAGGATATAAGGGAGAGGGGGGAGGGAGGCTGAACAGGATGTGGATATTTCGGTGCGAACGTTTACCGGGCAGTGCGGCCAATTTAACCCCAGCCTGGAAAAGCTGGCTGGCTGCGGTGTAAGTAGCAGAAACTGCCAGCGTTTCACGCTGGTCTAGGCCAGTATCAACTGGTCTGACAATGGCGTGATTGTCTGTGTGTAATCTGCTTCCCTGTGATGAATGGTATAGTCACATTATATAGAATATCACCCGTTGACAGCTCAGATGCTGCCAGGTTCGGTAATGGAGTGGGGAGGAACTGGGATTCCTCCTTCAGTTTGCTAACACTGATTTCTCATCTCCAGATCATGCAGTGCTTTCCAACCTCACCAATATAGACAACAGACATGAAACACCCCGGCTGCTGCCATGCCTACACTGATGTTTCCTCAGTTGCAGTTATGCTGCTGCTGAATAAAAAACAAAACAAAACAAAACAAAACAAAAATACCCACAACCCACCATATTCCAGATCTTTCTGCATCAGAGCGAAAGCACATTGCCGGGGTCAGGGAAAAGCTTTTCTTCACTTGTATCTCTCTGCTCTGTGGCTAGAGAACACATCCCTCTCCAGCATCACTCTTTTGACGAAATATACCGCAGGTACGTTTCAATTAGATTTTCACACAGAATATTATGGTCTCTCTAGAGGACTATCTTACACCCTAGAGTACTATATTACACCCGAGTCACTGATCTGAACACAGCACACATTCAGTTACCCAATTTCTTTTAAAAAGATCCTTGGTTCCAACACAAGCGTGTTGCTCCTGTGTAATGTAATTTATCAACCACAGCAAGGTAGAGCCATGGAACTGTAACTAAAGATGTTCCTTATGGCAACAAAGTGCTAGAGCAACTGATGTCTCAAACCCTTTCCTTCTCTTATAGTGTCCTTATGGCATATTTGCTTGATAATTAATGAGAGATGTGAATTAAAGTGTCTTTCCTCTCTAGGCGTTACTCCTGTATTAATTCTAACCATTACACAGCACAGAGCTCCGAACTTCCTCAGATACACTTGAACAAGGTTAAGTTATTACATCAAAGTCCTAATCCCTTTTCTGCATAAGTACAGATAGATACTTTTAACCTATTTAAATTTGCCTTTATTGTCTGAGTCCAAAGAAAACTGATTGTACTTTCTGCTTTGTTTTGGGCAATTCCAAGAAATTAATATGCACTAAGCTGTTTCTCTAGATACTGCAGACTTCCATTAGCAGTTACAGTTACTAAGCAAATACAAAATACATTCCCTGGTGATGCAAAGACACCCCATGGTGTTTGCCACTGCCTGCTTTTACCTTGATATCCAAAGACAGATGATGCTCCATCATGATCTCAAGTTGCAAACAGCTGTCTCAACTCCTCCAGCCACTTATTCCCACTGATATGAATCCCTTCTTCGATATGGAATCAATCCCAATCCCGTATCTGATTATTATCCATGAGACTGCGTGGAAATCTGGTTGCCCTTCCTTACACAATTGCACTGAATATAGTAATGACAAAGGCATGTAGCACGTGGCATTGCCCTCTACCCATGCAGCACTGTGCTCCTCAAAGAGATCAGCATATTTTATTGAAAAGATATTTAACAAAAACAAATGAGAGAAAATGCAAAATGGCCTACATGATAGCCACAAGGGCAGTCTATTTAATGTTCTTCTCTGATCAAGCACAGAAAAGAATTTTCGTTTATATCCTCTTGTATTTCCTTTAAAGCAGAACTTTAACAATTATTTCTTGGAACACTACAAATAATTCCCAAATTAAATCCTTTTTCCATGAAAGTATTAGTATTTTACTCTGACCATACCCAGCTTAATATTTAGATATCAAAGTCAGATATTATTTCTGTTACCTAATTAAGTGTAAAATATTTTAAATGGGAGAATAATGAAATAACATCCTTAAGTGCTTTCTGCAAACCTTCTGGGATTCAAAGTCTTTATCACAAATACCTAATGGTTATTCAAAAACTCTCACATAATAAATGCTCTAGAGAAGCCATAGCAAACTGACGCATCACTTTTGCCATATTTGCAAAAAATTTCCTACCTTTGTGTATTTCACTCGAGCAATATCGCTCCTGAAAATGTAGTTTGTTTTTGAAGTTGACACAAGTCAGGAAGTTGAAAGAGAACTGAACACACACAAAGTTCTTATGCATAGCTCTGGTCTCCTAAGTAATAGCAATACACAGCAAGAAATCAACTTTTTTTCTTCTACATTGCTAGAAAACTGTAGCATTGAAATAAGTACATAAGAAGTTATTCCTTTATAATTTTGCTGGCAACCGCACTTGCATACTGTCTTCTGTAACTCAGTACAGTTCTTTAACTCTGCAGACAGACAGAGAAGGCTTCCCAGACTGAGCGGCTCATTAGGTCTGTAACACTTCAACATCTTACCTGCCAAGGCAGGAAAAATGATGGACTACCAGGAAAAGGAGTGGAACGCAGTCGGCAGTTCCCCATGACTTCTGCCATTGTCCATGGTCACTAGAGAAAAAGAACAGATTTGTGTCTTTCTAAACAGTTAATCATGTTTCAAAAAAACAAAACAAAACAAAATTGGTATAAGATTTACCTCATTTATTTTTATGTAGATTCATGCATTTTCATTGCTACAAGCATTTTCTCCCACTCTTTTTACCGTCATCTTGGTTCATGGAGTTTTGTTTTCAGGAGAAAAATGTAGAAATGAGGAAGAATAAAAATATAAGTTCCATCTAAGGTCTGGTTTTGGTCCTGCTTTCCTGATCTGTCAAACTGCCCGGCTTTCTCAATAGACAAAAATTCCCCACATCTCACTTCCGCTCTGTCAAACATTCATGTGCATGATACTGATCTCAGTGCTGTGAGATAAATCTCTAAATTGTTACTTACTGTATGGAAATTTCCTAGTATCTACAAAGGTGTAAGCAAAAGTGGAATCTGGCCTACAGCTAATATTTCACCTGGTACTTTTTTTTCCCCATTTTAATTACAGACTCTTTTTTTTTTTTTTTTCCCCTAGAACATTCCAAAAATTGTATTTTGGAATAGAAACTTTCCAGGTTTGAACGAGTGTTTAAGTAAGAAAAATCCATTTGGCTGCATTCCAGCTACATAAAACTTAAATAAAATCTTTACTGACTTAAAGAAATTGTTTTGTGTACGCTTTTGCTTCCACAGACATTATAAAAATTTCTTCATTAAATTTAACATGCAAAGAACATTCACTTAAGTTCAAACTTTGTGGCACAATTTTTTTCTCAGATGTCTTTTATGGGATAGTTTCTACTACTGAGTGGATTTTATCCATTTTGTTTGGAAAAGGAAGAGGTCCAAATTGTTTTTTGCTTTTGTGAGGATTGATGTGCATAAATATTCATGAGTCAACACCTGGGGTTGGCTATTTTCTAAAAGCTGTATAACTGTTATTGCAGTTGTATCTGTGGACTGTAACATCTCATTTGAATTCATGAGACCTGTTATAAATTTTAAATATATATGAAGTGATATTAAAATCTAATGAGGAACAAGAATCCCATCTGCTACCTGCAGTCTAGTAATACCTGCATAACAAAACAGAGGGAAACAATAATGTAAGCAATGAAGATAGAAACTTGTTTGTTTATTAAAACTTCAAATTTGTTCTGATCATTCCTTCTGATCCCTGTTGATAAAAATCATGTTCCAAAATGGCTTCTTTCCAGATCTCTGCAGAGATCCTTGTGTTTTAACCCACTAAAAATACAGCAGTATTTTTCTTGAGGAAGAAAACTACTTAAATTTCCTAACAGCAACCTATTTTATATGCAACTTTGCTTGCACATGAGACTCTTTTGAAGATGCCAGCTCTCTTATTTCTGTGTAAGACAAATTTAATTTAGGGTTTTTCAGCTAGAGCATTTCCCTTGGCTCATGCATTTAAATGCTCCAGTGTTGCCACACAGTGACTTCTACAACTGTCTTTCACTGTGCAGCTGCAGCAAGAGGAAGAATACACCTCTCCAGAGGTAGGAAGAGGCAGCAGCAGCAAAACTGACTTGTTACAATCACTGCCGCTCACTTGGAAGAGAAATTTCTGCTCTGTTAATAGAAATCTGGGTGTTTTACAAATGGCACAACAGATGTAGTGCGCTGATGAAAATGATATAGACAGTGATGCTGCAAAAACTCTTCAGGCAGAAACACAGTTGTCATGTACTGAACATCTCACGTTGCCGTGGCAATGATTTTAGGAAGGTTTGGCTGGGCCCTAAGCTAAACTCCTGCTCTTTCTGAAGTATTCCTCAGGGTTTTCATCTCCAGATGGAGAAACAATAGAGCTGAGTTCATCATGTCATCTTCAGGATGACATCTTTCCACTGCCAAGCACTGGGTACAAGCCTAGTACATGAGGTGGAAATGGAAACCACAGCCTTCTGCTGCAGAGATCCAAGCCAATACTTGAGTCATCTCAAGACCTTCACTTAATGCATTTTACATTAAAAAATTGCTAAATTGATAAAAGCATGCGCTGCCAGGATCAGGCATGCAGGTGGGAGTAAAGATGGGAGTAAAGAGAACAACCACAGAAGTAGTAGCCCATGTAGAATTTTCTAATGCACATTATGTTTTCATGCAACACTGGAAGCACACAAGACCACAGCAAATCTTAATTAAAGCTGAATGCAAAAAGTGATTCAATACTAAAAATAAAAATCAATATACCTGAAAGATAAATCAAGACCTTACCTTGGCAAACAGGTTGACAAAAAGAAGAGTGGCTGAGAATTCATTCAGAGCTAATCTGTGCTAGATACACCATTTAGCTGAATTATCTGATGCTACCTCATCTTCTGACTCAAGGTCTGTCTCATTTGGTAGGTCTTGTCCTTTAATCTCTAAATACAACGACAAAGTGATTGTCAGTGATTTTATGCTGTTCAGCGCCCAGGACAATGGGACTGCTCAACTACCTCAAAGCGCTAATACATACTTCACAATGAGAAAGGAACTGCCAAAACCAAGGAAAGTAGTTATGTCTGATTTGTTTTGTGGGCTTTTTTGTAGTTCTTCTATAGCATCTGTAGCAGCATATGGATTTTTCAAGACCAAGACCACATTTTTGAAGTGCCTGAGACTTTCTTAAGATAAAAAAGCATGGCATATTGAGACAAAAAGTTCTCAGACGCATTTCATCCAGTTAAAATATTCCAGATTCCTTCTGAACTGTATTAGTCCACTGTGATACAAAATGTTAAATGCTTCATCAAGTACTACCAGATAGAAGGATTTCAGTAGCAATCTGTAACTATAAAAGTGAAGTAATTGCACAGTGGGCTTCTACAGCAGCATATAATCTCCTTAACTCTTAAAGGGGAGCCTCAGTTTGACACTTGTTTGGCTTCCTGCTGGCAGCCTATGTGTCTGGGATGCTTTATGCCTTTCAGATTGATTAGGAAATACGTTATAGTTCACCATAATTAAAGTGGAGCCCTCTCACTGCAAGAAGGTTCAAAAAGGAAAGAGGGCGGTTACAGAAAAAGAAATTAACTTGGACAGTCCTCTCCTTTGCTTTTTCTTTGTTCAGTATTTGATATTTGTATGTGTATGAAAACACATAGACTCCTTGAATCCAGTTTCTTCTACTGCCCAAGTCAGGCATGAAACTGTAATTTTGTATTTGCAACATTACCATCTTCCTCTGGAATAGATTGCCGTTTTACAAATTCAGTGGTTTAGAATCGTTCTGTAGAACAAATCAAGAAGAAACTGGATCCCATCCTGTGTGACAGTAGGTGTCAAGTGTAAGATTAAAACTCTTGGAGTAACAACTGTGTCAAGTGCTAAGCTTTATGGTAATAAAATTCCAAGAACCAAAAGATCAATACAGACAAAAATAATTTTGTGAGAGGAAAAAAATTCTTTCCAAACAAAAAGATGACCATTCTACCAAGAGTTATTTTATACATATACAGGAAATACATGTACCCATACATATACACACACACACTTACATACAACTGTATAAACTGTTTCCCAAATCATATTGCAGAATTATTTTAAATTTCTTTTTAGAATTAAATACTGCTTAAACCCTGGCTTGGGGAGAGGAGAATGAGGAACTGCTATAGATTTTTAAGTTGTGTGGAGCTGCTACTTAAAATGAGATTAAATCCCTTTCAGTCTTTGCTTAAGAAATAGCCCTGTTACTTCTAAGACTGTGTGGTATGCCAAGTTAAAAAAAACCCACTATGTTAATATTAAATTTATATTGGGTATATACTGAAATGTTGCAATATAATTGTATTTATGTAGGGAGACATCTCTTGCTTAAGAGACAAATGTAAGCTTTGCACCTTTATCATCACTTGCCAGGAAATCAGAAGGACAAAAATTGACAACCAATGTCTAGGATCCAAAAAGACTGGTCTTACCAAAGGTGCTGTAATGATCTCTCTCAGTTCAGGAAACTGACTGCTCAGTCTTCTGAGACTGGAGCTGTGAAACCACTGCCAACCAGGTACACATCCTACGGCTCATAGGCAAACCCTCTCCTAACATCAGTCTGTGTTTCTATCCTAGGTAATTCTGAGTGCACTTACTATTATATTACCTTGCATTAATAGTAAACAGAGGAAACATCTGCTTCCTGTAATGGCTGGATGATGCTACTCAAAGATTGCTTTATGCCAAAATATACATAAAACACTGAAATAAAATCCTTTCTGCCTATCAAACATTTTGGCAGTGTAATATAGAAGACACAGCCAGTGTTTAACAAGAATTGAGCCTGCAACAAAGTGAGGAAGCCTTCTTTGGGAAGATTTCCTGTTAGAAAAAAAGTTTTGCATGTGCTGAGACAGCTAATGACAAATTACTAGAATTTGATTTAATAATAAACACATACCCGTTTTCACTGAAATACTTTCCCCTTTGGCATATTTTTTTCCTGCAAACTCAAGAGATATAAAACAAACATCTGTGCAGATCTTTAACAATACATATAGTATAGTTAATGTAAAGAAAACTGGGACATAAAATACACAGTTAATATCTCAGATGGTGGGAAGCTTTCAGGACAGGAAGATTAGTATCTGACAGTATGAAGATTTACGATGACAAGACAGTGCAATAAAATACTCTCTCAGAATAGCAACTAACCTCTTGCAAAAGTGATGACATGAATTATAAAATTAAAAAGATAGATGAAACTACTGCAAAAGAAAGGATTAAATGCTTCTGAAACCCTGCTCATACTGCAACATTTCTTCAGAAGCTTTGTGTAAATAGCAAAATTACTTCAACTGTTTAAAATAAATTACTGCAGTGGCATGGACAACAATAAGGGGATAACTAACCTGCTGACAACACAACAATAAACTAAAAAAACCCACATTCTAGTCAGCTCATTTAAAAACTGTAAATGGAGGACACTGTCTCAGGAGCATACTGGAGGCTGTTACAGTTAGAGTCTTACATGAGCAATAGAAATATAGTATCTTCTGCCAAGAGGAGATAAGGATCACACTTGTCTAATAAATGGCACATTGAGACCCCAGAGAAAAGCAAAATGAAACCACTATTCACAAAGAGCTCTGAAAAGCAATGCACAAACCTGCAATGCATCTGCAGATACATCCACCATCTTTCCAAGAGATACATGCAGGAATATAATGTTGGTCAGCAGTTTCTGAGGGACTGTTGTCATAAAACATGAGAACAAGTTTGTGCTCTTTGTTTTCCCTTTTGATTTAAAATCTGTAGAAAGTAATGGGTGAAATCCACTGTCATTAAAGTCAAAAGCAAACTTCCTTTCAAAACAAGCTTAATTTCATCTAGTGATTTCATAAAATACACACATAATTCATTAGGAGAATTCTTTACTTTTTTTATTATTCTTAGTCCTAATCCATTACGATTAATTTGTACAGCTCCCCCCAGTATTGATTCCAGCCCATGGAAATTTTGGCATCTCACTGTATTCACCAGGACAGCAAGCTTGAGGGTTTATTTAAGTCAGTGATGATCCAATCTAATCTTAATCAAAAGCAGTTAAAAATCAGTAATGGAACTAAAAAGATGTGTCCTGACTATATTCTACCAGATGAAGAGAAATGAACAGCACCATGAGAACTGAAAGAAAATCCTGTTTTTTTGCTCAGGTTTTATTTCAATGCACCAGTATTCTTGGTGATTTTTCATACTTCCCATCTTTTACTACTAACCTTGCATTTTCATGGCTGGAAAGCAAAGTATGTCTATTTTGGGAGAAGCTCACATTCTTTGCTGATGATATCCAAGATCATGCTCTGCCACACATACAGGTTGCAAGACTTTGATGAGTTGATCAACGCTTAACAGTTTCAGTGGAATGGCATACGCAGTCTTTTAACTGAAAACCCTATAAAAAAGCAAAATTAAAATAACTAAGTGAATCCTGCAAGGGTGGTGCATCAAAGCCATTATTATCATCAACAGACCATACAGATCCTCTGTTAGCACAGCCCACTTGTACAGCTCTGCTTTTGTCCACTGAATTATGGCACCACATTCTTTCAAAGCGGAGGGTGCCTTTTAACCAAACTGTCACCAACACGATCTGTATTACCAATATGAGATACCCTAAAAAAAAGACTTAAATCATTACAGGAGAAACTTAGAAAAATATGACCACCGCACACAGTCATGTAGCTACAGGCTACATTTATAATTTATGATTTACAGATTTATAGTGTGAAACTGTAGTATTATGCAGTGTGATTTTCAGTATGAAACTGCTTAGAGATATACAATTGAAAAGCAAGTTTCTAGGTCTTGTGGGCTCTTTTTTTCTTATTAAATAACAATGAATTTACAGAAATCTTAGCAGCATATTCTAAAGTGAAATTAAGATTTTCACTTTAAACATGGGAATATTTAATAAGAGATGAATGTGCTTACTACAGTTAATACAGAACCCAGTCATATTCTGCTTGTAAAAAATTAGCTTGAACCCAAAGCTCTACTGGCATCAAATCCCACTCAAGAAAAAAATAAAATGGGGTGGGAAGTGAATCAAAGCGCATTCAGACTTTGAAAAAAATACTTAAAAATAAGGTAATTTGTTTAAGAGTGAGAAAAAAGGAGATCAAATATTGTACGTTAGAAGAGTTCGGTCATCTAAGTCCATAACGGGAGTAATCTCACATGGCCCAGATGACAGTAATGTTCAGTACGAACAGAGTCCAGAGACTGTGAACAGTATCATGACAGATATTTTTCCACATAAATCACAAAGAAACAAAGGCACACAGAATTTACGACTATCTGGAAGAAAGAGAGTAAATGGTTCATGGGGAGACACATCACGTTTGTAAGATCATGCTGTGGACAAACTTGCTTCCAGAGGCATTCATGAAAATGTTGTTCTTGGCTTAACCTAATCTACACAGTGTGTTCATCTTTCTGCTCAGCCTAGACAGAAAGCCAAAACACACCAATTACCTCACACAGCAGATGCCGAGATCAGACTGTCAAGAGTATACTGAGGCTCGGATCACAAACACTGTCACCTTAGTATGAGTATGGTCCTGAATTTACATATCCTAAGCATGTCGACAAACACATTCCTGTTTGGGATATCTTGGAGTTCACAAAGAAACAAGCCTTACCTGGGAGGTAGCAAAGAACAGTTTCTAGACTGTGTATCAGCTGGCACAGACCACGTTAGCACGCTGGGCCCGCGCAGGGGCAGAGCCAGCGGTGGTTTGGGCATTCCACCACACTGACATAGGCTGAAGGCATCACGCAGAACGAAGTGGAGAAGAAACCCAGCCCTTCAGCCAGCACCCCTCACCACAGCCTCTTTGACAGGCTTAGTGGGTGCTAATTTGTCAACCATGGCTGCACGTTTCCCACATTAGAAGCCCGCCTTGCTGGGTGAGGAATGCAGTGCAACCTCATAGTCATTTGGACATACCCATTTTCACTGCTTTTCACTTTCTGAACAGCTGCCTGCTCTCTGCTCAGGCATTTCACACTCTTATATTAACAGCTTTTGTCCACTTTGTCTGTGCTGTTCCCAAGGCAGGTATAAAACGAGGAGTGGGGCTCATAGCTGTTGGCATCATGTGTCTCAAGACATCTGATACATTCCTCCCACAGACAGACTTTCCCTGCTTTAGCTATGCTAAATGTGTTAAGCTTCATAGCCAGGCTAGAAAGAGAAGGGAAAATTCTCTTTTTTCCCAGGTATAATGTGGTCTGCAGCATACGATCAAGTAGTCTCTCCCTTCCTAAACAACCCTACACACACAGTGGGTGTTTGTTTAGTTGTTCCTGATAGGGAGCCACTCTGCACAGCCCTTGCAAAATAACTCCCATGGGTCCAGCCCCACGCTGCCAGGTGGAGGAGAAGCTGCTGCTGGTGAGGCTCAGCATGTGGAGGGATGTGAAAACAGCCATGCCAGGGGCAGATGAAGCTACTGCCTCCTGTCAGGCCATGAACAGCTTGAGCTTGCCTCAACCTCCCAAGTCCCTAATGACAGCATAAATGCTAACAGAAGCAGAAAGCTATTTTTTATTAATTGATAAATAATAACACTGCACCTACTAATCCCTGTGTACGGCTTAGAAGAAAAGAAGGAAATTAAACACTAATCCATGTTCTACAAATAAAGCTCCATATGAACTATTTACTACTTTCCCCCCCTTACAGAAATTTATTTTGGGCAACAGGCATTTCAGATATGTTTCCAATTGTTGTGTTTGCCATATAATATATCTGAAGGGGGAGATGAATTGCAATAGCATAAACAGTTCATGGGGATGAATATACACATTACAGTTTTGTAGCTCTCCTGTGAATTGAATGGATTCCTGTAAGCTTTTGTTTAAAAACAAGTAGTCTGATTTGAGTGGAAAACAATACAAGCTTTAGATGATTTAAACATGCTTCTGAAATATTAACATTACTCCAATTCTTCCTTAGTGAGCAGATTTGGATCAGGTGGATTACCTGGTTTGGCTGAGATTTTACTTCAAGCTGTTGTCAGCAAGAAAAGCAGAAAACGCACAGGACAACACCATTACACAAAAGAAGTGCTGAGACTCTAATGCCCACTCATTGTAATGGCCCATTAGCGCCAAAGCATTACCCACTTCTGATGGCAATCAGACTGTACCTGCTAATTACTCGTACATATGGGTGTTGGTTTTTGCTACTTGATGTAATTAGTTATACACACACCGGGTAGGAAGGATTATTAGAGAAAAACTGGAAAGGAGTAGATAAAACTAGCAGAGTTTGTAAGTTTGTTTGCTTTTTTCTATTATAACTCACATTAGCATCACACGATTTTTATATGCGTGTGCAAGATTTACACTTCAAAGGCATCCAAAGAGGGACAAAATGAAAAAACAAAGAGTGGTTTAATACATTAAGAAGGAGAAAAAGGAAATAACAGCTTTAATTTCAGTGTATTATGCCAATTATGTCAGTTTTCTTCCCTTCACAGGGCATCATTCAAGCCTGTAAATCTCTGGTGATTACTCCTATCTTTACATCACAGAGAATCCATAAGACACAGCACCTCTGCCTCAATTTCACACAGTTCCTGAATCATCAGGTGACAAGAAAAAAACATTAAAAAATAGGAATCCTACCACAATAGGAAAAATATTACAGGACCTCTAA
Source organism: Nycticryphes semicollaris (assembly GCA_013400055.1). Lineage (NCBI taxonomy): Eukaryota > Metazoa > Chordata > Aves > Charadriiformes > Rostratulidae > Nycticryphes > Nycticryphes semicollaris. The sequence continues at coordinate 553,776 of VXBJ01003365.1, read as the reverse complement.
GGCTACAATTATTATAGCTGCAACAGCTGCTGCTCTCTGCTTACATTTTCAATAGAAAAGGCCATAAAAAGGGAGTTTTATGCAGCTTTAGGTGCAGTTTCCATTTCAGATTGAGGCATGAGGGCTTTTCAGTTCTTTCTGATCTATTTAGAAATGGTTTAAAGACTGACAATTTTCATTGGAATACAATGCAGGCCAAGGCTATTCATGTTTCCAAAGTGCCAAAATACCATGCTGATGGTAAAGCCATGCAGAAACAGTAATGTTAAATAGAGCTTACTGCACACACAGGAAATATTTTTGGATTTTACTATCTATACCTGTGAGAATTCGTACCAGAAAAGTACTGCTAGGAAAAGACAAAAAAATTGCTGATATATCACAGCACTAGAACTGTGTTAGTTTATGAAACATGTTTGGTAACCATGGGTACTAAACAATTTCACAAGGACTTCACATAATCTAGGAACTATAAATAGATCTGGAAACAAAGTAGGAGCTTACTTGCAGTATCCACGATTTGGGAAGCACAATATTCTTTGTAACGTAATTAATTTCTGTGTGTTCCAACAAGCATTTTTAAGGTGTTTACAGCAATATCATAATCTGTTTTTTTGTGTATTTCTTCTTTTCTAGCCTACCGTCCCCATCGCTTGTGACTCAATCAAGCTGAGCCTGGGTGATAAGGAACAGGGAAGTAATCATAAGTTCTCACTCAATTTATTTAAATTTTAGAGGAAAGAGTACAGAATAATGTGTACTAGCTAATGCTAAGAAAAACTAACCATGTGAAAGATGCACAGAGTACTAGTCAAGAAGTTAACAGAAACTACTGCTAGAGCTTCTATTGCTAAGTATTTCTTCAATGTTATAATTTTGTTTTTATTTAAACTCTTTGCACACTTCCTTTTAAAAAAAGCAAACAAAAAAATCCAACCAAACCTCAAAAAAAACCCCACCAAAAACTCACCAGAGGCAGGAGAACTGAATATCTCCTGAAGACAAATGGATAAATACAGTAGGTAGTTCCCTGCCCATACTGTGGTGTTCTCAACGTGCAGGTAACTTGGTTAATCAAATAATTTAAATTATGGACTAAACCGCTTCAAAACAAAGCTAATAATAAATTAGGTTCAGTAATAATGCAGCTTCTGAAGAAAAAAAACCTTAGAAATTCATGATAGTACAGAGAACTCTGCTTCAGCAGAATAGTGACTGCTATAATTATAACTTCCATTCATATTTTATCATTCCCCTTAATCACCCACACCTCTCCTTTCGGTGTCTGTGCTCTGAGAGGAAAAACACTTGTAGATTTTTGGGAAGATTTTTCTAGTGTAAACAACAACAACAAAAAAAGCATCAGCTTGTTTCAAGATTACTCAGACTCTTCACAATGAAAATGCTACAGCCTCAAAAGTTGAGTTTGTCATCAGCTTTGTGAACACTTCTGATGAACTGGGTACATTTGTGTGACTCACTCATATCTTTATTCGTCCTTCTTTCATTGCAGTATTAGCAGAAGCTATAGGTGCATATATTTTCTATAAATGAACTCCCATCCAATCACCAATATCTCTAACTTCACTTTAAAAAGACGCTTCAAATCCAAACTAGCCAGCCTAATAGGGCCTGTAGCATAATATCCAAACTCTGCTGAGAATCAAAGCAATAATGCAGTGGGACTTCAACCACAAGCCCCAGTTCAAGTTAGCCTAATTCATCATTTGTTAATCAAATCACTCTGGGCTCCGAGGCTGTGGCTAGGCTGGGTGAAATAACTGGCAACAACACTCGCAGTGAAGACAAAGGTTGGGAGCACACCAAGCCAAATCCAAGCAAACGCTCCAGCAGTTTTTCTCTGTCAAACTAATTCATGGGTGCTCGGTTTTTAATGGGAAAGTCTTAATGACTTTAACACAAATCGCTCTTCTTCTCGAGGCTAACTAGCATATGGATTTATTCTTACATAGCTGGAGCTAATTACAGAGGTTTTTTCATGCTTTTTGGCTACTCTTATTGTTAGAGTGGAAAAATATGTACAATATTAAGGCAAAGAAATGTTTTTCTCATCCTAGCAAGAAGTCTCAGTTATTAGATTTCTCATTTTAAAATAAAAGTCATCAGTAATCTTTGCCAGCACTGGCTAGCCATCATCAGCTGCTTACCAAATAACTAAGCATTTCAATTGTCTAAAGAGGATTTTCATTACTAAGATATGAGTATTTTAAAAGTTGAGGGTTTACTTGCACTCTACACACAGAGACAGGCTGGAGGAGTCCCAGGGAGCTCATGGGACTCATGATACACACTGGGGCTCTCCAACCTCAGCACATCAGCGCCCAGCCCAGCTGTCAGGTCCACAGAGATCCCCTACCAAACTGCCCAAAGAAATACTCTCCTGCTGGGCAGGCCTCTGCTGAGGGAGAGCGGTGCTCCACAAGGAGAGACACGGCATGAGATCTGAGAGAAAGGAGGCAGCCAGGAGGACCACTGCCATCCTATTCTGGAGGTGACCAGGTCATTCCCCAGCAGTCTTAGTGTTTTCCTGTATGTGCCTGGGATTGCACTTGGATCTCTAGCTGGAAATTATTTTTTCCATGTGTGAAAAATCTTTGTGATCATAAAAAAAAACAACTTATGAGAACAAAGACGTTAGAATAAAACTTACCTTTTCTTAGTTTATTCCAAAGTTATGCTTCACCTCATATTCATTAGTAGGCATCCTCATGGTCAAGCCTGACATTCAAGAAAATGCTGTAGTCTAAGTTTCAGGAACGAAGCTCAGTGTATACAGTGTCCTTACCTGCATACCTTTCAGCAGAAACGTGTCCATTTTAGTATGAATTTAGTTACACTAGAAAAAAAAAATTAAAACTTTACCTCGTTTTGTTTTTTCACTATTCCCTAGAGAAAGAAATCCATGGCAATTATCCCACTAGACAGTCCTTTCTTCAGAGAGGGTTAGAATATTAATGCAACTGTAAAACAGGTTTTCCTTACAGAAGGCAAGGAAACTTCATTAATTAGTATCATTTGCAGATTTGGACACCCACCAAAATGGTTGGCTGCCAAGCATTATGCTTCTTGGAAGTCAAAGACCCTTCACAAAGCACAGAGATGACCAAATGCTAACAACTTATAAATATTTGGTCACCAGGATATAATTTACATACATAATGGGCCTGTCAAGGTAAAAGACACGTAACTACCTACCTGATGGTGTCCATGAGAAGGGATACAAGATATGTTTTATCCTTGTGTTAATAATTCCCTTTTTGGACATTAATTCTATGAACTACCAGCTTTCATAAAAGCCAGAGGAAATTGAAAGTACAGTAGAAATTAATACCTCTTCAGTTCAAGCTGTTTTTCTTTTCTTCAGAAGCTACAATGAAATCTTCCTTAAGTTTTACCCTGACTGAAATAAAGCCTAGAATTTTTGATAGTTGCTAAAATAAAGTAAATTATTTTGCTCTTTCTCTGCTTCTCCAATGAGGTCAGATCACAAAAAAGAAAAAATAAAAGGAATTTTACTTCACCTATATATGAAGTATAGGACAGAAATGGCAATTTTACAAAGAATATGTGATGATTCACATATTAGATCTGTAACTGCTTAAGATGAAAAATAGGGCACTGTTAATATCACTTATATTGAAGTACTTCTAGTTCCTGGAAAAAAATTTATAGACAGAATAAGAGAATATTTTAATAAATATTTAAAACAAATATTACTAATTACAGCAGAAAGAGATTGTAAATTCTTAAATACATTTTTCTAAGTTTGTATTACTAATAATATCCAAACACTCCAGTTATTTCTCTAGCTTGAACATATTTGGGTCTCACAATAAAGCACAAATACTGCCAGTTTCCAATTTGCTCAGCACCTTTGAAGGCTTAAGAGATTCTGAAAATCCTGTGAAAGTCCATTATGGAATATGAATACCTTAACAGGGCCTTATCAAGCAAGGGAGCTACTGGAAAAATTGAAACCTCCTTCTCCAACAGCAGTGGTATCCTGAAAATATGTATGGTAGTCAATATAGAACAAAGACATTAATAATCAGATATTAAGAAACAGCTTAATTTGCATCCATTAAGTGAGTTGATTTCTTTGATCAGCATCATTCTAACAGAAAGGGCATTTGAAAGTAAATAGTTTAGGGTTAACATTGGGCTAAATTGCTCTCAGTTAGGTTTAGTTGGACATTTAACGAAATTCACAAAATAGTATGATTCATCTTCTTATCGAACCCTGGCTTGTTTTTCCTTGCCCAGGCTTAGGCTGACATGCATCGCCCACCAGTATCTCCCAGACTTTTGTACCAGAGTAGCCTTCATGTGAAGTTGAGCTTTGGTAAAACGTCCATCCAGCCACCATGTTCACCCCCTCCCATGTGGCTACAGATACTCTGTATTTTAATGCTTATGATAACCTTACGGCACACATATTCTTACAAAAGACACTAAACATTCTGGTTTTCCACTTCCACATTCCCATCAAAAGATCTGATACCTTCTTTCCATTATTAGAGACAAAAAGCAGTATTCTGCAATTTCGTATTTTACACAAAAAAAGCTGACCAGCTCTTTTGTAAAATTAAACAAACAGTTTTGAATTCAGATTTAAGTTTTCAGTATTTTCAGGTAGCTGATCTTCATCTTGTGTATGAGAAAGCCACTATACTATTTTAATTAGTTTTATTAAAAACCAAACTAATAAAACTAAATATTATTTTTCATACTTTTTCTTTTCTCCCTCCCCCACTAAAGGAATTCTTAGTGTTTTCTGTGCAAAGGGCAGGAGAAAGAGGAGACTAGACATTGTAGACTTTGCACTGACAGCCTGTTTGATTTGACAGGCTGTGTCACTACTCCCTGCCTCAGAACATCATTCCTTATAGAATAACGTTCAGTGTTTGCAAAGTGCTTTGGGTCTTCTGCTAAAGGATGTTCAAAGAAGAAACAGGCAGGTAAAGGTAGAGCACATGGGTTTTGGCCAGACCTTCAGTGACTCCTAGGAAGAAGGTGATAATCTCTTAGGTAAGAAGATAGTTTGTTATAAGGATGTTAGATAGCCCTCCCTGTATATAACTACCATGACTTCTGTTAGACAATAGTCTCCCCTTAGCTTTAGATGCCTAGTTCTCAACCAACAACAATATTTATTCTTGGACCTGATTTAAAACCAAAGGGCAGGTATTGCAAAAATCAAAGCAATACAGGTTGAGGTTTACTCAGATCTGCTGTTCCTATTAAGTAGCAAGAACAGTTAATAACCACAGATTTTAAGGTTAATTTCAAAGTGTGAATAACTATAAAATCTAAATATTTTTTGAAAGGAAATACATAGCATACAGATAGCCAAGTAAGCACAGCTTCCAGTATAGTATCATGAAAACCTGCATTTCACAGAACTAAGCTAACATGAACCTGCAAAATGAAAGCAAAGACATTCTTCTCTTAGTTCTTCTGTAGCCAGATTTTGACTAGACTAGTTATATACAAGACAGTAAGCTACATGGAAACTTTAGGTTTTCTTTTAAAATTCAAACTCAGAAAGAGTTTTTTTCCAGTATTATCCTTAGAGTCTGTATTATCTTTTCTAGGGACAAGCACAAATTCCATCACTCCTCTATCAAATTCACATTGCAAGGATGAGTAACTCAAAGGCTGAAGCAACCTACTGTTACTGTGGTTACCAAAGTTTCCTACCCACTGAATCATGTTCCAGCCTGGATATTTCAAGTTTCTGTTACTGGTAATTGCATTTTCTTTCCTCTTTGCTGTTACTCAGACACAGAAGTATTTTGTACCTTTAGAACAATCTTTGACTTCAATCCTCTGGCCAGTGTCCCAGGGTGCACTGTCTCCTCACCCACTATTCATTTCAGGTGCTTTCATTTATTCCATCCCACTCCATAATTCCAAACCCTACAGAAAAACTCATTCATGCAGTGGAAGGAAATAAGTTACCAAGCAGAGGACAAGGAGCGTCTTCCAGGCACACATCTCCAAGTGCACTTGCCAGCCCTGCAGGAAATACATAACTGAGCAGCCTGATACACTGAATAGGTACAGACTAACCATACGGAACCTTCTTTATGGAGCAAATGATTTAAAGAAGCACCAGGCATCATAAACACGGATAATCAAGTCTGAAAGGAGCACATTTTTTCTTCCTTCTACAAAGCCGTTTGGTGAGCAGTATCATCATCAGCAGGACTGGTTCAATAATAAAACAAGCCATTGATTTATAGAATTCAAATTAGCAACTTTAATCCAGGGTAAATGTGTGGTGGGACCAAAGCAGTTCTTGATACAAGGCCACATAATAAAGTGGCTCCTATGCTACATTTCTACATAGATTAAAGTGAAACTATTGAGCAAGATTTTGATGATATCAAATGCCATCTTTGGTACTGTATATGCTTTTAAATTGCTCACTTTTTTAAAAAAGCACTGCAAATCCCACGAGGAAACACACACAAATATTTACCTAATAGAACAGTGCAACAACTTCCTGAGACAAAATATTTGAAAGGCCTTCCCTCGCCTGCATTTCCCCTTGTATTTTTTCTCCTCAGTGCACATACACTGTCTGAGGCATTTTCTTTGATTGCTTTAAAATTAGCAACAATTGTACCAGCATTTAAAGTGAAACAAACCTTTGAATCTTGACAGGTCTTAATTAAACCCATCTTAGACTTATTTACTTTTAAAATAGCTGCCATTGGGGCAGGGTGGGGGAAGGCAAGAATAGCTGATGAATCAATGACTGATTTAGGGCATTAATCAAACTCAAACTAGGGGGAGTGTAAAGACTCTCTGAGGAGTTACTAAACACCAATTTGCAAGTTCTAATGTAAGAATGAAAGAAAGTAGACTCAACATTTTTGTAATATTCATATCCTTGGGCAACTGCAAAATTCAGAAAATAATTTACTGTATACATGTTTTAAAATCACTAGGATGTTTTCAAGATTAAATGTTGATACTTTTGAATATTTTCCAGGAAGACTTTAAAATCTTGAGAAAGTCTTTTCTGAAAATTACTTTTCATTGACTGTCCTTCCATGTTTTATTTGGCTTCTGTTATAAGTTTACATCAACCTCAGATAAGGACAGTGTCATGGAAGCAGTTTAGGGGTACAGAATGCTTGAATTGCTTTAGCATTAGAGCTGTGCAAATAATCAATTTTTTTCAGAGGAATGTGAAATTGTAAAACAAACACATAAAAATAGGCCATGTAAATTTAAATTATTTTTAATTTTTTCCTCTTAAAGCAATACTTTTACTTTTAAATTTAAAGTTTTAAACCCACAAAATTGTGTTTAAGTGTTTTGCTTAAATTAATTTGAAGGGAAATTGTTTGACATTAGGTTTTTAATATGGCAGGGCCAAAATAATTTTAACTGTCTTAGTGCAAAATCCTATGTAGACTAATACTAGCAGAATAAGCAGTGCTCAGTAAAGCGCATTTCTTAGTTGGCAACAGGGATAATAAAAACCAGAAACCCCAATAATTTTGGAGCGTTATAAGGAATTAATTTTCAGCACAAAATCAGAGATTCACTGCAAACAGAAGTAAATCAGGGAATTGCTGAAGTCCTCTGCAGGACAGCTGTTACAATCCAGAATGAACCTTGGTTATTAACCTCCCAGGAAACTTTGATTTTATGAGTTAGTGCCTTCAGGGTTCATCCTATATATAACTTAATGAGGTCTATGTATTGCAATCAAAGACTGGCCTCCTTTTGCCTTCTGTTGAGTGACAATGCAGACAGTTTTCATCAACATTGAGAAACGAGCGTGTGAATGTTTTTAGGAACGTATCATAGAACATCCTGGAGCTTCAGGGTCCCTGCCTAATACCAGAACATCAAAGCAGGCCGCTCTCAAGCAGAGAAAGATGAGAAGCCTCTTTAGTGACAATGCTGCTGCCCATCTGCCTACTGACAATCAGGTCTATTTATGGCATTACAGAACAGACCCCCAAAATCACCACAATTTTTAAAAATCTTAGCCTAGTGAATTTCTCTAAGCCTGTCCTTTCACATGATGTACTGCTATATTTTTGTTACAATCTTAAAACAAGACTGTCATTTCCCTTGAATAACTTACACTGTAATTTTCAAAGCCAAGATGATGGGCAACAGACACAAAGATGGGTCTAAGGCAGTAAAAGCAGTCAATTAACTGAGTGGAACAGCTACAGAAAACTACTGAATAATAATAATAATGCATAATAATAATTGTTGATGTTTGAGGATTTCTGAACCGCAAAGGCAATGAAGCACAAGATAGAGGGAGATCTGATTTGGAAAAGTGTGCAGACATCGGCATGCTAAAAGGTGGTAAGGTCAGGAGGCACTTACCTCACCTGCCCCCCAGCCCACTGGAAGATATAAAACTCTGAAAATTTAAAAAATGACATAGAAGTATCAGCAAGACTTAACAGTAATACGAAGAACTGGACAGACGAAATCCATCTTCCCCAATTTTTCCTAACAAAGTGTTGATTAGATGTTCACTATATTCAAAGAATAACTGCCTAATGAAAACTAACATTTTGTGATGTCATGTCTGCCACTGTATACTAATTCACTGTTGTTAAACCATGGTGTTCAAGGTAACATTAGCAGCACACTTTTCATTTCTGTTTAAGAGGAAAACATACAATTTTAATTCCATTTACTTTCGCAGTGCCTTTTTAGCTCAGCTCTGACAGAAAGGAAATCAGACATTTGGATGAATGAGCTAGGTTGATTGAATATTGATAAGCCAATTTTTAATTTATCAAGGTTATCTAGAGGTGCTAACCTGACGCTGCATACTAACAAGAAATATCAGCATACTAAGTGATGTGTGCAGTGAAATATTTCTTTGGGGAAACAGCTCTGGGTGGACTGGGATTAGTAAAATTAGAACCTTGCAATAGGGATAGGAAGTGACTTCCTAAGGGGAATTAAAAGCAGGTGAGAAGTGTGACAGAGAGACTGAGATGAATAGGTGGCAGATTTTATACTTTGCAGACTGTAACACAAAACCCACATCAAATCGGTATGGATGAGAAAGAGAGAGAGAACTATCTTTGTGAAAAGTAGAGTTAACATGGTGCAATAAATGCTAATGTTTCACGTCTCCAAATTTTCACAGCAAGCCAGGTAATCATTACAGACCTTCCAAGACACTCTACACATTCTCAAAAATCTGCAAGGCTTGGCAGACCTCTTCAAAAGACAATGTCCAAACAACTGAGAGGAAACAGGTGAGCTCTATTCTTCGGTCTTAGGAATTTATAAAGGAGTACAGTGTATTGCAGCAAGAATAATGCCAGAAAAATATGCAAGATTTCAGAAAAAGAGCACCAGTTCCTGTTTTGCATGATAGAAAAAATTTGATAAAGTGACGTTTTATAGCAGCACTGGACCAATCTCAGATGTTTCCATGTTTTCATTAGAGATAAGTAATTAGAACGCTTCATTTGATAGATTTATCAATAACTTAAAAGTAACATAAGACTCAAGTGTACGTTAGTGTGCGCAGGAAACATTAGAAATAAAGCTTTTCTTCAGGATTTCTTCCTCTTGTAAAGCTGAAGCCTTACTTAAGAACTTTTTTTGTGTGTGTTTTAGCTTCTGTTCACTGACTACATCAACAGTAAGTAGCGTCACTGTGGCACCTTACACATCCTGACTGACCCCAGCGAGAACAGTCACAGGCAGTGGTGTCTCAACATTGACTGCTGGCAGCATAGCACCATTTTTCTACCTTACTTTCTGTAATCTTTCATCTGTACCCATAAAAGTATGGGGCCTATGGATTGAGGTAGCATTCCTTCTGACTTGGACCTTAATTAACTCCTTCCATCAGTTCCTCAAACACTTTTTGCTAGAATTCTCTCACAGTTTCATGGCTTGCAACAGATTAGTGCTGTAGCTGCTTTATGCTTCAGAGACAGACACAGTAACATTCTTACAGCATTCTCCCCCAAAAAGGAATATGATTGTTGATTCAACAGATTCTATGTATCTCCCAATTACATGCAGCATTCTAGTACTGTGCTTTCCATCTTTTCATTATTCTGCATGCTCCTGTGATTTTTCTCCTGTGTGAGATCAATTACTCCCTAGTTTGATGTACATGCTTAGTTTGTGGTTTTGTTGATTCTTCATTGATCTAAAATAGTATCTCTGTACATTTTTTATCTTTCCCTAGAGATGTCCCATTTGCTTTTTTGAAGGAAAACTCTTCTAGACCCCATATGTTTGACCTTGGTGAGTTTGGAGTTGAATTCTCTTGTTCATGACTTCACAACTGGCTACAGTTCAGCACAAGTGACATTAATAGTTGCCCATGTTTTGTCCTCCTTTTAGGACAACTTAACACTGTCACCATTTGTAAATTCTGCTGTTCTTTTCACTCTTCCTTACCCCTTCCCACCCCATTTAGGAAGACTCATCCAACAGGACAGTCTGACATCAAAACAGGACACTGAAAAGCTTTGATTCTATTTTAGCACCCACCTATTTACTTTACTATTTCCTACACAGGTGACAACAGAGTTACAAGTGCACTGTTCTTTCTAAAAGCTTATATTTGTTTGCGTACAAAAACATTGTATATCTGTATTTTTAGAGCAAATAAGAAATTTCAGATTGTTAAAACAATGAAATAATCCAGGGTCTTTCCTACCAAAAAGATTGCCCCCAAAAACCCAAACCAAATATTCATAATCAAAATCTTGTAAGATTCGAGCAAATAATTAACAATTATGTTATTAATGTGTGGTATCTAAAGCTACAAATTTGTGACAGATTCTGATTTACTGCATTCAATGCATTATGAATAAGTAAAAAATAAAGTCAAGATAAAGAAATAAGATACTACTAGACTTGAATAAAAGTCAGTAACTTCTGATAAAGAAATTGTTTAAAAATTATTCTGGATTCTGTAAACTGTTTCATATTGCCATAGGTTTTTTTGTGCTTGTATAGCGTGTATGTTTTTAACTTTTCAGCTGAGAGACTTCACTGATGAGTTTGTATTTGTCACATCCCTCTCAAGGAGAGCGCAAAGGAGCATAGTGAAGCTGGAACTCGTGGAGGCACAGTCTGAAGTTGATCTCTTTTGAATGACCCATACTGCTGTTGAGGTTCAATTCCTCTTATCTCTTAGACTGTATTAATTGGTACTAGAAATCTGAAATATTAAATTGATAACACACAGCTTTTAATTTCTTTCAGACATTACCATACTGCATCAATTTACACAGCTCTGAAAAATCAGTCTGTGTGAATTAATGATGCATCTCCGTATCCGCATGATAAAGATAGAGGGCTGTGACAACGTTTGCATCTGATACTATTAGAGCCTCTTCAATGATAATCATTAACAAGTCCATTAATGAGAACATATTTCCCTGAGGCACTATGGCCATTCGACATTGTAATCCAAATCTATACTCTCCAGAAACTCTATTAGAAAGCAATGAAGTAAGTCCCTAAACTATATAAAGGTTATCAGCCAAGTTATCTCACTGAGCAAAATAGATGAGGGAGACTTCCTTCAATATTGGCAGTACAGAAGATTAAAATGCTCAATTGCTTTTTTTTTTTTTCCCCTTTAAAGCAATAACTGTATTAGAAATACATTGGCTGAAAGCTGCATCCCAATGGCTTTGAACAGCTGAGGAACACGGACTCAAACCTTTACCCTTTAGAATATAGTATTTAACAGGAATATCAAAGTTCAGAAATTCATCACACTAATTAATATGATAATTATATAATAACTGACTTAACTGACTTGTTAAAACACAAATCCCGTTAGCATGAAGTGTGTACCATTGACTGATTTGACTAAAATAAGAAATACTGAAATAAGAACTACTGCAATATGCAATTCCTTATTTATCAGCAGAAGAAATGATAGTTCAAGAAACAGAAGAGAGAAAAAATATACAAAATTATTCTTGTATAAAAATAAACTCAGCTTTCTATTTTCTGTGAAATTGGTTTCACTCAGGCCTAACAGATAGTAATAATCATTCACCCTACACACCAGTCATCTAAGCTGGCAGCTTCAGAGAAGCAAATATTGTGGACAAAAATAGACAACTATTCCCAACTTCTAATACTTTGTACAAGAATGAAACCAAGGAGGGCATCACTGACGCAATCTGTCCCTGAACTAATCTGGGAGTAAACAGAATTTCAGAGTCCTGGACTGTGTACTTGGTATCCTTCATCTGTGTTAAATCAAAAATTTGCTGGAGTCAAAGAAATATGAAGTCCTCCTTTAAATATGTATTTTTGAGGAGGATTTTTTACTTCTTTAACTGCCACAGACCCACACCCAGCTAGTTGTTATTATCCTTAAAAGGACTGTCATGAAGGCACAGTTTCCCAGAATGTCAGTATTATGTAAAGCAAAATAAATATTGCCCAAGGTAAAAAGGAGAACTGTAGATTGGTATACTGAAGCCGTGGGTAGCCATTCTTGGAAAACACATCCCTATGGCCTTCAAGTTCACTACTGAACTAGTCCCATTTTTCCACAAATCTGCGCTGGACATGATAGATTTTGGTTTTGCAGGTAAACATCCATTTATCTTAAAGTATTACAGAAGCTGAAAGACAACCAGCAATATATTAATTGTTTATATTGCTATGCAATAATATACACTCTCCTCAATCATTCAGGTTTTTTAGGATTATAAGTTTTTTTGCCTCAGCAATAAAAATCTATTGTTATTTCGAAACTATTTCTGTTGTTCACTCCATGTACCATGAGAATATCTGGCTGGAGACTGACTGTTAGCACAGTTAGTGAGGTATTAAACACTAATACCTCATCATATATAAAGCTTTATGCTTTATTTACAAATTGAGATGAGAATAAAATAAATATGAAAGCAATTAAATCCTACCCTTGTTTAATAGGAGATCCTTTTATTTTTCTGTAGCCTCTGTCAGGAACAGAGGAGTGAAATAGATGAAGCTTCAAGTTTAATCTTGTATACGAATTTTTGTTGGTATAAACACAATCTAGTTTAGAAAAGCTTTAAACCACTTCTGATGCCTCTTAAGTTCCCCACAGACAGCTTGGGAGATTATGTACAATACCTGTGTCTTTACTCAGATTCCTTAGCTGTGCTATAATTTTAAGGCTAATTTCCTAGAGGAGAAAACTTTACTTATTATACAGCTCAGAGCAGCATAAAGGGAACCATATTGTCAACAGTCACGTTAAAAGCATTGAACTTCTGAAGCTATTATTACTCTCTAAGAACTAAACATTTAAAAACAGAACTTGAAATTTCACATAATATATTACCGTAATTTACTCAGTGATCATCAAGGTTGCTTCTAAGCAACTGCTTGTGAGAAGTTACATACAGAAATGTAAAGTGAGTTTTGTGTTATAAAGTACAATGAAGCATTTTAAAATCCAAATCCCTTCCCTCTTTCCAAGGGAACAAATTATTTTTTCCTGGAAACCAGCATGCTGCTAGATTCAGACTCTGTTTGCCAAATCTGAGTCTGGCTGAATGTTTCACAGTAAAGACATAATACCTCGGAAAGAAAAAAACACACATAACAAACCTGACAAGAACAGCAGCGCACACAGGGCTTAGCCATGGGAACAAGCACTGTGCCAAAATTAATCACATCCAGAAAAGTACAACTCCTTCATGTTCATCTTTAGTGCTTGCCAATGGCACTGACAACTTTTAACACGAAGTAATATATTGAGCTTTTTTGAAATCCTGCGAAGAGATTAAAGAATGGTGAAAAGTCTCCTCATACTTAGCTGAAACGATAAATGGCAATGAAAATTCTGAAACACACTGAAAAACCTCCATCGGCACACACAGGTAGTTGAACCATATTTGTGACAATTCACAGGACAACTGGAATGCAAAATTGTAAGTGAAATATATCTTTCCCAGTTTATTTAACCACCTGCATTGTTCTAACAGTGCCAGCTCTCAGCCTTTGGGGCACTGGCTAGGCAAAATGTCAGACAGACACCATTTTGCTAGGTTTTTCTAGGTTTTTTACTAGGTTTTCACTGTGCACACTATTTTTTGTGTGTGTGTGTGTGTGTGATATACTGAGTGGTATTTGCTGCGTTTGGCAACTCAATTGCCACTATTTTTTGTTTTTTGTTTGTTTGTTTTTGTTTTTTTTTTTTTTTCCACTGGCTCACAAAAACTTCTGCAAAATTTACTGCATCTGTTGCCTCAAGTAAATTTTCCCTATGTATATATACATAAACATCAGTTTGGGATCTTCAGATCTAAAGAGATCTAAGAGATTTAAGATCTACTGACTTATTGTGGCAAGGTCATTTCTCTAATATTTTACATGCAAAGAAGAATCACTGCATTTCAATTCTGGGCATTAAGTGTTGTCTGGCTTTGTGATCCATTACATTCTGCTTGGGAGTCTACTAATGCATGTACTTGTACTACTGAATTGTCTCCTTGAGGCTTGGCATCTTCTTAACAAGACCATCCTTGGCAGGAACAAGGCTTCCATGGTAATAAAATAGTAGAGAGATTTCTAATTACCTTTGGACAGTTAACCTTCGTTATTGTTCCCTGACTCCACTGAGTTAGTGTTTCTGGAAATCACTCATCGCAGGTGGTTTCTCCAAGCAGGCTGATTCTGCAAGCCAGGAAAGAAGTCCATTTTAGTGACTCAGAAATAATGAGAAATGTGCAAAGTGATGAAAAAGAAGAAAGAAACCAGCATGCAAGGACATAAAGATCTGAAGGAAAGAAAATAGGAGAGAACAGAAAAAGCTACGGTGGGAAGGCAAAACCAGATAGAAAGGTTGATAGAATGGGAAGAAATCTCAGGGACAAATGCAGGAATGACTACTTACTCCTCCTGCATCTCCGTAAGCAGAGAAGTACTATGTCAAGTATCTACATCTAGATACATACACAGAGAAACATCAATTTGCTGTACAGTATCTTGTTCTCTAGTCTTTAGGAGTCACTTCAGAAGTTGGGCTCAGGCTCTTCCAGAAAGGCTGCAAACTGAAGGGGCCACTATAGCTTCCATGGACAATTGCTCCCTGAAGCGTGTATTAGAAAAGCCTCAGATGCTTAAATCTCTAGATTAGCCGTTCTGGATCTCCACACACGCTTTGTGCAAATTACTTGGCAGTACATTTTGGCTAGAGGAGTTGGCAGGTTTCAGCAGTTCACAGTCTCAAAAAAACTTTTAGTAACTTTTGTTAACTTCTCTGTATGTGATTATAAATGAACCTTCCCTCCTCTTCTGAAGTACCAAAAGAAAGTGGAGCACACAGGGCTTCGACAGGATTATATTTATCAAAGGTGTTACTGCAAATATTACTTTCACAGTCTCAAATGTCATCTCAAAATCTAAACACCTGCAAGTCTCTGATATGGTGACATCAATTTCCATTGGTTCACACAATGATAAACTGTCAAGTCTGTTGAGTTTGTGCTGTTTTCCCCTTATCTTTCACTTTTGGAGTCTGTGACAGCTTTATGGGAATGCATTATTCCTTGGGAAATTTAAGATCTGCACAGTTGTTTCAATGAAAGACAGTATTTACCAGTTTTATGAACAGTTAAAAAAAGGCTGTAAATGGATTCAGAAGCATAAAACTGAGCAATTTCCTTCCTGGTTTCAACGTAAATAACATGTAAAGCATGACACGCAGAACTGACTGCAGATCCCCAGGTTGCTATGCTGTCGGCTGCACTTGCTGCTTTGTACTTGGGAAATGAGAGTTGCATAATCTTGTGTGTCTGACTGACAAAATCACGAGGCAGGAGTCATTTTATCATTTGTCCCTGGCTTTATTGCAGTTTCTTCCAACTAACTGGCAGTCTAAAAAGCTACTGTTTCCAGTAACCTCCTGGCCACCACAGAGTACCTATGGCCCTTTTAAATTTCAGAGTCACTCCTAGTGTTTAGATTAGGCAAGTATTCCAGTTAAAATATTTGCCTTCCCAATTTACTTTCACAATATTTTTCCAGGGAATTTCAGACACTTATGACCATGCAAATTTCCAAGTTTGACAGAGAAGGGAGATGTCAGATGATAAACACCTTTCTGCCAGGCATTGAGGTAGGAAAACTTGTAACAATTGGTATTCGTAACATGATGTCATCTGTCATCTAAAGTTTTACCTCCATGAAACTGTCAAAAAAATGAAGTACAAAGACTACAGGGATGTCTCCTAAGACTGTCTGGTATTTAGAAATTTATAACGCAAGAAAGCTTGAGAGTAGGATTATGGTACAAGTCTGGATCTGAGAATGCCACTCCAAACAGTCCAAAACTTTCCCTGCCGGGAGCTGGCCCATATTTCCATTCTTTTGCTATTTTTAATTATGCAACTGATGCAAGAACTGACTCCCCAACAGGGCAAAAGTGTTAGTAATAACAGAATAAGATATTTTCTAAAACTAGTTCTACCCTTTTTGTCAGAAAGGGATTTAAGAGGTCTTCTGGAATGAGGAATACTTTTTCAATGAGTTCATTTAAGCTTTTTATTCAATATCGTGCCTAGAATTACTTGAAAATTTAGCTTCATCCTAGCAACCAATTGCATCCCAAAAATAACTTTCTAGATAGGTAGGCCTGACTCTTTAGAAATAACAACTACAATATGGCATAATTGCAAGGGATAGTTTGGTAGTATAGAGAATATAATTATATGGTAGTTCATATCTGAGTCATCCTAGGGACAGAAATGAAAGGAGGCATTAAAAATTAGTCAATCATAAGGTTAAAATATTCTGGCCAATATATCTAAACAGCCAACACACTTTACATATATGTAGCACAAGCAGCTCCTGGTAAATTATGCAGCACCTGGCAAATACTGTTAATTCCCTAGCACCTAAGTTAATTGCAGATTTCAGCAAGTAATCAGATATGATTAAATTACATTTTTGGAAACTATCAAATGGTTCAGGCTGAAGGAAGACAGCTTAAAATAGACCTTCAAAAGGTAGCACTAATTAGGCAAAGTCTTAATTCTACTCTTTTCTCAGCTTCAAAATTACAGGGACAAATTTTCCTTGCAGAGCACCATGTGAAAAGCAGCTGTAATCACTGGGACTGTACAAGTAAACTGAAAGCAGAATTTTAACCTCCCATTGAGGTATTTTTTGACCTCCTTTATACTCCAGGAAGAAGTATTCTACAAACAAGAAACCAAGCTTTTTTTACTGGTTCTTCACGGTGCCTTAGGGCAACAAGTCCAGGTGCTGTGGGATATTTGCATAAGAGCTTTCTTTAAAAAGGCACTAACAAAGTTAGGGAATGGCTGGAAGGTCTAAGGAAACAGCTAAGCAAGCAGGGTCACTTGAAAGGAGATAATGAGTAAGGAGAGAAAGGAGATGGGAGGTCAGGAACTCTCCAGAATCATTTGGGAAGCTGTTCTCAGTAACGCAATATGCAGAATGCTGTTTGTCACCCAGATTTTAAATTATCTCATACCCCTCTCTGACATCTCCCCTTATCCAGGCCCGTTTTCCATTTTGATTGAAGTACCTGGTCCTTGCTGACTTCCCTAACACTTGTCTCTTTCTTACTTAGTCTTGGAACTGTTTTATTTTAACTCATTTCATTGCATCAAAACATACCTCCCTTAGCCACCTCAGAACCTTGACCTTCCTTCTAGCTCCCATTTCCATTTCTAATTGCACTAGAGACTCCAGTTAAACTACTGAGCTCAAAAAAGGCCATGGTTTCAACATGTGAACCTAGCACATAGCAAAACCTATCCTGAAGTGAAAAACAAGGACCTCATCCTTCTTCTGCAGTAAAAACACAACCTTCTGTACCTACAGCACCCGAAAAGTTACCGAATAAAGGTCATAGGCTAGCAAATGTGTTTCTATTGTCACTGATGATGACAAGAGGCAACGTTGTACACGCAAGGTAGGCAGTAGAACCATGCTGTAATAACCACTATTAAAAGTAACAGCCACATTGTTCCTGCTTGATACTCTAGGCCACTGCATCCTGCCTAATGGTAAGTGGCACACTTAGGCAGAGCAAATTCTTAGTTCATATTTAGAATCTATTTAATGCCATGGGATCTTTCAATCTTTTGTAATTGCCAGGAAAATAAAAAGTGTATTTTAAACTTGCAAAAATGTACAAATATATTTTATTATTAGGAGTATTGTGTACATGTTGAAAATTGAACAGCTATAGAAAAAGCCAGGTATGTGTTTTATTTCTAATAATATACTGGTAATAGCTTTCCCATTTTTCTCCTTCAATGGAATAAATCTATTTTACCACACCAATACTTTATCTTGAATGACAGTACATATAGTTTAACATAAAGAGCTGGGAAACGTTAAAACAATACTGAAAATTTCTGGGTTTGCAAGTTATTCTAGCTAAAGCTCAGGCATTTGGAAAACAGCAGCAACCAACTTGTTTAATCAGCAGTATATTTTCCTACATGTAGCACATTATTTGTTCATCAATTTTGTACTACTGAGCCCCAGAGTGGAGAATTTCAAATGAAGACAGAAAGGACTATGTGTGGGTGGATAGACACAAAGTGCTGGTACGAGCCAGACTACCTCATCAGAAAAAAGGGATTACTCATAAATGGGACTTTTGAGACAAATATTAGGCACAACTATGCTTCCTTGTCCTCTAAAAGTTTAGAGAGACAGCCTCCACTCCATTGCAGGTACAACCAGCCTAAGTAGCAAACTATTATTATGTTTTTTTTATTTCCATGACTCATCTAGCTCTAGTAGAGGGCCTGATCTTGCAAAATAAAGCCTTAGCAACTGTGGACTTCATTGAGACAGATCACATAAAAAAGCACTGATACCACTACATTAAGCAAGATCAGTTACTTAATGTAATTGATATGCCAGAGGGGGATACAGAGAAGTTCCCAGAGGCCCCTTATGAAAACTTATCTACCAGACTGAGGAAAGAATGGATGGTCTCCTTATCTTAGGTTAAATCTATTTCCTTTGGATGTTCCTGAATCTTTTCAGTATAAAGCACTTGTAAGTCCCAGGGATATAAAAGTAGATCTGAAGACCTCACATCAAAATGCCAGTATTTATAAGCAAATTGGCAGGTGAGAACTCATATAGTTATGTATTTCTACAAAATATACATTGATATGTGTTGTTACGTTGATATATACTAGTTGCCCTTGTCTTAAGTCTATATAAATACACAACACACTTAAAATGGTTACACACATGCAAAGATACACATTGATAGTCTCTTACAATGACATTTGTAGCTCCTCTGGATCATGACTCTATGATTATCTCCCCTTGACTGTCTGAAGCATTCTCATTCCATCTACTGACTGAACACTATTTTAGGCTTTGAAAGATGTCCATTTATAAGCCCAGAAAGAAATGTTTAAGAAAAATTAACCCTCAATAGGACTGATCAGAACAACAAAAGGTGTGCAGTGGCATGAACACCATCACTAAAAATAAGTGAATGAAAGAAATAATCTGGGAAATGAAAATTGATGAAGATATTTATACCTTTCCTTCATTTTTTAAAAATGCCCTCTCCTTTTCTTTTAAATACCATCTCTCCACCTTCATAAGAAATACAGCACACATCTATTTGCATGTGCACATGGGTGGAAGGGTTAAGGATTTGCATTTCTTTCTTTGAAGCTGAAATTCACACATTCTTTTAAAGATCACAATTCATCAAAGTATTACATAATTCAACTATGATTTCTTCCAGAAATGGCACTTGCTGTCAGTTTACACACACTAAACGCTATGGAAATTCAAAGAGAACATTGCAGCTGCCCCATAAACGCACGTGTGATGTGTGTGCCCTTTCTCTCAATAAACAACTCCACCTCGGGAACATTGCCATAGACCAAGGCAGAAATTATGGAAAACAAAGGTAATCTCCAAATAACCCTCCTACTCATCTAAATTAAACTGATGTTACAAGTACAAGATGCCTCTTACTCTACAGCAGTGGCTTTTGAACCATTCATTGACAGCTAAACTTAAAATATGGGTCCAAGTCAGTGAAATGCCCTTAGTGAACAAACCAGGCCAATTCAGCATTGTTGCAATGGTGTCACCAACAGAATACCATTCTTAAATTATGCTTTTTTAAGACATGTGATTGTCACAGCAGCTTTGCAGATATCTTTTTTTTTTTAGAAACAGACTTTAAAAGATACATATATATATATAATTCATTGCAGCTTATCATTCTGCACCATCAGCTTAACGTTTGTTCTGCTGAAACTTCCTACATTTCCCATAACATTTATGTCTGTCTCCCAGTCAAACACCTCCAAGGACCGTCCTTTTGAGCAAGAAGTACTTGCTGGTTTAAAACAAGATTTTCTTCCAAGAAGCTCAGTGACTGGAAAATTTTCCAGCTGAACCATCTGTACAAATCTAGACGGCAATGACTAATGGTAATTTGGTGAGTAGGATGTTAATGAAGTTGGTTTTTGGGTCATTACGTAGATGCGTACGTACCGGCACATAGCACTTACTCTTACCTGCAACCGGTCAATGTGTTTGCAGTTGACAGAAGGGTCAATAACTGGATAGGAATGAGAAACAACTACTCTCATCTTTGAGCCTTTCCTTCAACTTTATTTACAAAGAACAAAGGCAGAACAAAGAGGAAAAACTTGAAAGGTTGGTTCCTGCTTTAAATCAGGTTTTGCAACAAAGCCTAGAGAGTTGCCATTCCAGCAGCTTTCCAGAAGACCCAATACAAGCTTTGAAAGCCGAGACAACTATCTGTATCTTGTAGCTTTTTTTGCAATTTGTATTCAACAAAGTAACCAGAAACCACTCCTTGAAAAATACCTGGCCTTAAAGTAAGGGACAATTCATTCTATACAGAGCTATCCACCAACAGTTTTTCAGTCATTCACCTCCAGTCCACCTTTCTGTTGTGATAAGATAAAGCCACAATACAATTTTAGGCTTTTTAAAAAAAAGTTAAATGGTGGATTTTCATTATTATTACTGATGTAAAATTGATACTTTTGCTTTTATTTCAGAAGATACTGGTTATTATAAACACTAAAACCATTCAAACCAGACACTGTTTGGTCAGACTTGCATGTTTCTGTGCTGTAATTTCCCCCTTAGTTATTTAAACATACATTTCATGTGGAATTCAGAAACGCAAATACTGAAGTTACACATACAGCATTTTAGTTTTTCAAATATATCCCTAAATGTTTGATACTATACACCAATGATAAATTAAGTCATACTAATTAAAGTAAAAATATGCTAGGGGGAAAAAAAAAGCAATTCAAAGCTGATGTCTAACAAATAAATGTAGCAGAAAGTTGGGGCTTAATCATACATGAGTTGTCTATTCAATTACAAACCTCCCTCAGTAATTATTTTATTTACATTGACGTAATACCATTTATTCTGGAGACAATATCACAACAGTGAGAGCAACACAATTAATTAAAATCATAGCATAAGAGAATTTTAAATTCTTCTCACATGGTTTCATTTAAAAGCACTTTATGCCCATAATGCAGGGCAATATTATCAATACAGCTCTTTGCTTTTCTAAATACCATTAGTCTCCTTAGAGGTCATTCAGGAACGTCCCTGAACATATGTATGCAGGTATACGGAAAGGTTTTTCGGCAAACAAGGAGGTATGTAGGAAAGAACTGGCTGGTGCCCCATGACAGAAAGGTGCTTCAAGCCTTGGAATTGAACCAGGGAGCACATTTTAGTTCCTTGATGCTGTGTAACATTAAGAAATGACCTGATCTTAGCAAAGTCCATGTCTTACCCTTGAATGAAAGAAAGTAAGAAAAATACTTCATCTCTTATCCACAAATCTGAAAAATTAGACTTTTTGACAGAGCTCTAATGTTTGGGTTTTTTTAAGTGAATTAAGAAAAAAAACACCTGAAGGCAATCCCCCCAAAAAATGCCACCAGCAGCTAGGGAGCTACATCTTTATTAGAGCATGGCATGAGAAGAATAAAAATATTACTCAGTAATAGACATTGATTTATTTATGTAGCATCATACCAAAAGTAGTTAATCTTCTTAAATACACATGTGCTGCTTCCTGAATTCCTCATTATTTGTACTGCCAAAGAACAGACAACATCAACTTTTTGAATATATGCCACAGTAGGGAACTAGGTTTACATCTGTGTTTTCTTTCTAAAACACCTGCATCATTGAGATCCATTTCTCTCCCAGATTTCCTCTAATGCTATCCAATTAATCAACAACAATACAACCACCTATCAGAAAATGATGCTCAGAGAAGTAACTTCATATTTAGAATAAGCACTTGAGTTAAAATGTTTGCTAGCAAGACATACAACTACATGAAAACTCACACCAAAATTGTGTGCATTTTCAAACTCAAAAACTGAATTGCTTTCGAAGCAAGGAAAACTTTCATGGTACGTAATATGTGCAAAAGGCAAAAAAAACCTGGCTAGTTGGTTTTAAAAATTAAATGCTTAAATTGAAGTGAAACAAAGGATTACTTGCCATATCCCACCATCCAGAATTCACTTCCTCCACACAACCACACTAAACTAAGAACTAGATGTTTGACACAAATGTGGTTAGCAAATTTGCTGGCACATCCACTGAAAGCCCATAAAGCACACATACTGCTAAACTTGACATCAAGAAGTTATCAAATCAACTCAACACAGAAAACAGCTGAAGGACTCTAACATCAGACAAAATGGTCCATTGCTAAATTAGAAGCTTGGTTGCAACCGCCTGCGTGTGTGTGGATGACACTAGTGCTTGTGAATGGCATGCATGCTGGCACTATATGGTAGTCTGGGTGATTAACCTGCCCATTTAGGTGGTTTTCTTGTTGAAAGTAGCTTTCTGTCTCTGGCTAGCTCAGCAGCTATCTATGAATATTTTAACTCTCATAAAAAATACATCACCTCTACCCTGCATTTACGGTTTTGTGGGGCTGCCTGAGACACGTGTACAAGCTTCCTAATTTCTCTGAAGAACTGCAAGAAACACTGATTTTACATCTGACAGTTTGTGTTATTTACTGGATATTTTCTGGGTATACTTTTCATTCACAGAATGAGCCTGATAAGCTGTATCTTCCTGCAAACTTTGTGTGATGGCATTACTGTCTGATGCCTTGCCATCCTTTCCTTCTAAAGAATGGATATCAAGACTGCGATTCTTCTGGGATCTCTATCCCAGAACCAACCAACTCACCCTTCCATACTTCTTTGGAAAAAATAAACCAACTTCATCTGTGTCTGAGGACAAAAGTTCTTTGAAACATTTCTCTCAGTCTCCACATCATCTTCACTTTCACTCACTCATGTTCTATATTATCACTGGTTCCAAAGCTGGCTCCTGGGCTTCTTATCAAACCTCAGCAGGTGCCCTCTTCCTGCAGTTTCTTTTCTCAGCCACCTTGTACAGTCACTCCTTGACATACTGTCTTCTCTTCATTCCTTCCTCTTAGTTCAAAGGGTTCTTGGGCTCTTTGCCCAGCCAATCTCCATGTATGCACCTGTAGAGTAATTTTCCACAACCCAAATTATCAGAAAGGAAAAATATGAAGTACACTAAAAGATATGAATGGCAGCTGTACTATGTATTAGTGCACTTATAATGAGGTTCTTCAGAGCTGAAAGACAAATGCAAAGCTTAAGAAAGGATTTTAGTAGTGAAACGTGTCAAAAAGAAGATATATCTTATGCTGTACTAAAAAGATCATATACATCCTCTAAGTTTAATATATATTTTAATATGTTGGTGACTGTATAAAACTTAAAACGTATTGCACAAATGTTGAGCTCAAGAGTTGAAACATGCCATTAGCATGAGAAAATTCTACTGAGAAAGTAATTCAGAATATTCAATAATTAAATAGATACGTATGATATCACTCTTTGCCATTCCTTCACGTTTACAATAGCACCCACCCAATAGCTTCACCTCATTAAGACAGGGTCAGAGATTGTGGAAGTGAAAGCAACCTAATGTCAAAAGTATCTGCTACTCTCTTACGATTTTTAATTTGTCTTTTGTTCTTTTGGACAGATAATTAAACAGCTTCATGCAACAAAATTGGCAGTCAGCTTAAACACAAAAGATAAATCACCATTGTTACATCCTAACACATTATAAAGCCACAAGTAGCGTGGAAATACACCAAATCAATGGCCTAGGAACAACTGGCTGACTGAGATCCACCCTATTTCTTTGGTTAACTTCTTCTATTTAAGAATATACTTTAATTTATTAAGCTGTCCTAGTCCTTTCTTTAGTAGTTCAGTGCTTGTTCTCAAGCACTATCACATTGAAGGAATTCTGTAAAATAACACTGCTCTTGACCTTTCATTAACTTTGGTTCACTACCCCTACTTTCCAGGACCAAAAAATTCAGCTTGTACTGCAGTGGTTGTTTCACTCCTACCTGTGCAATATCTTTTTTTTTTTTTTTATTATACTTCTGAAGGAGCACTTTTTTTCCTAAAAAGTAATTATAAAAAATCAACAGCCAAGAATTTATTTTGCCAGCTTTTCCATTGCAAGCCAAACAATGAGAAGAAGTAGCTGTTCTAACTCTTTGTACCTAAATTAGTAAAAAATACACAAGTAGGGAAACCCTGATAAAACCTGCAACATATCAAGTAAAGGAGGTGTGTGCTAAAGAGTTACCTTCAAACCCTTGCGTGGCTCATCTCACCTATAACAGAAAAAAACTTCTGGCTCCACCAGCACCCTCTCCACATTCCTATCCTTCCCATCTTTGCTCTCTCCTAAAATAATTTCCCCCTTCATTTTGGCCACTGTAGACTGCTAGAGGGGAGCAAAGAGCTGATTTATTTCTCCATTGGGATCAGTGGTCTACTGAGGAAAAGTGAAAAAGGAAATGCAGTACCCTCCTATACTTCCAACCTATGTTTTCGCAGCAAAGCCCCCACTCTCCTGGCTCCTTCAGCAGGTAACAGCAACTGGTAGAGGTGGGAGCACTGAGGGGGATATGATCACCCCAAATTACAGAAACAGAAAAGAATGGGAAGAAAATTCCACAGGTAATACAGAAATTAGTTTTCCAGGAAAAGGCGGGAACATTCACAACACACGGCTGCCTGATACTGGCCTCTCCTCCTTCAGCCCATGGAAGATGTTTACCTAGTTAGATGCCAACAGCCCAGGACTAGCTTGCTTTGTGATTCAGTGAAATACTGATGTCAATAGCTAGATTTCAAGTATGAGAGAAACTTACTTCTCCGTGCTCCTTAATAAGCCTGACTTTTTACAGCTGACTTATGGAAAGGTCCCAGAGTGCTGTACCAATTAGTCTGCAGACAACGTACTCAAAACACCTCTGCTCCCAGTGGACAGCTAACAACTTTCTAGCTAGTCATGTCAAAAGCAAAACATAGTTATTCCTTGCAGCCAGCTGACAGCATCTAATGTTTTGACCTCCAAACCACGGTACAGATGGAAGTTGTAGCTAGAAAGCCAATGTCTCGACTGCAGGGACAGCATGACTCATCCCTTGTGGAGCTGCTTGTGCTGTCCCTCTGCCCTCACATGGTGTAGCGACAGCTACATGGCTGCTTGTTCTCAACTCCAGCTGTTCCTGTGGCAACCATTACTTCCTATTGTGTCACAGAAAAAAAACCCCAATCCATAAATAAATGTGATAGCTAGGATAAGGCAAATGGGTTAGAGGTCACAGTGCATTTAGAGTTACAGAGGTTAGAGTGACATCTGCTGAGATGTCACCTATGGAAGTTTCACTATTGCATGGGAACATATACTAGAGTGAAAATAACACAATGAATAATAGAAGATTTACTACAGGGCAGCTACAAGGAAAAGGCTATTAGATACTTCGGCATCACTGACATACTTGATGGTTTGTACATGCTTTATGCCCCCAGTCTCAAATAGCCAGTTACCCACATCC
Source organism: Nycticryphes semicollaris (assembly GCA_013400055.1). Lineage (NCBI taxonomy): Eukaryota > Metazoa > Chordata > Aves > Charadriiformes > Rostratulidae > Nycticryphes > Nycticryphes semicollaris. The sequence goes on along the minus strand of VXBJ01003365.1, from coordinate 527,795 downwards.
CCAATTTTTTTAACAATTGCTACTCACATGCCTCCTCGTGGGCAGAATTAGGAATACAGCCAATAACTTAATGATCAGGAGGAAGAAACCAAAACTATTTCTACTGCTGGAAGTGAGCCACAAATGTATAAGGGCATTTGGGTCCTCTGACGAGCTGTGGTGGAGAAGCAGAGCAGGTGCTGCTCTGAGCAGATGACAGTCACTCCCTCCAGGGCTCTCAGCCTGGCACTGCCAAGATCTCACATACTCAGAAATAAGAATCACTGGACCACAAGGCCTGTCTACCATGTTGGAGTGCTTTTAAGTTATTCCCAGTTCCCAATAATGGCAGTTAGGACTGCCTTAGGCTCGCAGTCTTCACAAATTTGGCAGGCCTGGATCCTAATCCTGCTTCCTTTATGTGAAGGTTTTTGAGAAATACTGACAAATAAGGCCAACAGAAGTTTGATTGACATCTGCCATATTAGCCTTTTGCTGTGCACATTGAGGGTTGAAAAAAGTAGGAAGGGGGAAATGCACAAAGTTCCAAAGACATTTTTCTCTATGCAAATCTCAGCTCTCTCTAACTTTTAATGAGTTTTAAATAAACCTGTTATCAACAGGCGTATTATATGAATTAATGCAGAGCACTAGAATGAAATGTAAAATGTGTTCAAAAAGATAAAACAGGGCAGCATTATTGGCTGTCACTTGTTTCACTGAAATACTGTATTCCTTCTGCAGTACCCTCAAAGCTCATCTTCTCATTACTTTTTATTTGCTTTACTTCCCTACAATACATTTACATAAAGAATAAAATGTCATAATTTTATGCACTGTGAATGGGACCTAGATAACAAGGCAGGGAGAATGCCTTTGCATTTCATAAAGCAGAGCGCAAAAAAGATGTCTCTGAAGGAGGAAGTTTACCATAGAATACATTCATAAAAAACCAAAGTGAAAACAGCATCACATCTGATAGGACACGAGCAGATCTGGGACATTTGTCAGGCTCCAGGCCAGGCTTTATATAATTCACTCTGATGAAACCCTGAGCAATTCCATTTAAATAATTTTGTGCTGCTTTACCCAAAATTAAAATCTTGGTCAGTGGTACAAGTACCCCATCAAAATATATTGACTTTTTTCCCCTGTGATGTAATTTACACCAATGACAACACTAGATACAGTCACAAAGCCTAGTACTATTCTTAGCTATAGATCCAAAATAGCATCTGCTTAAAGTTCCTTCCTAAATGAAGATGATACTACTACTTTCTAAAAATTTTCTGATACACTAGAATGAGGTGCAGTACATTAGGTACATAGTATTTTTAAAAATAATTATCAACAGTTTTCAGTAACGTTTCAGTAAGTTTTCAGTTATAACTTCAATGTAATTTTATATGATGGTGAAAATAACGGTGCCGCTGTTATTAATCCAAGACTACTTTTGCAAAGTTTGCTATACAATCCTGTTACCCATCAGTTTCTTGGTTTGACACCACATATGAAAGACAATGGTACAAGTGTCTATAACCTGGTTTATGGATCACTAATCGATTATTCTTTGAACAAAAAAGTACAGCCATCTACATTACTCACCTTCCTTCCTATAGGATGGAGATGTCCGCTCTGGAAATCCCCAGGCTACTTCACAATCTTAACCATAAGGAAATTAACCCCAATACAAGTTTTATTTTACATTAGCACAAATCCTTAAAAACTCCACTGTCTCAAGGTGTAGAAAGGCAACCTGGTAACACACTCTTTTTAGCTTATTAGAGTATCATGACAGGGGTTTTCAAAGATTAAAAGGCCTGTATTTTAATAGTATTTTGTTTTACCGTATATACAGACAACACAGTCCTCTGCATCAGAAGAGATTTTGAGAAAAGGCTTCCGACACTTCAGAGTTTCAAGTAGTAGATGAATTACACTAATTAAGAGATGAGATACATATGAGGTTTGTTTTATTCCACCTGTTCCAAAAGGCCAGTATTAGCCACCCAGCAAAACAGACCAATACTAATCCATATAGTGATCAGTGCATAGATATCAACTCTCACCTGTGTTCCTAGATTTGCTATTTCAATCACAGCTGTTTGGATTCCTCCTTTTTTCCAGTGAAGATACCAATGCAGTAAACCATTGTCATTTGGATTAATAGCTACTGACTTACAAAACTAAATCCATATCCTCTCTATATGCTATGAGATCATTTAACATTCATGGTTACTGGTGAAGGTAACACAGCAAAATTAATATAAGAACCTTCTCAAGGTCATTTCTTCCCTCAACTTGTGGCTCAAGTATTTTAAATATCATTAATTTAAAACGATACTTGATCAAGGGTCAGAAAGTGCTGAATAGAAGATCTTAGGGGTCAAAAGTCTTCACGTCAACTCCAGATGAATTTGACTCTGCAGAAATAAAGGTTGCAGAAGTTAACAGAAGTAAATCGAAAAATTGAATCAAAAAAGCGTGCAAGAGGAATGGCTCATTAAAATGTTAATTCTCCATGAAATTCATAGGTACTGAGAGAAGAAGTAGAAGCAGTTCTGTCAATGTTCCATTATTAGGGAGGGGGTTTTGCTGCTTAAAAAAACCCCAACAAACTGGAATATGAATCCTACTGGAGTGGAATTGTATCAAATGTAAAGTTTTCCTAAAACTTCTTATTTGGAATCAATGTTCTTCCTATCTGTGAAATGTCAAATTTATTTAATATGGTCCAAGCACTAAATACTTTTTTTCTACATGTAGAACTACCTATTTCCTGGAGCTGATCTGCATATAAGACAGAATTCCCAGATAATGAGGAACAGGTCTAGTTATTGGACAGCAATTACTTTGAGCCAAGTTCACAGAAGTCAGCAGTCCTAGCTGACAACAGACAGATGAACTGAATGTTCTGATAAAGAAGGTAGTCTTCAAAACCTTCCCCATTCACAATATACAGTGTGGGATGGGATTTACACATACAGCTACTTCATGGAAATATATCCATTTTTACATTTTAAAATTAGGAAGATATTTACGGCCACAGCTCTGTAGGTTCATCTGGTAGAAGAAACTCAAACTGAATTCTTGTTTAGACAAAATTTTTGTATTTTGCAAAAACTCTTTCTATTGTAGCCCAGAGCTGATAAATGTCAGAAGACTAAAAGGTGCTATGGAACAGATCTGTCTTCAGGCCAACGTATGTATCTGTGTCATCAAATTCAAGAGGAGGAGATGAGATTAGTTCTAACCTTGATTATCCAAGCTGTAGAAAAAATTATTCTGTATAAGTAGGGTATTAGGCACTTCATTTAAAATATTTTCCTGGACAAACACACTTACCATTTTCCAGGCCATGTTCTCAGAAGCTTTGCTTCCTTGTTCTCTTGCTCCTTTAATTTCCAACTGTCATAGACATTTTGTACCGATCACAGCACCCAGAAATTCAATTCACTAATGAGAATTCAGCTTTAATGCATTACCCCTTGCGCTCTATCTCTGGGATTTAAATCCCAGCTGGATGTTCACATCCATAAGACTGCAATTATTTCTGGATCTCTCTTGTATTAACATGAGAACTTTACTTTCAACAATAAGCAGAGAGGTTGTAAATTCTCTGTGTGTGAGCATCTGAGATAGGAAGAATCCAAAAGGATTTTAATCATCCATAGGATCCAGAAGAATTCTATGTTCACTTCTAAAAGATTTATTGTAAGAATCCACATAGGATTCCCTTGTTGGTTTGGTTGCCCTTTTTTTTTTTTTTAATGAACAGAAATATTCAGATTAAGACCTTTTCTGTATCTAACTTGTTACTTGTACGTAACAGATTGCATGAGTATTGCTTTCCAGTGAAATTTCTGCAACCTGGAACTTGCCTGGGTGGCAATGTGACAAAGCTGCTCTGAAAGTATTGTAATGGTATCCTACATTTACTCCAGCTGATTGCATTTAGGCTACTGATGTATCAAAACCAAGGTGTGTTTTAAATATTCAGACCTCTCAAAGTTAAGTGTAACTAGAAATTATAATTGGTAAATATTGAAATTTGGATAATTTGTTAGACTGAGATTCTCAGGTTGAGAAATTGAGCTTAGAACTCTACTTGTGGCTAAATTATTTAAGTGCTACACCTTCCATATCCTTTAGATCATGAAAGAGCTAAAGATGACTGATAACAAAGCATCATGTGAATTAACTGGTAAAATACTGAGTATTTGTAATCATTCTGCATAAACGAAAGTCAGTAAAGAAACTGCCTTAATTATGCATTGGCCACTCACTGTAGGTAAGTAGCTTTTAATCAGAGACCCGATTGCCAACTTTTTTGTATCTGATCCCCAATGATTTATCCTGTTACATGCCATTCCTCTAGCCAATTAATACATCACATTTACCTTTTTAATTTTGAGGTTGTAACACACTTTATACCATGCCTCATTTTATAAAAAGGAAAATCACAGACCGTATATATTACATGTGATGAGAAATTATGACACTTTTGTTTCATTATAATATCCTTGCCAGAAAAGCAGATCGAGGAGCAGAAGTACTCCAGCTATGGAAAGAACACAGAGAATAAATCCAAAGAGGGCAGCAGCAATTACTATGCATAACGCAGGAGTTGGTATCTTGTCAGAGCCTTGAATGTAGGTGATAAATTACATTAGCAGAGAGTTGAAAAATTGCCTTCTTAAAATACAGTAGTAACTAAAAAGGGAGCTGATACTAACTAGATTAGATCCAAACACAACACTCTTCTTTTTCAAATTAATGATTATGGCATAACAACACATTATGCCTATCATGTGTACATGACTAGAAAACAAAATTTTCCATCTTTTTGCTGTTTAAAGTCAACAGCTACAAAATATATTTGATTTGCTCTTCTCTGTCTATTATTTGCTTAAGCGCCAGCCTCTTCAATATACTAGGGACCTGAAAGGTTGTGGTACTCTAAGCTTGTTTCAAGGCTTCCACTTCCAAAAAATTCAGTGACAAAACACCCCATTTCTCTCCCACACAACGCTGCACTCAATGTGCCACTGTAGCCTGCTGGGCTTGAAAGTTTGTTTTTCCTTCTTTTAGAGAGCCATGCCTTTTATTTTCCTTTGCAGAACTATGATTTTTCAATAGACTGGTTACTGGGGACTCTGCAGAACATTTCTGCAGCATGTCCCTAGGTCTTTAATATAAACTCCAATGTCACTTCCAATATAACCTCCTCAGCAGAATCACCTGACAGTTCCAAGATGGGAAAATGGCACTTGATCATCACTATACAGTCCCTCACAGAGATAGATGGGTCCAAGCCAGAATCTCAAAGTACCTGGTGGATAACACCAGCTCATCTCTAGAACTGGACACTGCAGTTTACGACCATTCATAGTTCAGATAAGCCTTCTGCTTGTGTATAATTTTCTGATTGAGGAAATCCGCTATTGATTTCCAGCAGGCTGTTTGCAGTCTTTCAGGAGTAGTAGATTGTATCCCTGTTGCTCTATTAATAAGAGGAAAAGGATAAAACTGATGTTATGTTTATTAAATTTTAATGGCAAATATAGAGTATTAGTATTATAGCAAAATGTTACTGGTAAAGTATCAAAAAGAATAAATGTCTCCAAATTATGCTAATACTTCGAATTCCACCCCTTGGACATCTAAAGAAACAAAAGGCACACTCATTTACCTCCACATGGCTACAGAGGCTCCTTTTCTCCCTTGCCATCCACAGCTTTGGTAAATCTGCCTGATGATGTGAAATTTCATTATCACAAACCATTAACCAAAGCAAATCAAAATAACAATCAAAACTATATGCTTTGTGATGTGTGTGCGGGCAGGGGGCTTCCTTCTGACACAGTAGGACAGACTATTAAAAATAGTGTACTTTCTTCTGGTCTTTTGGAGTTTTATTTTCATGTTCTGCACACTAATTCAATCTCCCACCTTTACAGTGTTATCAAACCAACTAAATAGGATAGCTTATTAAAGGGACATTCCTTAGCTTAGAATTCTTACATAGTGCAAAACAAACTGAAAAATAGGAATGGTCATGGTTTCTGCTGTCTTAAGCATTTTTCATTAGGAAAGTCAAACATTCTTAAAGAAAGAAATTTCCCCAAAGTAGTTCAACACACCATTTCACCTGCTTTCTCTTTCAGAAAGTTCAGGGTTTCGTGACTCCAACAGAGAAAACAAAGTTCACAAAGGAAGTTGTGATAAATTATATAGATTACAGTAGACATAAGAAGCAAGGAATCATTCAGTATTGCGTATATTAATTTCACTGGAGTCCTTTTTGCTACATACTTGTGAGATCCCAACTCAGTGCATCATGTGGACAGTTGTAACATTCCAATAAAAGCCTTCTTCCAGTAGCCATAGCTTCCCCTTCCTACTGATTGCTCAACTATACTGAAAAAATATATCAAATCAGAGACCATTAACACTGTGGAAAATATGTGCAGCTTAACCACAGCAAGGCTAGACCAGCCAAACCCAAATGAACTATTTTAGAGCCACAGAGAAACATGCAAACCAGTTTTAAGAAACCAAACATAATTACTTACTAGAACAAACAAACAAATCAAGGCTGAAACAGCACAGAGAGTAAACAAAACAGACTCCTACATAAACTGAAGCATACTTTAACAAAATAGCATAGTAGAGAAAATAAATGGGGTCACTCCAGTCACCCTGACATCCTCTCCCTACCATGTGGAGTGAAGACGACACAAAACAGGAACTGTATTGGTTCTTTAAACTCTGGTCATCCTCATAAATATCAGGGAGCTGAGACCTACAAAGTTTGTTAAAGAAGGGTGTATTTGGGACTCACAGGAAAGGTTACTATTAGTGCAGAGCCAAAGCAGAGGATCTGAGAAACGAAGCAGTCACTCCTAGGTCTCAATGAAGTCTGTTCTGGTCCCATGTACTGATGGCCCACTTGTGGCAGGGCTCCTCTTTTAGTTCAGTTTCCTTCCAAAGTAACAGAGCTAATGAGTTACAAGACCTCTCTGTGATAATAAAGTAGGGGGAACGGAGATTCACTTCAAAAGCCCGATATTCATCTGAAGTAGTAATGTGGGCACACCCATAGCTGTATGAAGAGGAAAACATTCCTTTATAGCTATGGTGGAATCAAACAATAACAAATTCTCCTGCTTTACAGCTTCCTTCTCCCCTTACAATTTCATAATAAATCTTTGCCCAGGTAAACTTTACCTAAAGTGCAGTTTTCTTGAGTAAACAGGGCGTTACTTGCCTGGCCTCCTTTTGTATAGCAGACAGCTATTTAGATTTGGCTAATTAGGAAGTAAAATGAATTTAAATACAACATTTACGTAAAAGACCTCCAATCACTCCTGTTGAAAATTAGAACAAAAAGAATGCACAAACATCATAGATATTTTGGCTGTGAACAGATACCTGCAAAGAGAGAAAAAGACTGACAAGTGCTCTGATGCAGATAATCTTAAATAATTTTACATTTCCTTAATATCCCTAAGCTTGTGAGGGGGGTAAACTGTGAATGCCTGCAATTTTGTCATGAATATTTCACACATCTCTAAGACTCACAACACTTACATACATCAGAGGAGTGTTATGAGACTTAATTAATGTTTGCAAATCACTGAGAGACACAAGGATGAAAGGTGCTACAAAACAGCAATATCTCATCAGTAAAACTTTCAAGAACAGATCCTCAGCTGGTATTAATTGTCAGTTCCCCCCTAAAGTCACTGAAGCTATCCAATTTATAAGTGCCTGCTTCTCAAATCAAATGGATTTTGTAAGAGGACAAATACCATTCTTCTCAGAAAAATATCAGAGAATAAAACACCAGCTTATCAGCACAGTCCCCGTACTGACTGAATTTTAAGATACGCTTTACTTCTGGCAAGTGCCTTTCTTAAATGACAAAAAAGGTCTGTCTTTATGTTTTTTTAACAAGCGTCTGACAACCCTAAAAATGAAATGCTGGAGTTAGTGACAAGTTCTGTCTTGTTTTCCTATATATCAACTCTAGATATAACAATTACCATCTAAACCAGCTTAAGTTAAATAAAGAAGATAGACCTGTAGCCGTGTACATGTGCAAAGTGGGGATAAAGATGAGGAGAGTAGGTGCCGTGATCGTGCTCACCAAGCCACTGGAATGTCAAACTAAAGCTCTTTTCTGTTCTACATGGCTTTGTCTATGAAGAAATTTCTGATGCTCAGAAGACTACTGCTCTTATGACTCATGCTTGCAGGTGCAAACGGTTACCAGGGTGACACACATTCACAGGCTACACGCTCAAAATCCTGTGTGATTTCTTACCACGTCTTGCAACAAGCTGCTGCACCAGAAGCCAGGATTCCTTCTGTGAGAGCTCAAGCAATTAACCCACGAGGCATGCACTGAGAGAGCTTGTAACAGGAGTAAAGTATCAAAACCATGTTGGTTCCCTGCCTGTGTCTTTAATACCATCTGTCAGTATTGGCTGCTATGGTTGCTTTCTGAGGCCAGAGCTCTTAAAAAAAGTTGCAATCCTCTGAACAACAGGGAGCACTTCTTGCTAAGCTTATATGAGGATTTTTGTAATGGTCAGCTTTGCAACACCTCACAAATATTTCTGGAAAACATTTCTTAGCACTCAATATCCTCCTGGAGCGCCAAGAAATGCCTTCCCTCCTCCACCAACAAAAACACAGGCTTTCTTTCAAATAATTACTTTCAAAGCTAAAAAATAAAATATAAAGTGCATTTAAGAGCAAAATACAAATCCTTTTTATTAAAAGATCAAAGCATAAACATAAGAAACCAGGTGAAAAAAGACCAGCTTGCTACATCCATTGCTGAAGCTCTTTGAAGACCCCATGAATCTCTCCTCAAGGAGAGACACTCACAACAATATGATAGTTATCACTATACCTGCAACCCTAAATCTTGCCCAACGCCCTTGGCATTGCAGATTCACAACATTTGCTATTTAGGAAAATGTGTCGGTAAATTTACTACACCTATATGCATCCAAGCTGACAGAATGTAGCAACACTCATGCACTTCAAAAGATTAAAATTATGAAATAATAAATAATCACTTTTATACGTACCCTTCCTTAGAGGATCCCCAAGCACTTCGTGAAAATATGATTTAAGCCTCACTGTGCCTCTCTGTGGTCACATTATTCTTATAGGGGAGAATGTACAAAAAGAGTAAATGTATTCCCTAAGGTCACTTGGCTAGTCAGCTGCAGCACAGGGAGCTTAATTTATGAGATCTGAATTCCAGTCAACAGCTCTGCTCCCTGAAATAACTAAACTCTTCGAGTTACATAGCACTATATGTTCCTGCACCGCCTTGTACATTTTCTTTCCTGTGCCATTTGGGAAAACTATACATATATACATTTTCAATCATCACAGCACTTTTCTCAACTTCAAAGAATTTTGAGCATAATTAAGAGGTTTTCCTGTAATGAATGTGATTGTAATAAAATGAAACGCAGCTAGGAGCCATGGGACAAATGTCTGATACCATTCTGTGGAGATTGTGTGGATTAGGAGACACATACCAAATTGTGATCATAAATGCAACTAATTAAAAAGTACACTTACATTGTCTCGAAAGACAAATACGCTGGAGGGACTTTGTTTTTGTGGAAGTCCTCCTAGAATCATGGAATAGCTTAGTTTGGAAGGGACTTTTAAAGGTCATCTAGTCCAACCCCTCTGCAGTAAGCAGGGACGTCTTCACCTAGATCAGGTTGCTCAGAGCCCTGTCCAACCTAACCTTGAATGTTTCCAGGGATGAGGCATCTACCACCTCTTTGGGCAACATGTTCTAGGGTTTCACCACCTTCAGCATAAAAAATTTCATCCTTATATCTAGACTAAATCTTCCCTCTTCTAGTTTCAAATCCTTACCGCTTTTCTTATTGCAAAAGGCCCTGCTAAATTTTGTCAAATATCTTATCACCAGCTTCTTTTTCTTGAGAATCAAATGATATAAAATGTTCGTTTCACAGATGAAATGATGTAAAAACTGTAAAATACATAATAATCTCAATTATCACAAAAATAAATGCCCTCTCTCCCAGTTTACTAGCAGGGAACACACTCTAAAAATCTAATATAAAAACAGGATAAGATGGCTGCATTTTAATTTAGACTTTGACAAGTCTTAGCACAGATTGCTTGAACGATTCCTTCTGCTGAACAGGGACATATGCTGGCCAAGAGTCAGAGTGCCAAAACGCAGCCCTAAGAGGAGCAGACTTAAAAATCTTTGCTGTGCCTCATTCAAACCTCCACTTTGCTTTTCCCTTGCAGTTTTAAATTTCCCCTTTGAAATCCCAATTCCTTACAAGAAGTAAAAATAATAGTATTGTTGTTGTGCAGTACGCACTGGGGTGAGGGGAATGGGAAGGCTACAAAGGCTACGAACAGAGAACTCATTCCACAGCGCCATATGAACAGCTGGTGAGGTTTAAAGACACTTAGTGCCCAAAATTATATCCCATTTGGTCACAGAGAAGGCGAACCAACAAACCTTACCTAATGTTTGGTCACAGAGAAGGCAAACCAACAAACCCTACCCTAATGAACTCCAGATCAGCAAGGTCGCTTGAATTCAGCTTTCATCACAAAAAGATGAAAGTCAAGACACAGACACAGGAGGAGCTTTCAGGAAATCTGGTCAGATTTCCTAGAAAGCTTTTTTTTTTTTTTTTTTTGAAGTTTGGAACAGACCTTAGCCAAGTTTTCAGCATCCTGGGGCCAGCCTGCAGCACAGGATTGGAAATACACAGTCCTTTTAGAATGATGTAAACTTGTACCAGGAAAGGTTCATCTTAGTAAGTAAAAGCACCATCAGACTTCAATTTTTTTTTCTGTGCAGTTCACATTAAATTGCAAGAGCTGAAGGAGTCCAACCTTCAAGAACAAGGTCAGGGTTTTAGTCAACTTCTTTTGATTTATAGATTCCTTAACACTTTCCAGTTATGTTAGACTCCTGCATGATAACCTTTTCAGCCTGCAGACAATAAGCTTTACTTTTTCCTTTACTTTTCATTGGCCTCTTAGAAATAGCCCGTGGATCTGGAAGGAAGTTGCAACTTAAGATGAAAAATGCCACAAGCAAATTTAACAAACTCTTATCTCCTGAGAAGGTTACAAAGCAGCTCAAAGCAAAAAAGCCAGGAGGAGGCATAATCCACCAGGTCTCAGAATTGAAAAAGGGACTCAGTTGGGATACTTTACAATAACTCAACAGGGTGGAGATTTCATCTTGTCCTTATAAAATTATGCAAAATACTAACCAGTAAAGAACTTTACAAACAGACACCAATACACTAAACTGGATCGCATTAATGATTTCTAGGCACTATATCATTGACATATAGGATACACTTTTTTCTCAGTGGCCTTTTCCCACAGTCATGTTAGAATGTTGTCAGATGATAATGGGTTTTAATCAATACAACTTGTATGTGGGAAACTATTTGGGAGGAAAAATAATATAATAGCGAGTTTAAAAATGTAGATTTATGACACAGGGCAGTTCTGAATGTAAAATCTCTGATTTCATGGACTAGCTATCCAGCTGTTTGGAGCTAGGGCAATCTCTCCAATCATTAAAGTTTGTCCCTATTAGGTAACAATCTCAGTCTTTGAGTCCCAGCAGAATAACAGCCATTCCTGAAACCACAGATTGCAGCATTAAAATTGATTTGGCACTGAATAATCCAAATTTGGTGAGGATACATCAACCAAAAATCAGGAGATTCTGCAGGGCTGGGTGCGTGCAGGTCAGATTCAGACAGCGGACTGCATGCAGGGGCTCACTAGTGTCATACACTGGGTGTGGATAAGTTGTTTACACACTCTCTGCCTTGATTTCTCTACCTAGAAAAACAGGGATGATGAGACTTAGGTGCTGACTTCAGTAGGCAAACAAACTCAAATCCACTGAAGTGTGCAGGAGGGACTGCCCATAACTTCTCCTGTCATAAACAAAGGCTGATCACAATCATAATATTTTTTTCTTATTCCATAGCTAGCAATACTTTCTTTATTGAGTATTGCACAGTTTTAAATGCAAAACCTTAAAACACATTATGTTAAAAGAAGAACCCCAAACCAACCAAACTACCAACAGCACAGAAATGAAATCACTCTAATAAATAACTTCAGATAACTTCTCTAACATGGCTTTAATTCTGCAAATCACTTGTGCATAGATTTACCTTTAAATCCCAAAATTATCATATTAAAGCCAATGAGATCTTTACTTGCTGAAGTAAGTAGATTAAAGGCCTTCTTGTGATTTGCATAGATCTCTACATTTCTATTTTTTTAAACACACATTTAGTATCAAAGTTTTAAAAAAAAATAACTAAATCACTGTGTATGTAGTATTTGTGCTTAACATCCCCCTTCACATTAAAAAAAAAAAATTGCACAATAAAGAAACAACCTAGGGAGGTCTACCACATAGTTTAGAGAGAAATATCCTACCAGGAATACAATTCTGTATTTCTCAGTAAAAATAAGGACTGAAGGATTTCCACACTAAATATTCAATTCTAAAAGCTTAAAGGAAAGCACTGGGTTTCTCCACCATTTCTGGAGTGTCATTCTTTTTTGGATGAAAAAGACAAGAACGTATTTTTTAAACAGCATGAACTTAGACTACTGGTTGACTTTACACAGTGGCACTGGTGTACCAGGCACTCTTTACATAAATGAGAGGGCTTTTGTTACTTTGATTACATCTTTCAGGTTTGATATTTCCATCCCGCTGTAGCAGTCACATTCTTTACCAAAGCAGATGTTTTCCAAGTGGACTTAAACCACTGCTCTTCTACACCAAGTTCTTCTGTTTACATACTACAGCACTGCAGTTCATGGCAGTATTGAATTATACAGTCAAGTTCAATTTAATGCTCACTTGCAAATTATAACTTCCCTTCCATCAGTTCTTCACTTCCATCTCCTAATCAGCACTCTCTGAGCTGATATTTATACATTTGATTACCTGCTCCCAAAGGGACCACTGTGGCATTTACTCTGTTTCAATCTCACTCTTTTGATTTGTCTACTTCTCTCTATTTCTTCTAGATGTCTTTATCTGCCTCAAAATTAAATAGTCCTCGCATTACTTGTGTCATCAGTATATTTCACCAGATTTACATTGAAAATTGTGTGACACTGAGGTAAGAGCCATTAAACAGCGGTGAGAACTTTGCTCACTTCTCAATAACTCTGCCAGATTTGAAGGCTTTGATTCTAGGTTTTCGTTTTTGCACTCAACCAGTCAAAGAAGATTCCTGTCAGAGGAAGCCAGATGGCCAACTTCTCTTACATGCCAACTGAAGCCTCTTTTTCCATTCTGAAAACTCAAGCCATGGGAGATGATTCCCCATGAATAATACAGGACTATTAAAAACATTGGATTGCCACTTAAGAGGGCAACATTTTTCCCTGAAGGATCACTTTTCAATGAAGAAAATTGTTTACTTCCTTGCTACTGAAAGTATTTGTTTCTGTATATGCTGTCTAACTTTGCAACAATTCCAGATACACTGTAAATGAAAATGGGCTTGTGCAGGTGGATCTGTAGTTTATCAATGATATTTACCACAGCGAGGCATTGCTTTATGTCTTTCAACAGCAAAGCTACCAGGAGTTTCAATTAAAATTGATCCATCTCTCTCCTGCTTATCTGCTACTATCTGGTTGTGGGATTTTTTCTCCTGCTTACAGACAGGAAACAGATACAGTCACAGTTAATTGTAAAATCTTGCTCCATTAGACAGATTACAGAACACGCCAATTTAGTCAGTTTTATTACTCCCTTCTGGGCTACCTACTTCTATCATTCGTAGCTATTTACAGCTGAATTTTTCATGGCAGAAGTTTGAAATTTCAATAGCAAGCTGTATAGAAACAGATCTGTTTCTGACAGCATGCACCCTCCTCAGCATCAAGATTAAAGATGTTTTGATGCTTAAAATGCACCTTGGAATTTTCTCAGCATAAAGATACCAGCAAAGAGAATATGCAAGTGGTGTGAAATGCTACTGCCTGTCTTTCCCTCAGAAGGAAAGGGGAATTTTGAATTTCTATGTTCATTTGATATATAATCTCTCGGATGAGGACTAATAGCAATCATGGAGGTGAAGCACATCATACCACTTTCTACCCAGTGCTCCCCATTCTTACCTAAAGAGGACATGAACTTCCTCATCAAACCTTAATGGTGCAGAAATTTCCCTGACTACAGCAGTCTACAGCACACTTTAATTTATTGCATTTAGGGCTATAAACCCATGTTTTACTACTGAAGCTAATTGTGTCTGACACTTCCATCACATTAACACACATTAGGCACCATGACCTTTGGATGATCAAGGAAGACCTAATTTAATAATTTAGAGACAGTGTGAGGTCTGAGTAGGCCCCAAAGGGGAAAGAAGTGTGATATGAAAAATGATCCTTTCTCACTAGTGGGGATATTTGCTTACTAGATCTGCCAGATGAACCTTGGCTGCTACTTTTCCATAACATCTATGGGTCACAAACCACACTCTTAAGTTCTCAATGTGCTGTTCCTTTTAGTGCCACACAGGTAATGCTCTCTCAGATATCCTCTAAATTCTTAGAAGAACATGCACTTTTGCCTGCAATACTCCAATCTCACAACAGAAGTGTTTCTTAAACAGCAGCTAGAGTAGCAAACAGGCTAACAACCGCAGTTAAACAAAGGCAGACATAATTCACTTGAAGCTTACAGTACAAACTTGACATCTTTAAAGAAACAGTTTTGTCAGAAAGAGCATAATGAAACTTAGCCATCACCTATAGATGACTGGTTCTCATCAGCTTAACTCAATCTTCACATGAAAGCAGATATAATTAAGTATGAATCGGCAAATTGACAGAAAGCGTGTGACGCAGATGAGCAGACAGACAATACAGCCCATCCCATTCAGTTTCAAAATACTGAGGCCCCAGGAAAGCTCTCAGTAGCTCTTACCCTTACAGTTCCCCAAGGATACAGGGGAGATAAAGGGGCATAAGGTAAACTTGTGGAGGTTTTCACACTTTGTATCCGAAGCATAATGCTCTCCGGTATTAGGGCTTGAGTGACCTTCAAAAACAGATTGCAAAACAGAAATTGGAAATTTACCTGTCTTCCACTTTTTTTCCAAAATAATTTCAGTAATTACTCCTTTGTTAAAGTGACTTTTAAAAATCCTAAATTAAAATTTTAGTTTAAGCTTCCTACAAAAATTACTGCATGGTGATCTCTTAAAAGGCTTTTTACTGAAGGTTTAACCTGATAGTTAAGGTGCAGAGTCTAATCCGTATGACTAGGAAAAGGAAAAAACAACCAGACACAAAATCATTTGCTGCAATAGAATTTAACACCTGACAGTATGTGCCAGATTGAGTGGTTATTTATAGTCGGGGCCACACAACTATTCCCAGATTGCATTTGCAAGACAATTCTTCCTTGTTTGTGAATTCTGTTTAGCTTTTCTTTTCTTACCTGGGCAATCCTTTTTAAAAAGCTTATCACAACAAAAATGTTCAGTGTAACTTGTACTCAACTAATCCCCTCTTGGGGACAGAGCGCCTGCAGTTCTTACCTGTGGCCCAGAAGCAACTCCTCTTGCCAAAAAGGCAGCTGGGCTACAGCACTTTTGGCCCTGCCTGCCAAGACCAAAATCTTTAAATAAGCTGATGTAGTGCATCAGCTCCTGCCTACCACAAGGTGATTCTCACAGCTGTTAATTGCCAAGCAGATATCGAAAAGGCATCATAGATTTAAAAGAGTGAGAGTCAGTTGCTTTGCTTCATCTGAAATTAGCTCCTAACTCTTTTGCTGTGAGGATTTTAAATGTGAAATTAGGAAAATCCAGGGCAAAATAATATTCTTGGTATGCAAAAGCAAGCTCTGCTCCCTGTCAGGCTCAGCTATGTCCTAATAAGCATTAGTAAGCAGCAATAAAATAAGCAAAAAAGTAAACAGCAATTTAAAAAAACCACTAACACTTAATATAACCATTAGTTAATTTCTAACTGGTTAGGGAAGGATGGGTAAGGCTGTGAGACTGTAAAAGACATAGAAAGAAAAGGAAACACTTTTAGAGAGGGAAATGAAAAAGAAATAGATCAAGATAGAATTGAATAGGGAAATTGACGTGGATGCCACCATATGATACCACCAGTGATGGGAGAAACTAACCAACTAACAAAGACAATTAAAACTCTTGGAGTTAAGTGACATCTACGTATTTATGCAATGTAAGTAAGTGTTGCATAAATGTACCTACATTATTACACGCAGCATTACATTTAAGTAAACGCCCGCTGACATTAGCAGAAATTACACTCAATAAGACTATATATAAAGTTTTAGATGTAAACTAGTACAGGAGACCAGCATTAAAAATGCAGTCTATTTTCTGTTCCTGCAGTGAATTTAAAACTTTCAGTCTCCAATAAGAAAAAGACACCACAAAAATCTATCTAAAAAGGTAAAATTGGACTTTCTAAACCAGTGCAGTCTGCTATTAATCCATTTCATTTGGGATGGGAGAAAAAGATGAAAATGCACAAGCAGGTTAAATACATGGCTATTTTAACTTCTGAGAGTACCTTCATGGACTTAACAAACCATGAACATCTTGATAAATATATAGCCCAAGAACAGTAACTTGTTGGTACAAGATATAATTCACCATATGAAGCGAACAGCAGACACAGCCAGATTAATTTTCTTTCTTGTTAAAAGAATTAAGTTTCATTCTAAGGTACTAACAGGCATACATTTACTTCTGCCACAGCTGCAACGTCAACGGTCCTCTAAAGCAATTAGCAAAGTGACAAGAAAGCAGTTACATTCACTTTACAAGCAGTGGATGGTATTTATACTTATGTCGTTTTCACACCTTGAGCAGTGTCCTAGTTTTCCAATTTTCTTGCCTCTCTACACTATTAACAACTGTGTCATGCTTCTTTCTCCATAATGCAAGCAATTTTGTTTTTGACACAGATTTACAATCCTCAGCATTTAGTATACTTTCACAAACAATTTCTGTGCTGCTTAGTCTAGAATTTCATGCCATTTCCTTGGAAAGCAACTCAAGTCATCTTTGCTTGTGGTGTTTACTAAAACAGAATTGCTAAGAAATCTTAATTCCTAAGTAGTAGTTTGCAATGTTATGAGGATGATTCAGGATACACTGCCTGTCATTCTGCCTCTCAGCCCCCCACGGGCTTGGAGAAGGAATGATGTATTCACAGGTGTGGGGTTTCTTTGTTATGCTCTCCATCATTGTCATCATAGAGTTGCCATGTACGTACTCTGCCCCCTTCCCTTCTGCCTTTTCCCTTTTGGGTGGCTATTATTTGATTATATGCACACACTGGTGCTTTCAAGAGAGAAGACAATTATAAATTAAGATTTCTGCCTCATGAGATGCTGCCTGTTCTCCATGTAGCAATCTCTGCTATCTCACTCTTGTGAGAACCTCTGATAAATTAAGGTTAACTATATATTGACTAATTGGAGGGTAGGAGTAGACAATACATTTTGTGAACTACAGGCGTGGGGTACTACTTACAGCCCCTTTTAGATGGCTGGGACTCGGATAGATTTACCATGGGACATACAGGTGTCACAGAAAACCTACTCAGTTTTCACAGAACAGATCCTTACGTCCTAGTCACACAACTACTGTGGAAGCAGCATGGGTATGCAGCATCCTTCTCCTATTCACTGAACTCCCTATTATTATTTGTATTAATTACTCAGGTGATAATATATGAGAGGACAAGGGGAAAAGCTGCTGAATTGTTTCTATGATCGCAGGCAGTGCAGTAGTCAATGCTTACACATACACATCCTTGGCTTGCATGATGAAACACAATGCTGCAGAATGTTAAGAATACAGTCAGAATAGGCAATTTACTTCTGTTATTAAAAAAATTAATAAAGGCTTTTGTTTAAAAGCCCATGCTTTTATTCTCCTATGCATTCACATACTGATGGGGAGCTGTTGCTCGGCTGTGAATGCAATCATTTTAATTAATAAGTAGCACAGTTTTTCTGCCATATAAACTTCAGTGGGGAATGCAAACATTATTCAAAATGAAGCATAGGGTTTTTCTGTGACACAAACTTCCGTTGTAGGGATCTTTCTCAGCGCTTCTGCTCTGTTTATTCTAATGGATACCTAAACGTGAAGGGAAAGGACAAAACAGCCATATTCTCTTCTTTACTTATCCCACTTGTTGAAATTGTTGTTGGTTGTGCTTGTTTGAATTGTTGCTTGTGCTTGTTTAAATTGTTGCATGTAAGAACTCCTCATTACTGATCAAAAAATGCATTATTCAATTGGTCATAAATCTCAGCCTACCTTGGGCAGAGCTTGAAAAAACACATTAACATGCTGCAATCTAAGTCAAAAGGGATGCTAAACTTAGTTGCTTCATTTTCATTAGCATCCTTTCAGAAAGATGTAGTAGAATTCCAAAAGCACTTGATGTTGCTTAATATAGGATACTTGCTATTGTATTATCGCTGGTGTTACTTAGGTAAACCATAGCATCTGTGTAGCAGTGTTTATTTGACTGGCACTGTTTGCTTCCCTTTCGGTTTTAGATCTTTTTCCTACTGTGGGACTTTTGATTTTATTGCAGGGGACATGATAATGCAGAGTGTACAGTTTGAATATGTGCAAAGTGCCCTTTGTTACACGAGTACTCCCTGTCCTTGAGTACTGGGGGATTAATCAATATGACTTTTTATCCTGCTAAAATTACAGGGCTTGCCAACTCCAAAACATACTTTTCATGTATTTCACTAAAGAGTTTGTCTATCTCAGGCAGAAAATTATAAATATAAAATCATTACTGTTGGAGGGACAAGATAAAAAAAATATATCACAAATTTTTGGAGACATACCTCTATCTCTTGAAGGGAAAAATTCATCTGTAATTTAGACAAACCACTGAACAGAATGGCATCCTTCCTTGAAATGATTTTCACATGCTCTAGTGCCTTACCTGCTTTAGATGTGATAGCTGAGCTTCAAAGTGCTGACTATCCACCCAGAAAACAATGAGAGAAACTTTGGTTCTGCATATGTTACGTGGAACAGTTTAGAGAAGAGAGCAAAAGGAATGCGACATTTGGGACCAGTTCATATATTGGCAGTAGCAGACAGAAAAGTATCTCAAGGAATTTCTTCATATAAAATTGCGCAACTTGAACTCTGGCTACATTCAGCAAACACTGATTAACTGGGTTCTAAAAATGCTAATATCAAGCATTTTTTTTTTTTGGAGTGGGGGAGGAGGTGGAGGAGAAGAGAAGAGGGGCAGCAGGAAGGAAAAGTAAGAAACTTTGGAAGCAAAATAATTTCCATAAATTCATCATTTTGGGTAATTGCTTGAGATTTAATACAGCTAAAAACAGAGCAGAAAGCACTACTGTCCTGCACTACTACCCAGCTCTTACAACAGAAAGGCATTCTGTCTTGAGAAGATGACAGCCAGCATAAATCCCTGACAAGCCACAGAAATAAATGTGAATGGCTTTTCATTCATACCCCTGTCACTTCTGCCTTTCAGGATCCCTAGCAAGACAGTCCCTGGAAGACAACTATGCACCTTGATTGCCTCAACTATTATCAGAAATTCCTTACTGTTGGTATACACAGATGCAAATTTATTTCTTCTTTCTTTGTTATCTGTCCCAGCAATCTGGGATAGGAATTCCTAAGCTAGCTTTCCTATAGAAATCACAGCTATTTTACAGAGCACCAGACAAGATGCACTGCAGTTTCTTTTCCTAACCTCCTTGAGCACTACTGAAAGCCAAAATTCTGTTCTTCATCTCTTACAACCTTTCTTACCAGCAATAGAGAAGTAGGAATCTCTTAGGCCAATTGTAGTGTTGCTTTCATATAAACAGTTTATGCAAGGATGCTCAGCCCAGAGTCACTGAATAAGAAAATAAAAATTCAGTATTAACTAATTTTTTCTACAGCATTTAAAGTATCAGAGGTATTCCGCTTCACAGATTAATCCACTTAGTACCTTTACTGAACACAACCAAGCAATTTTAACAATAACACACTGGCCCAGCATTTATATATTCTTTTTAAAAACAAAGACAGATGACAAGAAGAAAAACGAGTCTTCATAATCCAAGGAATATTTGAAAAAAATGCCAAAATAAATTTTGTTTCAATGCCTTTTTACCCTTACCAATAACAACAGAAAACTAAATACTCAACTTAGTGTTTAGAATCACAAACAGTATTTAATTTTGTTATCAAATCTTGAAGCTGTATTAGTGTTTCTTCTTTAAAATGATAAGAATAATTTGTTCGTATAAGAATCTTAGCTTTTGTTTTGTTTTATCAAAGATTTTAATGCTGCGGACAAAATCTTGGAAATGTGAAACTTTCCTGCTTCAAAATCCCAAATGTTAAAAGGATATTAAGTTTAGATTAGTTTTCTAAAAGTTATTTTTGTGGCCTTACCTCATAAGATTTTAGTTTTAGTTGTTGAAATTACTTGTGTTGACTTTAGAACATAAAATCAAAACAAGCAATGAAAGATATATAAGGTCAGGGCACGTCTGTACTCTACTAATAAACTTCAGTTCTTCACAGTTTTCAAATGCATCTTTTCACAATAACTCAAGTTCCTCTACATATGCATTTCTATCTCTTTTGAATTTTAGGCAGTGATACACATTGTGATCTTGTGAGATGGATAGTAATGAGTTCTTCACAGAGCATTAAGCTTTGACACCAGAAAGTTGGATACACAGCACACACAGAAAAGAGAAAATAACCTCCCAAACTTTTTGCTATAGAAATTGTACTCCATTTTCCAATCTTATTTTTCAGACTTCACTTTTCATAAGGCAAACTTTTATATACAGCTGCCTTGCAACAAACAAATGTTGCAATTTTTCCATTAGATTTATTGCAAAAATTTAGAAAAAGAAGAAACTTCACATAAGTGCAAATATTTTCATTTTCCTTCCCACTCTGAAAATCACTTCTGGAAAAGCAAAGCATTACGCTTGCACTTTTTGGGAGACAGGAAAAAAGAAGCATCAGTCACGCAACTAGTATAAAGGCCTTTTTGTTTGCTTAATTTCAGCATGCAGTAGGCAGGGCCAAGTCGCGTGTCTGTAGAAATGAGCAATTCCCCTCATCTTGGGACAGGTTTCTTTATCAAAAAAAAAACATGAGACTAGAGAAACAACCTTACCTATAAGAGAAAACCCATGGGATTGCCCAGTCTGTATTCCACTGCCTGTTATTACACACAACCTCAGTCCTAATCAAATCTGTGATCTTTATTAAGAAAAGCTATACTGAGACATCTTAATTTTACTAAGGGTGGAAAAGCTATAGACGGCAGGTACACAAGAGCCAGAGGAGATTTTCCAACAAAAAAAAAAAAAAGACCGAAGAGGGAAAAATAGGAGTCTGAGGATTTTACTAAATTTGGAAGGTTTTTATGGAATTAACTGGAAAAGCAGGAAGTTCATCAGCTTGAGGCAGAGCCAAGGCTCGCCACATTTGGAACAGGTTGCTTAAGAAACCATGACCACTTTTATGGAGAGACTTCTTTAAAGCTGTTTTTCTGTTGATGCTTTACCACCCCAGGGATGTTTTGTTGTGGCAGACTTCTGAGCCTCTAAGACAACTTTGTATCAGATACAGTCATGAAGAAAACATCTGGATTTCACTCAAGTGATAATGCTTTGCATAAATATATAATCAGGTAGAGGACAAGCAAAATCCTTTTTGTAATGACTAAGCAACACAGGTGTACGAAGTACCGTATGTTACAAATCCCCAGAGTTGCACTGCAGATGTGATTAGAAGTCAAAAAAGTACATTATAAAATTTAGATTCCAGGCGTGACATTCTGGAATCAACTCAGATGCATCACTAGCTCCTCTCCCTTTCTTACCGCCCTCTACATATCCTCCCCTTGCTCCCCCGCTGCTGCTTCTTCTTTCTTTGATTTTTTCAGATGTTTGATTTGATTTGCTGAAAAGTTCCACAAAGTTGTTTAAAATGGTTAGACTTTCCCTTTCAACATTACTGTGTTTTTGATAGCTTTCCAAGACGTTGTTTCCAAGAGTTCTAGTCATGTATCAGAATTTCAGGAGAGCAAAATTAAAGGAAAACAAGATATAAGAAGAAAAATGTTTTCTTTCAGCAGATATTTGAAGCGACAGGTGAATGCAGGTGAAGATAGACCAAGGCTGTTCAGGAGCAGCTGAGAAGTCTATTTGCTGAATAACATCTGGGGGTGGTGAAAGGGTGAGGACCATGCCAACACTAGCCAAGCATGAATAAGGAAGATATTTTCTTCATTTAAGTCTTTTAAAGCAATGCTTTGCTGCAGCACTGCTCTTACACCAGCATACCCATGTAATCCTATTTATCTTGTGTACCCACAGGAGCCTGAAGCTCATAGCAATTTTCTGAAAGTTTGTTCAGTTTCTCAAGTGGGTTTTATCGCCAACAACACGCCTGAACTATTGCCTCTTCTCAACTAAACTAGTTTTGAACTGGATCACTGTGCTTCAGTCACTGCATTCTGGATGAGCCCTTAGAAGCCCGACTGTGCAGAGCATGTGGAATACATCAGGGCTCTCGTCAACTCACATAGCTTTGCTCTCTCCAGCAGCTTCCTTGGCCTAAGGTGTGTCCTAGAAGTGTAACTATTTCCAGTGAAATAAATCTGTTGAAACATCCTACAAATTAAAAGGAAAGCTTGGAGTTCATATCAAATCAAGTAACTTCATTGCCTTCTAATTCCTTCAGCAATCAAAAAACAAGTAAGGAAACAGAGTGACATCTGCATATCCCAGAAACATGAAAAATACACCAACATAAGAGCTAAATGGGAGTTTCTCAGATTAAGTTTGTTGTTTTGGTTTTTTTTAATCAGAAAGTGTCAATTTGTTGAAATCTTAAACTCTTTAGGAGAAATTATGAATTTTGACAGAAAAATGTTCCTGGAAGAAAATTCTCAGGCCCCAGCTCCTGGGACCTTGGCAGTGCAGCTTGCTGATCTGCTTTAAATTCCAAACATTTCTCCAGCTGGAACTCCTAGACTTCATTAAGAAACCCACAGGATTTTTTCTGGGAAAGAAGCAGATTTGTTTGATAAGGCATCTTTGTCTGAGGGTATCTGGAAATACAAAATCTTTCTTTGACTCTGAATTGTTGTTCCACTTATGATACTTCAGAATATTTTGAGAAAAACGTTTTCTTCTTGTGAACTCTCATGCCATTTGAATAGTTTTATTTCTACTATGGAACCTATTAGTTCAGTAAGGCTAACCAGAGTCTAAAGTCAGAAATTCCAAAGTACTGATTGGCCTTAAAATCCCTTATGTGAAATTACACTGAATTGAACAAAACACATATGCTCTTCAAGATCTGGCATGCTTAATACAAGTGTTATGGAGGCGTTGCACAACAAATCTGTAGGAAGAATTCTGAAACTTTATTTCATGTTTCACAACACCAAGAAATCAAGAACCCCACCAAAATAGCTACACATGTGGAGAGCCTGACTGAAAAAGTTATAAAATACTCCATCCAGAAATTTACTACCTACCAAAGAGTATGTTTAATGACTGTGCCCAAAATTATGTACTTTACCTCACACAGTACTAAAGGGAACTGCAAAACCAGACCCTGAAGGTTGTTCCTGATCTGGGGAAGGTCAGCTTTGTTTACTGAAAGTTCTGTATTTTTGTATTGGCATAAAAAGTACTGTTGGATTTGAAGCTGCTTTAGGAAATCTCTGCTCAAGGCACAGAGTTCAGGCTTAACTTATTACCAATTCTCATGAGAAGGGCTCTTACAAGATAAACAGCCATTTAATTTTTTTTTTTCTCAGCTGGAATACAGGCTCTCTGGTTTCCTTTACTTTCCATTCCACATACGTGGCTTTGTTTGTTTTGGTGCTACATATAATGCAAGTTTCCCAGAGTTTGCTTCCTAACGTAATCAAGAATGTTAGCAGCCCAAGGAACAGAAAAGATGGCTTTCACACTCTCACCCCCACTCTTAAAACCAACCAGGAAACAAAAAAAACCCCACCAACATGTGTAGAAATTAACTTAGTTTTTAAGGTGTCCTAAACTGCTCCTGCATCTGATACTTAAATGGAAAATTGTGACAACCTGCTTTTACTAGAATCTGCTACTAATGTTTCACCTGGCATATTCATGTGAATTACCACTATGAAACCTATAGCTGAAAGCAGCATCCCCAAGGAAAGACACTTTCCTGATCAGACCCACAATAGTGTGTATGTGCACAACCACCTGTACGAGAGACAATATATATTAGCTGTGCCTCAGAGTAGCAAATGTGCTTTCCTAGTAGGATCAAGTTAGAGGCAAGTCCTGAGATGTCTTTGGTGTGTTTTCCTGAATCGTATCTTTTCATGCTCCACATTATGAAAAATAATTTAGAAAGGAGTTCTAACATAAAATAATCTAGAAAGTGAGCTCTGGCACATTTAAAAATCTGTAGATGTTGTCAGTTCATTGCATGAATCCACTACCATTCAAAACAAATACTGTTGCACAGTTACGTTATGACCAAAGCCAGCGAGTAGCCAGTCAGTGCCACAGCAACTTGTCACAAGAACAGTGAGAAAAAGGAGACTAATCCATACTGGGCTGCAAAAGCACAGTGTGTGGGAAACCATGCTACACACACCAATTTAGTCAGATCAGGAAAACATAAGAAAAAGCACACATAGTTGTGGCTTCTTATACAGAAAAATATCAGTTTCTCTATCGCCTATAAAGAAACCTGAAGAAAAAAATGACAGCAAGCTCCATTTTGAAACAGGAAAAAGGAATGGCAAGACGTGAATTAAAATCTGTATTACTGTCAATTACCCACCCAGGGAACAAACCCCAAAGGTTCCCATTAGTATTAATGTAACTATTAAAATATGCCTTGTTCTTTTAATATACAGCATGTTTTCATTTGAATTTTTTTCGAGAGTCACCGAGACATTATTTAATTACATAAGCAAGAACTTTAAATTCATAAGGGCTATATTCCTACAATGTTGTTAATGCAAGAGACAACCTCTACTCGTCTGTCATAATACGTAGCTATTTACTTACAAGCAGCTACAATTGATTTTTAATCAATTAATTGATTGCATTTTAATCTGTTGCCTCATTGGCTTGCACTGGTTAATAAAATTCCTCATCCTTCAGATCAACTAGGCCTGGATCTCAAATCCTGAGGAATCAGAGCAATAAAACTTAATCCATCTGTATATTCAGCAAAGCTAGAAATGTTATTAATCTAATAATAGGCAGAAAGAAAAATGTACAGAAATGCCTGCATTATAGTCACTCACTTGAAGAAATTCCATTTACTCAAACAGAATCAAAAAAGGGTTATAATCTTCAATGGGTAAAATTTACATTTTCACCAGTTAAGCAGTTTACGAAAAAATTAGATTTTAACATTCCTAAAATTTTGAACATTTACCAGATAAAGGACTTTTTTTAATACTTATTCGTGTAAGACCAATCCAATTAAATATTTAAATAAAATCAATTTTACTGCAATGTGAGTGACGGGAACTATGAAGTGCTTAAAAAGGTGTGCAGCAGGATGGCAGAAGAAATAATGGACACAATCTTTGCTGCAACATTTAGCACAACAGAAAAAAAAAAGTGTGTTTCCCCCCCCATATCTGTCCCAAGTGTTGTCTGTCTTAATACAAACGACACACTACAAACACTTCCAACTCCAAGTCAGGCTCATCAGTATGCACCAGGTTATTGTCTTGTAAATCCAGCAAGCACAGAATGCATCACCAAACTACAACACATTGCAACTAATTGAATGTGTACCTGAGGAAATTTGCTTTGTTCAAATATATCCTGGTAATGGGACAGAAGAGACTCAAATAAAGGCAGGTTTGAATTCCATAATAACGTCCCTGAGAACTGTATAAGTTGTCTTTAGTTTCGGTGACAGATAATGTTGCTGTATGGCAAAAAATGGTACAACTATTAGCTGCACATCACCTAAACTGAAAAGAAGGATCTCTTCAGTTTATGAATAATCTGTAATAGACTTTTGCAACAGTGCAGGATGATGGTGGTTATCAATGCAACCAGATCACACTGGATGGACTTTTCCAACATATACACCCTCTAAGACATTGTATTAAACATCACTATTACTTCTGTACTCCGATTAATAGTACCTACTCAGTACAGCTAATACCAGCTTCCTGTTCCTGCTTTTGAAATACTAACTGATGAGATGCAGACTTTTCACTAATTAACTTTAGTAATACTGTTAACTATCATAATTTTAATTTTTAATATTTTCTGATATGATTTGCTTTACCTAAAGTTATACATCCCAAATAAAAAGTAATTGCAAAGAAATCTCAGCATCATTTAAAAGTTGGCGTAGGAGGAAGATGTGTGTTCCAGAGAACAACTAGAGTGCTCAGAACAAAGTTAAAAGGTTCTGAGAAGAAATTATAAGAAAATCCCAAAATTTTATAATTTAAAATTATTTTCAGGCTGTTTATTGATACCTGCGTGAGACCTTTTTTAGCATAATCTCTCATCAGAAATAATTTTAAGGTGGATCATTCACTTTATTTCTAGGTAAAAGAAACAAAACTCTTAGAGAAACTAAGACATTGCAACACTGGCAAATCCTCCACTAACACAAATAATACACAGTTTGTGGCCAATAAAGAGAGCAATAGCTTACCAAAACTCCCTTTTTTTTAGGGTAAGCTATATCTTAGGCAACAAGAAAGAATTGCAAACCAGACAGGCATGGAAGGACATATCTGGATTAAGTGAACTAGGTTGAGAGAAGGAAATTTAGTGGTGGAACTGACTTCCAGCAAAAGCCTGCAAATACAAATAGAACCAAATCAATCACAGAAAAATGTAAAAGGTCCCCATAGGCAAAAATGACCTTTAAGGTCCCTTCCAACTCCAGCCATTCTAAAAATCAAGCCCTGGGTGAGATAATCTAAACAGGAAAGCCAGCAGTACTGAAACTGTATCTTCCGTAGGGGTTCACTTCAAGATGTGTTGTACGAGACAACCCTTTCCATCTCTTCCACCTGTATCTGTCAGAGGTAGCAATGCACAGGGATCAGCTGAAGCATTTAACATTTCCCAGTGACAGGACTGACCTGGCATGTCATGCAAGCAAATGCAGTCACCTGATTCCTTCCCTGTACAGTGAAGAAGGGAAGAAAGATAAAATATAGACTTGGAGAGGCTTAAAAAGTTGGCAAGCGAGGATGAATGGATTAGACAAGAATAGCACATGTTCTCTGCTCCATTAAATCACAGCAATCCACAGATGATTATTTAAAGTTAAAATATTCAAATACCAGTTGGAAGCCATGGTAATATCTTGATTTCAGTATCAGCTACTGATTAAATTTCAGGAATATTGCACTATTTAGAAAGACTGAGAGATCTAACAATCAAAACAGACAATGCATCAATTCTTCTCACCCCAGAAGTCCCAGGGGCAACTGATTTTATCATAGGATGGGGGATCTGACTGTATGCCCTGAAGTCCAACACAGAACAGAGTATTTCTTTCAGAACCATGTTAGCTAACAAGGAACAGAAGATGGAATATTTTAGCTTAATCAGATAACTATGAATTAGTGAATGGAATTTAGTATAGTTTTAAATGCTGTTACAGCTCCAAAAATTAAAACCACCCTAGCTTCATGCAGTTTTTCATTTATTCTGTATTTCTGATCTCCCCAGTATAGAAAACAGAGACACATTGTCATAGTTTAGTGTCATGGTTTTGGCTGGGCTGGCTACATGTGCATATATATATGTATATTTTTCTTCCTGCATATAACAAGCTCAATAGTAGAGCAGAAAGCCAAATTTGATTCTCATTTCCTTCAGTATCAGCAGCAGGTGTAAAACCTCTGAAAAACAACTTATTGTCCTAAGTTTTAGCTCTCCAACAGAGCTGCCTTTAGTGCATACCTTGCTGTTCCCACATCCCTTTCTACTGCTGGCAGTAAACTGCCACAGCATTGCTAAGCATATAATTTGAAGCTTTATCAAGTAGACTTCGTGTTGAAACATTATTAAGAGCTGAACTGGTAAATTATGATCCATAGGGCCACTATGGTTCACCTTACTCAGTCTCTTTATGCAGAGCTAACAATCATATATTTATTTTTAATTACCATTAGGGAGTATAACAATAGATTGAGAGGACAACCGCACTAGCTGACTTCTCAGGTTTTCAGAAGAGAAATCTTTTGTATCACAATGTTTGCACCTAATGATAACAAAATCTTCCATCTTTCATGAGGTCATAAAGAAAAACCGTCTCAAAGAAACCCTAAAAATCCTATTCTCCTTCTAAGAGTGAGGCTTCTGCAGCTACACAGCTGCTGAAATACCCCTTTCTTGCTGCTACTCCAAACACGGCCTTTCTTTTTTAATGCCATGGCTGTCATAACAATTTTCAATAATATCAAAAATTGCAGTCATGAGGCCTTTTCTCTATGGTAAGTCTCAAAACAGAAGATGTGACTCACACAGGGAGGAGCCTAAATCTCTAAAATTTTTTTTCTTCCCCTCCTCTCAGTTTAATTCCATATTATTCTACAGGATCCCTACATGTAAATACATTCTTCTCTGCATTTCATGGGGGAAATAATCATTGAAAACCTATTTCTTTCCACACTTGCATTAAAAGGATACAGAAACAACATTGCACTTGTCCTACATGCTAATTGGCCTACACCTAATATCATCCATGCATGGGCTACAGAAACATGTTGCATAGAAACTTCATTGGTATGTACTCAACAAGGTTGCATTATCCAAGTGAGGAAAGCCACGGTGAGTTACTCAGGTTCCCTGAAAGAAGCACTTTACAATGCACTGGCAACCAGCGTTCTGTCTGTACTACATATTTTGCAGAAAGAAATTCACAAATATTTAAAAGACCTTTTTAAAAGGCACTGGAATATTTTTTTTTTGTTCTTCCTCCTGTAGACAGAGGTGCTATATTCCTCTGAGTTGAACGGTACAGGGTTTAGAAGAAACAATAAAGAGCTATAAAAATTGTCAAAACTTTTGTGTACTAACAGTGTTACAAGTTCTTAGGCCTCTTACCACGGTCAATGTGGTACAATCCACATTACCCTTATTGATGTTAATAATAGAATTGCATCATCATTGGCACAGAATTACAATTTTTAAGATTAAGACTTCCAACGGTTTTTAAACATAACAGAAAATCATCTTTCTCTGCCTAATACAGGTAATTTGATTTATGGAATGCATTGTATACTGTTTTAAAACACTGTACTCTTGAAAACACATTTGTTTCTTGTTACGATATTCCAGCTTTAGTGAAGTACCAGGTCCCATCGTATTGCACTAAAAACTGTTTAGAACTGCTCAGAAAGAGAAAGCATTGAACATCTGGTATATAAACTGTTCTATTTGTAACTGAAGAGATGTTATTTAATTACTAGAAATATAAGGGAATTATGATTAAATTAGGACATTCTTCATGGTGGGAATATTGTATCACAGAGGAGATCATGTTTTTACATCATAATAAATCAGGATCTATTCTGTCATTTTGAATTAAAATTGATAGTCTTTTTATTAACTCCTATATCTCTCATACCTCTGAGAGTTATTGCTGGTGCATCAATGTAGAAATTTTATTAAAGGTGAAAGTGTGTGAATATTATAAATCTGATTGTGATTTCTGAAGCATAATTAAATCATTCCCCTGCTAAAAAATTTATCAGAGAACTGCATGTAGAGAAAAGAGATGATCCTGATGAAAAAACAGAATCTTCTTTTATATCCTATCAACATACACAGTAGTTCTGATTCAACATTTCAGTCAGCAACTAACTCCTTTCTATTTTTTTTTTCATAAAGTTCTTTTAAAAATCTGCAGTATTCTTAAATGGGAGGAGGGGAGGCGGGCCCTCCACTAACTGATGCACAACTACTTCCTTGCAAAATTAAAAAGATGTGGCAGACCACTATTATTCCACATCTGACTTCATTAGTCCAATTCCTGTCTGCTTCTCAAGTGATCAGTCCTGGTCTACTGATGAGAAAGGGTTTTACTGCATAATTATTTGCTTTTTCCTACATCCTTGGGCTCAATTTCTCCATTATCCCATTAGTGTAGGTTAAGATTTATGTTGCAGAAGAGATCATGCAACGAACAGAGAAATCTGGATGGTTAATGACTTCTCCTTAATATGCAGGCTATTCTTTACATTAATGACAAACACTGGTATTTCAGTTAGTAAAAGCATGCCAAGATGTGAGATGATTTAAGTCCAGTATAACAACACAAATCCTTCTTGCTGTTAATCATGTGACAATTCAATATCTGACCATTTTCACACTGGTAGGTCAGTAGCCCAGTGAGATAGGCTGCAGGCAACTGGCATTTGCAATCACCCCAGATATCTTTCCTGCTGCTACAAATGTGTCTCAACACCCTCAAAAAGGGCTGTAGGTCCCTCTTATTAAAATATTCCAGTATCTTATTGATCTAACATTTTGGATCATTTGATTAACAAACGACATACTAGAATATCAGCTAAACAAACTCCACAACAGGCTTATGCCTTTTCTGTCTGGAGTTTGAATAAAAATGTTCACAACAAAACTAGCAACACTACTGGCCATCTTTCATTTTGAAATGTTAACTGTCACAGACAGACTTTGTTTTTTAAAGGGACACAGATTGTCACTAGCACCAAAAGACCCTTCACTGTGGTTTCAATAGCTATAGGTCTAAAACACCAGCTGCTGAGATACTTGGTCTCAGCCTCCCACTAAATTCAGCACAGATTCCTGCCCTTCCAGCAGGGCTCACTGTGTTAAATGGTATTGGACACATGTATTTTGAGAAACCAAGTCCAGTCTCTGCAAGGAGCAAAGAACACGCACCATGTTCTGCAAAGTTCGTTCCTTTAAAACAGTTTAATTGGACACACGAGAAGAAAGCAAATATATTTACCAAACATCTTTGAAATTTTTGCCCTTGGAGACTCAGTACCATGAAAATTCTTCTCAGTCCCAATCTCAACTAAACTCCTAGTAATACAAGGAATGATTTAGGGCCTGATGAACCTTCAGTATGGAGATGAAGACAATATTTCTTTCAATGACCTCCATTGAAGTTTTCCTTACTGGTCTTCATCACAGTTCAGGCCCAAGGCTACTCCTCAAAAGGACTCTTAAAACAAAAAAGTGCGTATATATATTTGCTCATCCACCAGATTGTTAGGTTAACAACTCTGCTCACAGAGAGAGGGTAGTCCTCCACCAACACTTTAGCAGCTAATTCGGTCCAATTTCTAGCAAAAAAAAAAAAAGCCTATTGGCAGGATTTTACATAGCAATATACACAGAGTCATCATGACTGATAAGGACCTCTGAGATCAACACACAAAAACCCCAACCACTACAGCATGCCCTGAAGTGCCACATCTACATGTTTCTTAAATACCTCCAGGGATGGTGACACAACCACCTCCCTGGGCAGGCTGTTCCAGTGCCTGACCAATATTTTAGTAAAGTAATTCTTCCTAATATCTAATCTAAACCTCCCTTGCCGCAACTTCCGACCATTTCCTCTGGTCCTGTCATTATTCACTTGAGAGAAGTGGACAACACCCACTTCTCTACAATTTCCTTTCAGGTAGTTGTAGAGGGCAATGAGGTTTCCCTCAGCGTCCTCCAAACTAAACAGGCTCACATATTTACATCGGGCTTCCCAAAGACGTGCAGAGTACCGTACTGAAAACTTTTAAGTTCAGTCCTGCTTCCATCTCAAAGCACAGCAACATAAATAAGACAGTGTAGGAAGCCTGCTGTCGGTGTTATAGCACATTGTTCTTTAATAAAGAGATAGCATTATATTTCCAATAGCATAAACCTTACATTTTTTATGAGGTAGAATACAAAAAAAGATGCACCTCTCCTGTCTAAGTGAAGTGAAAATACTCAAAGATTGGCATAGTATTTTGATAGGATCATTTTCTCCTGATTTTTTTATTTATTTTTAAATTCATCTGTCCTACAGCACAGCGTCTTCAAAGTTCTCCATTTATTTTTGGAACACCACCCATACTAAAGCATACTTGCCCTGTAACCTGGTATGTGCCCTCAAGTTAAGAAGTCAGAAAGAATATTTCATCCAAACTAAATCTTAGTATTTTTTTCTGGCCAAATTGCACAACGTCTGGCTTTAGTGTGGTTTGTATACACAAAACTCTGCAGCCTGTGCTTTACTGTTGCTGCTAAGACAATGACATAGCTGCAATGCCTTGGATGGGACCGTGCTAAGGACAGGAAAAGGAACTCTTCTTTACTCTTACACGCTAGGCAATGGCCCAAAGAGCCCTATATGCAAAGAAAGTGTGTTGGTTTTGATTATTTTTTTAAATACAGTAGATTAGAAACAAAAATGCTCCTGTGCTATAGGATCACTGTCTTCAGGGTGGAGAGATATTGACTAAAAAACCCTTACCTCTCTCAGGCAGATTATTTGATTCTAAGCATTTCCTGCTCAAAGTGTCAGCTTTTGATATCACAAAACAAATTGTTTCCTTCAGATTCCACTATAGTGCAGGAAATTGAACTGATTTGAGAGATAAAGCCATTAGAAGTCTGAATGGAAAGATTTGCGTAATGTCAAATACTGATATAAATGGCATAATTTATACAGGCGAGGCAAAAACTATCTAAGGTGGACCAGCTAGCTAGCAAAAAACCTTTATGAATTGGCTATTGGTATTAATGCTAATAGTGGATCATGAAGGACATCACGTACAACTGTTTGTGTTTTGCCCTCATCCCACGGTGAGAAAAGAAAAAGCAACACCCCAGTAACATTATTTTAAAATCCTCTGTTTCAGTTTAAGCTTCACTGTATCTGTCCAAACACTGGTTCTGCAGCACCTTTAAAACTATTTTCAAAGGTGGCAGTTTCTTACGGGCTTAAAAGAATTCATTATCAGAAACCATTATAAACTGTTCTGATAACAGCTGTGCTGAGAGAAACAGGACAGGTTTTGAACTTACGGAGAAATGAAAAAAGAAGAACTGAAGGTGAACTTGGGTCTTGTCACTTGTGGCTGATAGGTTTATACAGCAATTAGCAGTAACGTGGGTACTTTAGTGTTTATCTGTGTGTTATGTGGACAGTTCAGCATTGCTTTCCATAAAGTTCCTGTATGCTTACCTAAAAGAAAATTTAATTTTATACTGAAGAACAAACAATACCAGCTGTTTAATTTAAAATCTTCACATTTCTCTCAATTACCAACCGATATCTTCACAAGTAATAAAATAAAGAGATGAGTGGCATCTTAATTAAAAGGGAAATTGGGATGGAGCAGATATATTTTCTACACGTGGAAATATGGGAGACTGTTTGGACCTATGTCACCTGAGGACTGTAAATCCACATAGCTTTTCTGATATAAAACTTCTCTGAAAATTCTCAGGCTGAGGTACTGCTGCCCTCGCTTTCCATAAGCAAAATTAGGGAGTCACAACTGGCTTACAAAAAAATGATATAGATAATAATAATTAACAAATAAATGACAACATACAATATAGTAAAAAACTTTTCAAATGTGAAAGCTCAACCTTGTGTGGTTTGTTTGAAAAGCAGGGATACCTGAGAAATAATTCACAACTAAATTGCAAAGTCATCATATGCAAGAAAGGCATCAGATTCTTCTTTTAAATCCACTGCCTAAACTGAGAAGAACCCCCACACACACTCTAGGGCTTAGCCTCAGCTGCAGTAAAACAATATAGCTAGCAGGGCACTGCAACGGATCTAATGGAATTTTTATTTTTCCCCATTGAGGACTTGGAATCCTCAAAACTTAGCCCTCTATGTCCATTACTAAGAGGCTTCCCACTGTGCTCTTTGCAGCATTCACAGCACAAAATATACATCTATCATTTAATTCCAAAACATCTTTCAGCCCACGGGTGACTTCCACAAGCGAGGCAGGCGTGTGCAGGGCTCTCCTGAGTCTAAAGGTCTTTTGAAAGAACTCTCAGTCAGCTGAGGAACCAGAAATGGTGTAAGCGAATGCCAAGAGGACTCTGCCTGAGAAAGGATCTCTCCCTGACGGGGAAGGGAACACGTCCTCATCTGCACAAATTATTTCTAAACCCATACAATCCATGTCTGCCTGAACTTTTTGAGAGTCCACATCTGCCTTTTTTTTTCCTGGTTTCTGAGGGTCCAAGGAAAATGATGATCTGTAGACAGCAAAGTGAAGATCATGGGGGCTGCAGAGAAAGCGGCAGTTCCTGCACATGCAAGTCTCCTCTGACCCCAGACCAGCAGAACAGTCCAGCGAATCTCTTGCTCTGCTCAAGATTTAGTGGAAAACAGAAGTGCTTCGGAATGAGCAACAACTCCTCCTTTTTTTAATTAGTGACAATTGTTAGTAAGGTTACAACAAGGGTTGCATATAATCACACGGCTTTAAATTGCTAAGATTTTTCTTTTGATAAAATAGCCCTGTAATGTTTACCAAGAGCCGTAAAAATAAAACTCAATTTTTAAATGAAAGTCAACTTCATTGATTTCTTTGGTAATTTCCTCATGTGACAATTAAAACAAATCAAAAAAAAACTGCTGGCATCTTTAAGGAAACTGCTGCGGGGGAGGAAGGGAAGAGGAAGTCATGTAAACACTCTTTAAATGTTAATTCCAGAGTTTAATTGTAGCTCACTGCAAGCCTATTAAACCCTGACTAAGTGCACCTGACAGACTGACAACAGCATAATGCTAATGCATGCCAGGGAAGAGCAGTAATTAGCTTTTTTAAAAGGGTGAGGTTTGGGGAAAACTGCTAACAGAACAAAAGAAAATGAGGGGAGGGAGAACGAAAGGAACGATAACTTTTTTCCTCACTGTTACACCTTTTTACATCTTACGTAAATCTCTCTGCAGAGCTCAGGAGACTGTCAGAACTGTGCTACGAAAACTTTTGGAAGGGCAAAAAAAATCCAAAGACTACCAAGGAGGAGACAAGAGCTGTTTAGTTTTTAGGTCAGTTGTTTTCCTGTGTGAACAAACTAAGGTAACACTGGAAGTGATGTTAGAAAAGGCCCTGGAAAGGTGACTTGTTAGTCTGATATTTCTGCCAACTCAATAGATCTGAAAACTTAATGAATAATTGTACACAGTGTAGACTTTTTTCCTGCATACATCAACAGAAAGAACTCCTCCAAGCAGAACAAGAGAGGAGCAGAATTAGTTCGTGTCAATCAATAAATATCTCATAGTAGGTCATCTCTCTGAATAGTTGCGTTACATTTCACTGGACATCCAAGTTAAAAGCCAGCATTGTGCTTTATAGTACAAGCTGATTTGTTTAATTCTAAACAAAGATCCAATTCCTTCTCCTAAATAACGCCCCAGAGGCTTAGAGCACCAAAAATGTAGGGGAGTTAAGTTTTAAAACTGTACTGAATATGTCATGTTTACCTGTACATTACATCCAGCCTAGTGCAATGCCAAAACCACAGCGAATTTCAGAAGAAGTCTTAGCTAATCTTGTTAGCTTAAATCATAAATGTAACTAAAAATCTTCACTCTATCTTTTCATTTAAAATTTTGAACAGAGAATTTAATTTTATATACCTGTTATTTCTTTCAGACTGGCCCCTTCAGCCTCATCCTTAATGAATATACTCTCAAGCTGTTTAACAATAACCAACAAATAACAATCCTACAAAAATCCACACCACTTACGAGATTCCAAATACAATTAGACCTCCTGGTGCTAAGACTGGTTCAGGCTACAACCATTCTTTCTCAAAGCAGAATGGTAGTGGTCTAACAAAGGCATCATCCTATTTTAACCTAAAGCCATGACAGAGATCTGTGGCAGTGAAGGAACTCCAAAAAGTTAACAAGCTGAGACCACACTTGGAAAATAATACCAATGAGAACATCATTTCTCTTCCACTTACAGCAAACATTTCATTAAGATCCAGGAGCAAATTTCTGAAAAGCAGATCCACTTACTTAAACCACAGTGGACTAATTTCAAACTGTGTTTCTGTTTTCATACATCTGCTTTCTTATTTAGCTACCTCTGTAGCATAAGCTTAACCAATATTTAAACTAAAACCAAAGAAATTAGGCTTCATAAACATTTCTACTTTTACTAAGCTTGTTCCTAATTCCTGCATGTACTAAAGCAAACTGCCTACAGTACTGTGGTTTTTCAAGTTATTGGTCTTACAGACCATTGCTGGTTCCCAGGCCCTTAGGCTCAGAAGCAAAATGATGGCAATTAGCTCCCAATTCTTTGGAAGAGCATTTTGTGCACCTGGTGAGAGACCTGTCTCTTAAACGGCTGCCCCAGGAAAGAGGGAAAGTCCAAGAATTAAAGTGCCTTAGTAGCAATAACTGCACAAGCTGTTCCATTGGCTCCGTGCTTGCTCTTTGTTAGAAAGAACCTTGCAAAGGTAGAGAAGGCAGCAGAAGAACCCAGAGAAATAAAAAATCGTAAGGAAACAATTAAAGAGCAAGATTGTCTTCTAGAAGAGGGGATCCTGAAGGCTCATGAAAGGCTGTCTCTGTTTTTATCGTTTCCTACTCTATCTGATCTTATTTGAGTTTAGTGTAGGGTACAAAATTCACATCAGAATATCAGTTTGTTAATTTGTGATTTTTTGTATCAGTGGATAATACATTTGAAGCTTTGTGTGACATGTACTGCATATTACAGGACAGTGGGGTTTTTGTGGATCCAAGTACCTCTCACCCAGGCTGGCAGTAAAGCATGGCTGTAAGGTGGAACCTAGAGGACTTAAGCTGCCTTTTGTTGTCATAAAGAAATTTCCTGCAAGACTGATCCTTTTAGTGTTGGACTCAGTTTGCGTCTTTAATGATGCACTGAAAATTGGAAGCATTTGTTCACAGCTGCCTCTGTCCCTGAGTTTGGATCTTTTCCATCATCTTGGATTCGTTGCAGGGGGCTGTGGTAATTCATTTGATTACGCCAACTTCCTCACTGTGTTACCATGTGTCCATGTTAGAGCAGTTGCTCTGCAGGCCTGTGGCTTCTCTCTCACCTTTTCCAGTTATCATTTGAGCCATGTGGCAAATTGGCATGTAGGTGGGAGATTAAGCACGGGGGGAATCTTACAGTGCCAGGTACTCTTTGACATATCTTACTTTCCCAACAAATGTGTGTGCAACTGCCTGTGGGGAACTGAAATGTGCAGACTTGGAACAGGCAGAGAAACTTCAAGTGGGGTGGCAAGGCTGCCCACTGCTCCTTTTGTTCCTTGCTACTATTCCTCAGCATTATTACCATAATCCTCACCAGACAGCAGCACTCAGTGCCCCTTCCAGAGAGCCACTAACCAGCTTCTATTTGTCACAGCTAGAGGGTCTTGTCAGCAGGGGCACCTGATACATCCAAATTTTACCTTTGCTGTAAATTACAGATCACCACAGCAGCCATCCTGCTAGATTTGTGAACACAACTCCTGATCAAGCCAGCTGACTTTCACCCACCACGTGCTGCACTCTCACTCAAATCACCAAGCTGAAAAGTCTCACAATCTCTCATTTTCTATTTTATTTTCCCATGACACCTGGAAGGACTGCCAGGGAAATCTAGCCAAATTACTAGAACTGTACAAGAATAGAACTGAGGAGTACTGCAATTCTCCAAAACACGCATAAGGACAACATGTTACAGTTTTCTGAGCGTGAAGAACTTTGGAGGCTTCGCCTTTTCTTTTCCTGTTGAAGAATTCTCCCATTTCCTTTTAAATAAGCAGATACCTTTAAATAAGATGACTTCTACCCTTAATTTTGCAATGAGACAAATCTCTTGTCAGGGTTTATTATATACACCACCTATTTATTCAACTTTGGACTTTAAAGAACAGGGAAGAATACTTTAAAAAAAAAGGACAAGAAAGAAAAAAGATACCAATTGGAAAGTGAAGGTTATTATTCTTTTTAAGCATGAGCTTTAGTTGCTGATATGGCAAATTATGATCTTCTCCAGAGACAACAAACAACATGGTTGATGAGAAAATATTCAGTTTGGGGAAGATATCTTGTAGAAACCTTTAATGAGCTCTGGCTTTCTTTTAATATCTTTATAACGCTCTGGTGCAATCTGCAGACAATAGTATATCAGAAAGGGCTGTGAACATCAGTCAGAGCTGAGAAATGTTAGTGACAGAGCCAGAGGCACTAGTGGGCAGAAAATGACAGAATGAGTTTCAGTATAGAAAAATGCACATAAAAAACAACTAGG
This sequence comes from Nycticryphes semicollaris, assembly GCA_013400055.1. Lineage (NCBI taxonomy): Eukaryota > Metazoa > Chordata > Aves > Charadriiformes > Rostratulidae > Nycticryphes > Nycticryphes semicollaris. Next base: position 489,374 of record VXBJ01003365.1, on the reverse strand, counting down.
GAGATAGAAATCAACATGTGGCCAGCTATTCACTAAGTGGAAGAAATAGGAAATACTAACAACAAAAGATAAGTGTGGGTGATAGATACTCCCATGTTGCAGCAACGCCAATAAACAACACAGGCTTAGTCCAGTTGCAGACTAAAATCCATGAAGCCAATGCATCACAGAGTGCAGAAATAGCAATTATCTGACCTTTGAATAGTTTTGAGTGTGAACACACTCTAAAGAATGAATTCAGTGCAGGACATAATGTTATCTGTAAGACTGACAAATTGCAGCGAGTTAAGAAAAGGCTAGAAGAACAGATTAGAGCATGAAAGAACTGAATTATGATGGAAAATTTGTATATTAAATATTTATTAACCTAGCTAGCTAAAAACTGAGACAGGATGGGAAGACATAACAAGTCTGCAAATACCTGAAAGGGTATTAACAATGAAACCAGCAGATGAATTACACGTGCCTATGCCTGCAATATGCTGGCTTGTGGGGTTAAGTTCTAGTACAAATTTTAAATACCAAGCTCTAAACTGCTACTCAGTGGGGCAGTAAGAGCATCGCTGTGAAATGAATGGTCTTACAAGAAGAACACAATTCTCAGTGTATGAAAAGTTTAAAACAAGTCTGGAGAAAATTCTGGCAACAAGGCATCCTACAGGGGCACCAATGTATTTAGTAGAACTTTGCCAATTTGTAGTGCACTGTGGAGAGCATGCAGTGATATACCAATTACTATATTACAATATGGTTCTATGGGTCACATGGGACTGGCATTTGCTTAAATATGACCGGTGAGAGTAGCCTGTATGTACAGTGACGATTCCAGAGTCAGGGAAGCTCTCAGAACAATGAATCGATTCGCCTGCTCAGAGATGAGTATAATAAACATTGCTGAAATGACACCAGTTAAACTATTACTCGCTCTAACCTACAATTCTACAAACCTTAGCTTCCTTAAGCTATAAACTGACAATATCATTCTGAAACATGAAGAAAACCCCTGGCAATTTTCTCTATGCAACAGAATAACCCAATGATGCCTGAAAAGTAAATGCATTAGCAGCAACTGAAAAGTGCGCTTTTGCTCAGAGCCACCTGACTCCAGTAGTGGCAAATGAAGTCCTAGTTCTAACCTACACAAACTTAAACAGCTATTAGCAAGGGAAAGAAGACTGCGAGATGGCAAGGTGATCAAAGGGAAGGAAAAAAATCTATACAATGTCTGGAGAAAATTCCAGTCTTTTAATTTCTTGGGTTTTTTTCACACTCCTGTGAGCACCTACACTTGCTTTCTGATGCACATCCTATTTCCTTGTATTGTACTTCTTCAATTACTTAAATAAAAAAAAAATGAGGTTATACATACTTCAGCTATTTAAACTGAAATTTTTTGCTGTTAACAAGATCAGGTGTTGGGGCCTTGATTCAACCACTTGGGAAATATCCCTAAAATTATTATCCTTTCCATATAGAGATTTGCATATTTATAATTCCTGTGTTAAATCTTTAAATCAACTAACAGTAAAGCTAGAAAAGGTAAATATTCCATAAAACTTTCATCAGACATGTAATTAAACATACCAAGGCTGCTCAACTTAAACTTTTCTGATTTTTTTGGGTTTTTTTGCATGTTTCACAGCTTCAGATGTACTTATTCATATAGGCTGTAGGTGAGGAAGCTGCTGTTATCCACTACTTATGAGTAGTAATAAAGCTACAGATAGACCCAAAGATGACATGGGCTGCTCTGGCAGAGGGGTGAGGCAGGTCCTGTTACTCTCAGGACACTCACCCAAGGGACAGGCACAGTGAGCAGAGCTTCTAGAATGGAAGCCCTCCTTCCTCAAACTCCTACTATTCTGGTTTTCCCACCTCATTCCTCAAACATCATCTTACATCTTCAGGCCTACTCTGAGTTATTTTACTCTCCCTCATCTCCGCTTCCAAATTCCCCAAACTCGATATCATCTCTATGGTCAGTGGTGGAGGTTTAGTCCCTTCCTGATCAAATTTAATTCTGTTGAAATTTGCAGAGCAAACTCCTGTAAGAAGACTTTAGTCATATCCAAAGGTGATAAGTTTCTCCATAACCGTATGCAAATAGGACCTCAACAATTTCCTGTTTCCAAAAGAAGAAACATCAGATCAGAACATCTGATTAGCCCACCTGTACATGAGAGAAAGCAGCTGTGTACACAACCCCAGTGGCAAGTAGGTTACTTATAACAGATTACTTAATGTTGTCCATATAGCCATTGACCCCAGCAAACCGTGTAAATATAATACAACTGCATATTTATAATTCCTGTGTTAAATCTTTAAATCAACTAACAGTAAAGCTAGAAAAGGTAAATATTCCATAAAACTTTCATCAGACATGTAATTAAACATACCAAGGCTGCTCAACTTAAACTTTTCTGGTTTTCACTCCGATATTTCAGATTTTCAGTCATGCTCATGCTTAGTAGACTTCTGTGGTAATCAAATGTACAGTGTCAAAGTATAAAACACATGACATTAACTTTCTAAGCATCAGATGAGAATCCACTACATTTATACATATATCGTGGAGAGAAGGAGAGAATATTCTAAAATAATTTGGTTTATTGAAAAATCTATCCCAGGCAGATAATATTTGCCTAAGATTTACAAAAATTTCTGGGAGACTTAAATGCAGTATCTGAGAAAATCAATGAGTGCTGATGTTATCTTCAGAAAGAGGAGAGATTTCTTTTTCTGCTAAGGGTTATTAAAAACCTTACACTACTCCAAGAATTCTCATAACGTTAGCAATTGCAAGTAACAAGTCATCTTAATGAGGTATAAAGTACTTCTGATTATCTTCCTCACCATATAGGGGATAAATAATGTCCCAGGTTGTAATTTCCATTTTTAAAGGCTCCCCACAGACATATTTCTTGGCCATCTGTTCTCTGGACCAATGTAAATGGATGTCTGCACCACGCCTTACCTGCTGGGGCAAGGCAGACAACTACCCTTGGCTTCATGGCACTGTGCTTGCCTCCCAAGAGGGGTATTTTTCAAGGAATTAATGACTGAGAAGAGCTATCACAGCAAGCTTTAAAATCATTAATAATATAGAGAAAGTGAGGGGGAAATGAGTATTTACTATTTCTTATCATACAAGATATATAGGCAAATCAGGCAGCTGGCTAAAACAAGCAGAAGTACAAAACAAGAATATTTTGAAGCTCCCTATTCAGACAGCACCAAGACCCACAGCATAAATTGATCCAAAAGGGAAGGAGAGGAATTAAAGGAAAACACATCCAACAGTACCCTTAAAAACAATGATTCACAGGCAGTCTCTGATTTGAGATGTCCTGAAACTATTTCCCAGAAGTGAGAAAGATACACCAAAGTCATGTTTTTCTATGTAAGTAATGTTTCTTAACTTCACAGCTTGCTATTACAAGTGGGATGCTGAGCGAGGAGAACTATTAATCATATGCAGTATCCCAGATTATCTAGTTTTGGGGGTTTGGTTTTTTGTTGTTTTGTTGGGTTTGTTTCTTTTTTTTTTTAATCTTCCCAACCCTGTCGATTTTATGCTTCAAAATTAAATGTATTGATTTAGAAAGACTTTCTTTAAAGAAAACTTCATTGTCACCCCACCACCTCTGAAAAGAAATCCACGTCCGTCCTGGGAATTAAAGTTTCTTACTGTACAAATGCAAAGCTACCAGTTAACAAGTAGAATCACTGTATTCAGCCTATTTTTGAGGAGCTAGACTAATAGTGTTTCACTGATGTCCTCCCTTTGCACACCAGTGAGCTATTAACTTATTTAGTTACACAGGACCACATTAACTACATCTTCCACACCTGAATTTGCATCTGAATCCAATTCAGAACTACATTACTATTTTCAGACCTTCTCTACCTTTTGTTGCTTCCTTTGAGATTCGACTGCATCTACCCAGTTCTCCTTCGATGCACATCTTCCTCCTTTCTTATCACCCTCTGAACCCTTATAACATTAAAGAATTTGGCTTTTGTTTATGTTGAGTGTCTTGAAATCATCCATTTCATGAGTTCAGTCATCTCTTCCCTTATGCTTTCAACCTACTGTTCCTCTGCTTAAAAGACAATTGGTCACTGGACACTTCAGTCTGCTGAGGATAAGGGGTGCAAAGAATATTAATTCAGCAGAAATTATCATCATTTAAATCTAGTTGTCATTGAATAAAAAAGAGATGAAAATGCCTTATATTTGTTGGTGATACACTGGTACGATACAGTAGGATGCCTGCTGTAATTTATGAATTTCAATTATTCAATCTACAGTCAGAAATTATTTTTGAGGAATACAATTTTTTAAATTGCCTTGTAAAAATCACCATATATGTCCATTGCTATGCGATATTAAAATGACAGCACAGTCTTTTTAAAACAAAGGTCATATTTAGTTTCTCACCTACCACTAAAAATGCATTTTGCATCATATAGGGAGCCATAAGAAAAAACTCCAAACTGTGTGTTCCCTTTAGCTGCAGATGCTGCAACCTTAGTACTATCAAAACAAGAAACAAAGATGTTAGTGTTGCTAGACAACCACTTCTCTTTTTAACCCCACTCATGACTCAAGCTGTAAGAGCAAAGAGGAAAATTTACTGCCATGTTTTAGGAACCTCTTCAGTTATATTTATGATGCAATGATTTTTCTATTTTTTAAATAAAAAGACTCATAGTCAGCTTAAGTTGCACCCCATATTTGGTGCTTACTGATAAGAAAGTTACATATCAGGTATCTGTGCTTAACAAATTTATTACAGTATTGAATTGAAGGAATATAAATTTAAAAGTTTTAGCTTGAAAGTAAGTTTAAATATATTTTTACTAAAATATATGCATGGGACTTCTAAACATGTTTATTCTACCTATTCTATGTATCTACCTATATTATTTCCAATTAACTGGCTGATAATGAACTACTGTTTTTTTTCTCCTGATAGCTTCTGTTAATAGTTTGGGAAGCATGATGAATTCATAGTTAAACAGAAATCCTGATGCTCTCCTAGGTCACCATATCTACCTCCTAGATCCCCCAATAAAAATCCTGTTAATTGATAAAACAAATACCCCAGAACAGAGAAATCTGAAAATTCCATTATAACAATTACCTTAACTCATAACTGCTTGGGCAAAAGAACTACTGGTACTTTATATTTTATAATTATGTAAACAGTGGTAAATACATTAAGTAAACACATGGTCACCTCTGGAAGAAAATGGTATACATGCTATATTATCACAAAAGATGTAAGTGCAGATATTTTATCTGTTTTATGCCACAATGCGAGCTCATATTTACAACCTCAATGGCTAAAACTTATTTAGTGTATCTGAACAAATGGAAAACCTTCATCATTAAAACTTATCTTGATGTGTTTCCTCATTTTTCTATGATATTCATCCAGAATCTAAAGGAAAATCAATTACACATTTGCAACAAAGCTGTAAAAATCTTCAGTTCTTTATAAATTGCTGAAAAATCTCCTAGAATTATCCTCTTCAATTGAGTCTTTATCAGCACAGACTTATCTGAAAAAAAGGTGCCCTAGCTCACTTTAAACAATTTTTTTCCCTCTCCTCCTCCCAGATTTACATATATCAATAACTATAGGTACTGAAAAATTGTACTAAAGCTCCCTCTTTCCCACACAATGAAAATAATTATTTAGGTAGCTCAAATGCTAATGTAGTCCAGGCACACTTTTAAAAAATAGATTAAGCGATGGGTTCAAAATCAGGTAACGCAGCCTCACTCAGTCAAGCCCATAATGAAGGGAAAACGCAGAATCACATTTATAAAGTTTCCAATGAAGTATCTTTCTCACAGGAGAGGTTTTCCCTCATATTAAATATGTGATTTAGAAAGAACATGTTAATACCATAGTTTTTTCTACTGAATGTGTACATTCAAATTTTCGACATATGAACCATCAGAGAGAGGATTTCCTTCTACTGGCTCTTGGAAAAAGCAGTCCACAACCGAGAAACTTTCTGTTTGCTCTTTGGATTCCTTCTACTCTTTCAGGCACAGACTGACTGGAAAATAGATCAGTGTAGATGCTGCAAACTTCTCATCAAGTTTGACAAATTCTATATTTCAGACATTTATTATGGGAATAGGAAATGTTTGTCACCTTTGAATAAATAAGTGGGCAAGAAAGTATTGCAAAAAATATGTTGAAGCTTCATGTAAATCCATGTTCTCAATCAACACTAGAAAATCTTTACAGCCTTTATATCAGTAACAGTGTTCAAAACCCCCATTATACAGTAAGGAGGAATGAAACCAAATGACTGGTAAGACCAGTTTCACCAGAGATTCTGTTAGGAGGCACATTGTAGATGACCAGTTGAATAGAGATCATTTAGCTAATGTGTACAGAATCCATCTGTTTAACTTTGTCGTCTACATTTGGTCTCTGTGCAGCTGAAGGGCCAGTACTAATACTAATACAGAGGGATTCAGCGTAATATTAAAAAAAAAAAAAAAAAGAGAAGGAAAAAACCAAAACCAAAACCAGATGAAATGATCCGAGTTGCCTCCACCCCAATGTTTCATGGGAGTGTGGTGCACATTCCAGAATACTGTCCAAAAGGGAAGATGAAAGACAAAGTGTTACATGAGCCTTATGAAAAACATTAGGCTTTGTGTCTATGCCTTGCCTTTCTTGCACATATTTTTTTTTTCTAGTCTCATTTTTGCATTGAGACTGGATTAATTTGGTGCAGGCCAACTCATTTGAGCAAGAATTGATAATCTTGTCTCTCATCTGTCTTATGAAAATACTTAAACGTTCGCCTCTTGCCATATGTGAAATGGCCTCAACACACACTTTAGAAAAATAGATAAAAATACGTTTTCATCTTGAAACCGGCCAAGCAAAATCAATTCTGCATAGATCATGTTTATTAGACACAGGCAAACTGACAGCCTGTGGACTTAATCTATGAAATTTTACACGCTCAAACACGCATCTCAGACAGTAAAGCAACTCTGCCGGAGTTTATAGTGCAAGTTGCAGTGCAGATTTTAAGTCCTGTTCCTCTCTTCTTCCACAGAATCAGTGAAAAAGTGTTTTGAACTTAGAATCCAAAAATCCACTTGTTTTATTTATTTATTTATTGTAGTTTCCAGACTATATTACAGAGCAGTGGAAGTTTTTTCACAAGATCAGCTAGAAAGATTTCAGGCTTCATTTTGTGAAGACCTACATACTCAGTAGTAACACTACAAGTAAAGATTAAAAAATTTCACCCAGCTGAGACACACATAGGAAATAAAGAGACAAGCAAAAGTTTGTGACAAAATCATTCATCTACTGAATTTCCATTTTTTTCTTTACTTGTGGAAATAGGAGTGGAGTTTTTCTTTCTCCCAGACAGAAAATAATTTTGAGAGGCCCTTTCTGCATCTAAATACTGGCTCTGGGGTCACTGGGAGCTTGGCCAATTACTTCAATTAAAGTAGGTTTTCACCTTTCATGTTGAAACTGACGTAATGGTGATAACTAATAGGGGTCAGTTATTGAACTGCATGACTAGGAAAACTAATATTGCAGCCTGCAGAAGGCTTACTCTCCTAACCACCAACTGTAATTTTCTTTAAATATAAATTGGCCATTCAGTTTGAGGAAAGGATTTAGATGTTAATTACTGGCCTCAATATTTTTCATAATTCACAAAGTGGCTGCAGCTGCAGCAAAACCCTTAGAAAAACAAATACCTAAATAAAGGGACAAATCAATGCAGTCAACCTCAAAATGCATGCCACGTCTGGGGAACTCTTTTGGGTAAATATCTTTGTGTAGCTGGAAATTTGCAACAAAAAGATCAGCAGGAATATTTATTGCAAATAGCAATCCCTAGTGATATGTAAAAGAAAGTAAAGATTTCAAGATTAGGTCATAGAATCATAGAACAGAATCATAGAATGGTTTGGGTTGGAAGGGACCTTAAAGATCATCGAGTTCCAACTTCCCTGTCATGGGCAGGGACACCTCCCACTAAAGCAGGTTGCTCAAAGTCCCATCCAGCCTGATCTTAAACACTTCCAGGGATGGGGCATCCACAGCTTCTCTGGCCAACCAGTTCCAGTGTCTCACCACCTTCACAGCAAAGAATTTCTCCCTAATATCTAATCTAAATCTCCCATCTCTCAGTTTAAAACCGTTAACCCTCATCCTATTGCTCCACTCCCTGATCAAGTGTCCCTCCTCATCTCTTGTAGACCCCCTTTAGGGATTGGAAGGCTGCTAAAATCTCTCTCTGAAGCCCTCTCCGCTCCACGCTGAACAACCCCAACTCTCTCACAGCCTGTCCTCATAGCAGTGGTGCTCCAGCTTTGTGATCAATGAGGCCTCTGGACTCATTCCAACAGGTCAACAAATTAATATGCCAAGGTGTGATAAATGAAGACCAAGGTTAGTAGACTTTTTTAACAATGAATTTTTAAGTTTCAGGTGTTATAAATTTGTGCAGGTCCTATTTTTGAAATTAGAGATTTTACATTGTTGCACTGGAAAATGTGTTCATATTCCCCGCTTTTCTTTAGAAAGTATCAAATACTGTTATTGTAGCATTAATACCATGTTTCATTTACTAAACAAAATTTCCTTTAAATAACAAAATAAAACTTATGTTTTACCCTGAAGAGATATCAGCTTGCTGGGAAATACAAAAAAAAAAAAAACAACACACATTACCATCCCAAACCCAGTTTGTTTAGATTTTTTTGAGAAAAAAAATAAATTTCAAACATCCTTTGGAATGGATATTTTTGATTCACTTCCCTGAAACAAAGAAATGAATCCTTAACCATAAGAAACTTGAGAACCTCTCCTGATTTATACTTTCTGATTTCAGAACATCTCCTGTTACACACTTTCTCATCAGAAATTGTGAAATAAATTTTAATGTGGATGAACTGATTCTGGAATTCCATGAAACAAAAGTATCAATTAAAGAAAAGCAATGAAAAGAAACAGCAATAAATTCTCCAAAAGCTTACACTGTAAGAGATTACCCATGCAAGATGTTTAATTAACTTATTTTAATAAGTAAATTTACTTAATAAAGTAAACCGGTCACAGCCACTCCATATCTTATTCCCAAAGGCACACTGAATTCTGTTGCATGGAGCTAGCACAGAACAGAGAAGTCATTTCCTACACCTGCCACAGTGACTGGTGCTGTAGCCCCCCTGTGCCTGTCCCTGGAGAGCAGCACAAGCCAAAGTTCACTAAGAATGCTACAAGGCTACAAGCCAGTCTTTCAAATTGGGATGTTTTCAGCATAGGTATTTTTGGTAGCAATATAAAACCAGTGCTAATAAAGGCTTCTTAGTAGCTACACATTTTGTCTATGGCTAATAAAGGTGGTTTGGTTCCAATGGCTTCCTGGGTGCAGCTCTTCATGTACACCATTTCTCCTGAGTACCTGCTGTCCATTCCCTGCAACTACAAGACCTGTTGAGAACTGATATTACCCTCTTAAAAAGCAAGACATTTGCATCTGTATACCAGCCAAATCACTAATTATTATTTCTGAATTATGTGCAAAATTAAAAATATTACAACTCTAATGTTAATTACCACAACTAGAAACAACATGGTACCTGGTATTTTGGACACAGCTGCAGTTATGGGACAAACTCAGGTTGCGAGACAGATGTAAGGAAGCGGTGGTAAATTCTGCAAGAATTACCTTCTTGCAAGGCAAGAATAGAATTTAATCCAGAGTAAAATCAGGCATCTGGAAAGAGCTCCAAGCTGGCCAGCCAGAAGGACTCCTCAGGTAGTCCCCAGTGCTGGATGGAAGGTCCAAAAATACTCAGTTTTAGCTATTTTTCCCTCCTGACTGAAATAGTAAGAGAAAATGGGAATCAAGCCTTGGATATAAGAACAGCTTCTCATAACAAAAACATTATGGTTCTTTTTCCACTACTTGACCTGTGACTGATGTAAACTATACGGAAAAGAAAATACAGTGCTGTTACAGAAATAGCAGATGCTTCAGATGTTTGGGTTAAACTTCTAAGTTACCTAGGCTTATATAAATTATGAGCGTTTACTTTTGCTCTTACACACAATGTTCATTATTTTTCTGATCTTTAGTTGCTTGATCACCTCAATGTATGAAGGACAAAGGCGGAACAGAATTAGAACTGGCAGATGCCACACCTAAGAAAAGTTAATTCTTTTTGGTTGTCGGGTATTATCTGTGCCAGCTATATCAGTACTAATAAAAGGATATCAAGACTATCTTACACATAGATGTTCATATTTCAGGTTCTGATGATATCAAAGTTAACACACGATCAGAGAAAACTCTTCAAGTTTCTCCCTGTAGTGGAATTACAGAGATTATTTCCTTTTAAACTTTAAAATCTTATTGTATCTCTTAAAATACAAATTGCAGCTTCTCCAGTGAAAAAAACAGATGCAAACCTACTCGGCAGTCAGGAGAAAATATTTCTATCTAGCACCAGAATATGCATGACAGGAATACAGTTGCACTTAAATCTCAGCCATCATTCCATTAGAAAGGAAACTGAAAGAAACAGCCATGGTTTGTCTAACAGATGTAGAGGTCTGGTCTTCATGAATTTGCAAAGACTAACACTACTATTTCTACTAGCCCAAATTTTTGGAAGTCATTTTTAATTTTCACATGTCCTAAACTGGGCAAGCCAGAGAAACAGCACACTCAGAATTGTCATTATTAATCAATCTGTCACTCTCTTTACACCTCTTTCCATTTCTGTCATTATATATAATTATATCCCTGATACTGTGAACCATTTCTGACTAGTCTATGTAAAAGTCTAGCATGAGACCTTTCCACAAGATTCCCTAATCCCAGTAAAAATTGCTGCATTGCATTTGGTTTAGACAATTAATTGCAAAATGTATTATTCATTTTGGCTGTTACTCATATTTATAATAGTGTCATTGATTATTATACCATATTTAAGTAGAAAAAATATTAGAAAGATAGAAAAAACCCTTTATTTCAAATTCCCCTTCATTATAAGACTTCTAACCAGGTCAGCTGTGATTTTCTATGCTGAGCACCTTTTCTGATACAGAATTACATTTGTGTGTGTTTATGCACGTTCACATGCAAAAAGGAAGGGAAAAAATATTTTTCCCTTATAAAAGGTAGCATTACAATTCTGACAGAAACATACACTAGCAGACCCACAATTTACAAATTAGTGACTTATTTTTTTGGTTTGGTAAGTGAATATGCTGCTTTGGTTAATAACTCCATAAAAATTAACCCTCTATAAACTTTACAGTTTTTCAGTTAACACAGCTCAGTTCAGCTTTGAAGACTGTCAGCACCTGTTTGGCAAAGCAGAGAATGGTCTCCCTGCATTTCCAGTGCTTACCTTTGATGTTCACCAGTCCATTTTCTGTATTTTACCAGTCCATTTTCTGTGTTTTCTATAGGTTTCAGTATGGTAGTAACAAAGCCTAATCACCACAGCAGTAAATAAGCTGAGAAATGAAAGAAAAGCCAATGATGACTTCTACAGTCAAACCCAAACTGTGAATTATTATATGGAATTGAGGATGTGGCAGAACGTGGTGGGACCTTAGGCCAGTGACATTTACTGATATGTTGCAAAGGCCTGACTTCATTAAGGGTTGGTAAATAAAAGCATTTCATTTGCCACCACTAATTTTAAGGCTACTGCAGACTTAAAATTGAAGTTACACTACATTTGTACACAGACTGCCACAAGAATACTCTTCTTCACGTACCAAAACTCTCATGGTGTAGAAGGACAACAGGTTTTTCCATTTGCAGATGGGATTTACTACTGTATAAATCAAAACCAGAAGAAGGTGAATTATTCTAATTAAATAATTTATTGATCCAATGAAATAGATCTTAAAAGGTATTTTAGGAGCACCTGCAAAGGAGTTCTCCCCTACCATAAAAGTTTATTCAAGCTTAGAAGCAAACTAGTGAATTTACAGTGAATAAAGATATAAAATGATTTTGACATAAATATTAATAGAGGAAAACAAATGAATGTAAAATAATACATGTATAATTTAATTGATACAAACATTTGGGGGAAAAAAATCCCCAGCCTTTTATTCTAGTCTAATGTTTCAGCTGAAGAAGTCAGATAACCACTGCCTCAAGATTTATAAAGAACTTTTTTTGTAGGCAGGAAGAATACCTACTCCAAACATCCATTCTGCTACTGCGAACATTTTCTCACCTAAGTGATAACTTATTTTAGTGATGGAAACTTCTTGGAAGTTTGCTGAATGTCAACTTTGCTAAAAAACAAAACAAAACAAAAAACCTCAACGAGAACAAAAAACCACTGTCACTCTAACTCTCTACCTCTAAAAATCAAGAAATGAATTTTTTTTCCTCACCCATATCCTTCCTACATCGAGGAAGAGTGGCTGCCCCTAATAAGCAGCCTGTTTAAACTGCTATTGATATTCCTAACATTTATTAAATGGATTCTACTTCTGAAATTTTATGCAACTTTATTTCACATCATCCAGACAAAATCAAGATGTATTTCAGCAATTAAACTGTGATGCTGCATACCTACTTTCTACCATTATTACTGAATTACATATAAATACAGGCACAGCAAGATCTCATAGATGTAGGATTTAAAATGTGGCATTGGACAGCTTAAGGGTTAATATGCAACCATAGGCCCTTTAGGTACACTGAGACTGGTGACACTGGAGGGAACACAGTGCTTGATACTGAAAGGGACTAAGGTGCACTGAAATACCACGCATGAGAACACAGAACAAGGCAGCAAAAGCAGAGGACTGAAGAATGAGTTCTGAAGGACCAGACAGATACAGAGTTAACAAATGTCTGCTGCATGCAAGAAGAGATTAAGTGAGCATAACAGATCTGTACATTAAGAATGAGGCTGGTAAAACCACAGTATGGATAAAACAGACTCAATTTGTATAATATCCCTTTAGGGAACGATTATAAAGAGGTAGTTCTGGAGGAAAATGGAGACAGTATTATATTCAGTCCCGATGATAGGTAATCACATCGAAATCTTTGTACTGTTACTAGAGTGACAAAATGAACCAGGATTTGGGTTATTCTGGCAGATTAATTTTCCAACAGCGGGGGGGCAGGGGGCGGAAGTAGTTAACAGTGATAATCCAGATATTTTTCAATGTTGTAGCCAAGAAATTCCTTTGCTTTCTGTTAGACTGGCTTTGGTAAATAGCAGTCTTAGGCTGGAAAATATTCTTGGGTGGAGAAAGAGCAAGTTGCTTCAGACAAAAGGGAAGAACGGTACACTTTGGATGTCAACAAAAATAGGGATGAATGAAGTATATTTTTTAAATTGCTGTAATAGAGGTAAGAATTATTGGAAATCCAACTAGTTAAAATTTGGAAATTATATTGAATGAAATAGCAGTGATCACACATTTGGAAAATGAGCAGGAAAAGTTAAATAAATCCTTTGCCTTTTTTCCAGACTAATGAAACAGAAATTGAAGTATCTGTGTACTGAAATGGAAGTGTCCATATTGATGTAGAAGCAAAATTCAGAAAAGCAGCACCAAAGGAACTAATACGTGACGTTGTAAATACATAAACCAGGCTTTCTAACGATGTTAATTGACCTGGTCTACTCTTGCGTGGCTAGAGAAGAGGAACATAAACTGTATTTAACGAAGAACATACTAAGAAACTGCAAACTACATAGTCTGGTTTTAGCCAGATGCAATCTTCTAGTGAAAACAGATATATTTAGGGGTAGGTCAGATATAATTTAAGAGGATGAAACATTCCAAACTAATACTTTCCCCTAAAACAAAAACCTTATATTGCTGTGACTTCAATAAATCTATTCAGTAAGACTGAAAAAAAAAATAATCACATCTGCAATGAATACATGAAAGTAATTCTATGATATCCCATATACCAACCAGATCCTTTCCACAGTCCTGTGCTTCCTGTTCCAAAATCAGATTTTACGCAGAGAAAAATAGAATAATTTGGCACAATTTTCCCTTAAATTTTACCTGTATTAAAAATATTGATCCTTGAGCTTGATGTCATAGTGACTAGGCTATTCTGTTGCTACAGTGCGAAATGGATTGGTTATCCAGGAGGAAGGCAAGAAATTTTTAAAAGGCTGAGCCACTGGAAGAGAGAGAGGCAGGCAAGAAAAGAGTTGAAGTTTTCTAAGATTTTAAAAACAAGTCACACAGTTTCTCTATCATTAAAGAGGAAAGGTTCACTTAGAAATAATAGCTGGTTCCAAAACAGCGTAAGTGTTGTAAAAATAGAATATCTGCTTCTGCTGGTTGCCCTATTTCTGGATTTTTTTAAACACCAGAACCAATTGTTCTTTATTGCTGTGACCTCAGAGGCTAGATTTCAGTCAAATTGTGCTTCCCTGTGTGATTACTTGGAGCTTTCCACAAGTCTCATGCAATTAAAAGCATCAATACTGACACACATTAATGACAAAAAGTTAATGCAAGGGCTAATTGAGACCATCTCCCTCACAGGCCATTTCAAAACATTAACAGCACAGAAAACAGCCATTAATATGTAATTAAACTTCGGGGATGCTTGGACTATCAAAACCAGGTAGCTGGAACCCTTCTTCACACTTTTTAATCTCTCATTACCTCTTGAGCCCAAAATAGCTACCATGTCAGGCAAGACTGTGTTACTACCTTCCCCTACAAAAGCTAACTGGCTTGACACCAAGTACCAATTCTGCCAGCAACACAAGCCAGCTCAGTGAAGCAAGCTGCATTTTCTAACCTCTACCCATTAGGGAGATAAACAAACGACAGATTATTAACTAGATTTCCAGGGTACAGGTATGTAAATATTTTGCTAATATTTTGCTACCAGCACATACCGATTACTCAGAATTTCAAGGCTCTGAACAATTTATTCTGAAATATAACTATATTCCTCCCATTGAAACAAACTGATTTAATTAACAAAACAAAAATTCTAATTTCTTTTGAATCTTTTCCCACACTGCGTCAATTGAAAAAGATTAAAACTATTTAAAAGCCTAAAAAGAATCAATTTGGAAAATGCTAACCTGGGGTTAAGAGAGATGCTTCTGCAACGTTTTAGAGCTAACACTAAGATTTTTAAAGAAAGGTCTTAGCATGTAGGATTGTACCCTGTTACATAGAAAGGGAACGAGATGTATGTTCTCCAATTCTGGGCACCCAACTTGAGCTACACAAAGTTTCTGGAACAGTTAGCACTACCAAAATATCAGTCTGAGTGTGATTACCATGGGGCACTTATAATACTTCTGAATAAACAGTAGACAATCACTCATGCCAGCACCTAATAAAGCTGAAGTGTGTTGTTGAGAAAAGGCATCCAATTTATCTCTGAACCCACATATATATACCTTATTCAACTCTCTGTTCCCTTGACAGCTACAAACTTCTTGGTGTTTTGAGGTTATTTTAAACTTCAAATTTATTTGAGTTCTTATGGCAATCTAAAATGAAGACATCTGAGCAGTTTGGAGTAATACTTAATATGGTACACTTCCCAGCTCCCCTGAGGCAGAGGCAATCCCTTTGTGATTTAATTTAAGGCATAAATTTGAAGCTGGTTTCCAAGAAGAGTCTTAACCACAAATATTGGGTGGAACTGAATCTATCTATCATTCATCAGAGGTGAGTTTTCATTCATCTGGATGAACTATTCCAGAAGTTATAGCAAAACAGACACATTTCCAGTGGGAAAGGGGGAGGAAAGAAGTACAACAAAGTCCTGCTAGCCTAACATTTTGACAGACTGTTAATCTTCTAGTGTGAAAAAATACTTTGTCAAAGAATTTTCAGCCTTTGAGTTTTGCGTGTTTCCTAGTTGCAGAGAAACATTGAGACTTTTGGTTCTATAATCACATATGAATTGGACTGCAAAAGTCTTCTAAAAGCAACAAAGACCAAAATATTTTTTGTCACAATTTAATGGAGAAATAAAAAAATAATAAAAAAATTAGGGCTCAAGTCCTTAACGACTCAACCAAGGGGACCTTTTTCAGGAGTTTTTTGGACACCAAAATATAGTTTCACAATGGGAAATGCAACTGAACTAAGCTACAGTATTACAAACATGTTACAAAATCTGTTTTCAAGGGCTCAGTATCCATGTAAAATCAGGTAGTGCATGTTATTTATCAAGGTTCTTGCTTTAGAAATCTGAGGTCATCTCCTTGATGCTCAGTAATATTGATTCACTGATACTGAGCTACACAATTAAGTTCACTTGAATACTCTGCAGGAAGACAACCCATCTGTTTTCTAAAGTTCCCTTTCATATTGGCAATACACTGAGAGGCAAACATTCTCAGAGATGGGTTGCCCACCTCATGAAGATGAGATGTGGACAGACACAACGATTGCTTAAAAAGCTGCTGCAGATTAAAAAAAAAAGGGATTAGTCAACTCCCCTTCTTAATGATCAGGTCAAAAAGTGATGGTCAATGTATGTTGATGAAGCATTGCATTAAACATCAGGAAAAAAAAAAACAACCAAACTTTCTAAGAACAAAAATAATGAACTACTAGAATAGGTTGCCAGGGGCAACTAAGAAATCCCTACCATTGGAGTATTCAGAGACAGCGTAGGCAAAACTAGAAATGACATGGATTTAGCTGCATAGTGGTATAGGAATGAAACAGATCCAATGCCGTGCTTTTTTTAAAAAAAAAAACATAATTATTTTTAAAATGTCCATCTTTTCACAAAACAGAGATTTTCTTTTTAATGTAGCAGTTTCATAAGAAATAAAATTTTTCAGCTTTTCAGTTTCAGCAATCCTGAAACGTTCTCACCAGTTAATATTACAGCTTATTTACCCACAGACAAGAAGTCCTTTCTCCTTTTTACACGGGCCTTTTCTATTCTCTCTCAATGCCATTCCTCCTATTTATAAAGTAAGCAGAAACACAGATATCTATGCATAGCCATTACCAGCTATGTCCAGCCATTGTTTCAGCTGAAGCACTCATTCACACCATTTATTTCACTGGTTCAAAAATCACAGTTTTTCATATGAATAACTCTATGGACATAATAGCTGCCATTGAAAAAAATATCGGTGTCACAGTAAGTTCAGATTCTCGAGTACACATGTAGTTCTAACATCAAATGTAATACTTCAGGCTGCAAACTGAGTATTGACCAAAAAAATACAACTTTTGTAATGGGTCTGCACTCTTTACTTTGTAAATCAATGATTTCTATATCCAGCAGATCATCACTACGGCAGATTTGCCCTTAACAGTCAAAGTTTCTCTCAAGTTTGTATTGTTTTCCAGAACTCAAACTCCATTACTTCAATCTCAAAGTAATGCTTGCAAGAAGAGATAGAGCAGGACCAATGCTTGGAATTTGTTAGTAAGTAGAGTTTAAAATAAGATTTCTTTTTAAGCACCTAAATTGAAGTGCAAAATTTGGACTTCAGTGTAACTTCAGCTGGAGTCTCAGCTGTGACTAAACACAAAAGTGTTTAGGATCCTTTGAAAGAAAAAGGCAAAATAATGAAAAATAAAAGTTTCATTTTTCTCTGCAGCTAAAGAGAGAGGTGTGGAGGGGTGAAATTGAGAAGCGATAATAACTTGGATGAGGAAAAAATAAATACATAGCTTATATCGCTTCAGAAGAACTCAGGAAAACCTCTGGTTTCCAGAGATTTTGGTAGTTTTTTGGAACACGTCTGTTTACTCAACAATAAATCTGAACAGTCCAAAATGTGATTCTACAATCAAGTGATTTTGTTGCATTCAATGATAAGTCAAGGAAAAGGACCAGCTCAGAACTCATTCCATTTGTATACTCAGTGGCTGTTTTGCACATGGGAAAAAAAGAAAATCACAGCAGCCATATTCAGAGCAAAAGTATGTTCTTTTCTCCAGATGCCCTTTTGTGTTCTTCTGTTTGCCTGAACTGGTTTTGAATACCGAAATGATACAGGTGTCACAGCTTCACCAGGCATCCTGGGCTTTATGGCAGCTACAGACAAATGCACTCAATGATTTTTTTGTACACAACCAACTTCTGACTTGCAATTTTATTCAATTTTTGACCTACTCATTATCTCTGGAGCAAAGACGTCCAATTATGTTGGCAATTGGTATCCTAAAGCCTATTCTGGCATATCCAAATCCTCACCATCAGCTCCCAGGAAAGATGTCAACCAACCTCTCCAGGAAATATAGTTTGTGTCATTGGCGAGTGCTTTTACAAAAAAATCATGGGTACCACTAAAAAAAAAATAAATTGACATCTGAGAGGCTTACTCATACAGCTGTTTTAATATCAAGCTGTACAAGTGTAATTGGAATTAGAATTTACTCTGTATTGCCACTCTGATACAAACGTTCATTGCCAAAACAATAGCAGCATTTCTCACAGCCAGCCTGGGGACAAACTGGGTCTGTTCTTCCTTAACCTCTCCCATTGGGTCAAATTTCAATGGAGAACGGAATTTGTGAAGAACCAATACAATATCCTCTCAGAAACTTAAAGAAAGGCCAAGGCTATAGAAAGCAAGTCCTTCCTACTTTTAAAACATTTTTCATATGCATTTTGATATTAATATTCATGTCTCATTGATAGGAACATGAGTTGGCAATAGAGTGACGTTTCTATCAATGTGAAAGGTAGAATGAACTGTACTACAGAATAATCTACCAAGTCTGTGGTTTTCTGGACCTGCATGAATGTCAATTACAGTCACTTTAGTTGCTCAAATAAGGACAATTTATTATATCCACCTGCTCCATTTCTTCTCCATTGGTAAATGTCTGGGTAAGCAGCCAGCTTCTGACTACAGAAACCTCAGTTATGTGAGCAGAAACATGTATGTATGTGTTATTGTTTTGCCAGGTGATACTGGCAACAGTAACAAATGCGTTCAATTAACTAAAGATCTCTTCAAAACATGCAGCTCAGATTCACATCTGCAGAGAGAGTTCACATACTTAATGCGCATCCTCTATGAAATACCAAGTAGATAGAAGGGGGAACAACCATCATGGAAGAAATTGGACCAATTTTAATAAAGGAATTATTAAAGTTCAGGAGAATGCTTTTACAAAATAGTAGCTTACATCAGCAGATTTTTAATCCAAGTTTAGTTTCATATCCAAGGACAAGCATCGTTCTATTACCCTGTCATTCTTCAAGCAGTGTGTGGTTAGGTGTCAGGACCCTAGACTCCCAGCACACCTTCAGACTTGGCTCCAGACACACCTCTGTGCACTACACCGCCCTATCAGAGAGGATATTTGGCTTCAGGGACCACTGTCACCACAGAAAAATGTGATACCCTCTCTGTCACTGACAACTCTCCCTACATTGCTTCTCCCCAGTGAGACTTCCCAGCAGGACAGGATCTTCAGGGACAACTCCAGTACAATATACGGTGTCTAAAGCAGAGTCCTGGTTACCATGAACTGCATGGTATAAAGTTCTTTTCTTCTTCAACACAATAATTTTTCAGTTGAGGTCTATTACACAGCTAATCTTGAATTCACATACAATTCTGGTTGACTTCTAAGAAACCTGGATAAACCCTGATGATGTACTTCTCTGTGTTCAATACTCAGTGGTACCAAAGAACTATTTCTCCTGATGAATTTATCTCCATATGGAGTTCTGATTAAACACTTTTGTTGATATTCTTTGTGCTTTTCACTCACAGGCTGAAGGATAAAGTATAAGACACTCTACAGCAGCACATGGTTCACAGGTATATATCATTTATGCTACCATACAGTGCAAGATGTGGAAATTTATGGGTAAAAACCAAAAAAGATAGAGGAAAAAAAAGGTTGCTATAGTAGTTCAAATTTACAGAGGAAAAAAACCAAAGTATGATTTTGCCTGCAACCAGCCTAAGGAAGCTCTTGGATATGGGATGTTATTCTGCTTTATTATGAATTATGAGGCTTGTAAATCCCTAATACCTTTTGCAAAGTCAGAATTATATACATATAATTAAATCAAATGTTAAAAGATCTGAAAAGCTCTTATCTCATTCTCACAGGACCATTCCTATCCAATAACACCAGAATAAAAGAAAACATTCTGTACTCTGCAGAGGGAAACACAAGCAGAACACCTACTGGATATTTAACTGGTGCAATCATTTGGAGTAGATGTAAAGCTATTCCATTTTCTAATCAAGAATGCATATGTATTTTAGCTCTTCCACCTTTATGCTGTTATTTCTTATTTCTTTTCCTAGTTTTCTTTGGGAATTATGTGCTGATTAATCAGGATTAAGACCACCCACTCACATTCACACTACAGGAATATAAAATATGAAACACTGTCCTTTTTAGATGCAGATAAATTTGTCAAATATTCATAGCATCTGAACATAGCTTGACACAGAGATAGTAGCACTTTTGATTTTCTTAACATCCTGCTACAAGTATTTTAATAATGAGTACTGAAAAGCCCTCAAGAGCCTGCCAGACTTACCCTTTGACAGAGGCTAAGAATTAATGAGCAAACAGTGGGAACCTAAACACTTCTTCGTCTTTCCCAGTGACACTAAAGTATTTACCAGTAAGCATCAACTTCTGTGAAGCTGTCATGTATTAGACTTTTAAAGAAATATTTGCATGAACAAACTTATGAATACAAGGGGTGTGAGTGGGGAAATGATTAAACTGTACTTTGGAGACTTCGGGTGATTAGAAACTAGCAGTATTTCCCCAGAGAAATTTCTGCCGTTTAGTGCAATGTTACCCACTCCAATAGCTTGCATTTTCCTCTTAAGATTTATTTTGGGAATCCCCAAGATGGGTCCTGCCTCTAGCACCAATTTCTGATCTGCAGAGACACATCTGAGTATGATAAACTGGAGGCTCAGGAATTATCCCATCTTTCTTTTCTGTTTGGCGTAACCAAGAAATCCCTCCCCAACAATCTTGTGTACAATTTTGTGCCCCCCAACATCTTTTTCTATTTTGTTTTCCCCCTGTGATGCCAGAATTACCGCCCTTGCCCTTGGTTTCCCACTCTCCGATAAACAGCCTATAAAATTGCTGCAAGAAGCCAAGTGCTTTTCACACAGCCACAAGACAGACATCCTTTACTGAACATATTCTGGGTACGGCATCCATGCCAGCCTCCAAAAGAGAGAGAGGATAATGTAATCGCCAAAATGCTGGGAAGTTCCTCTGAGCATAGACCCAAAGAAGGGCAGGAGTGGGGAGGCTCTAAAATCAGAGAGTGCATCACATATTAAAAAGTAACTTTTCGGCAGCGCATTGGGAGGCTGAGCGGTAGGCAGAGAAGGGGAGCACGCAGCCACATGGTATATTCCTGCCTCTGCCTCTCTCCTCTCTCTTTTGGTCCTTCTCTCCGGCTTTCTCTCCCACCTCCTCTCCCCGGCACTGCCTTCCCCTCTCCCCCTGCCGCAGGCTGCAGAATGGGACACGCTTGTTCCCCAGCCAGCCGGCAGCTGTCACACAGCGGAGGCAGCCAGCAGCCGGTGCAAAGAGTGAGCCTACTCTGTCATTTAGGATGACTCACTGGAATCTGGCATTAATTTCTCTTTTTCTGGTAGTGGACGGAGAACAACCAAAAAGCTACACTGGACTAGACCAAGGTAAGAGATTTAAAAGTCTTTTTCTTTTTTTTTATGCTAAAGCCGCCTGACACTTCGAGGGTGCCAAGCTGTGCACAAAAGCTGGCACTGGAACTAATTCAGTGGGTGTCTGAACACCTGGCATTACATACCACCAGTGTGCCTTTCTGGTGTTAACCCCATGCGTGCCACCCAGCTACGCCCAGGGGGAGAGATGGCAGGTCAAAATACAGTGACTGCATTTTCTTCCCTGAATGCAACTTTTACAGCAGCCACCTGCTCCTGTGAATACGGGAAGGTTCTCAATATTGCTAAATGATCAGGCTTGCTTTTGTGTTCTGCCCCTGGGAATACAGCATGTCAGGCAGCGGTCTTGGGCTCCGCAGATTCATTCCCACAGCAGTTGTTTCATCACTTTAATGAGTTGAAATTCCACAGTCCACAGAAACGCTTCCTTGTCATTTCCCCTCCCTCTGAGGGATTCTCGTAGGATCATATAGAGACGATCCATTTTCAGGCTTTTCAAAAGTAGTGCTCACTGAAACCACCAGAGCAAGTCTGCTGAAGCACAGGCAGTGCTGCACTACATATTCTGCTTGCATTCCTCTCTGTAGTTTTTCTGCTGTGAATCAAAAATTCAATGTTCCAGGAGGGTTTTTGCAAGGACAGTATATGGTTCTGGCACAGCAATTTAAAGTAAAAGGAGAAGGTTTTTCTCCCAGTTCTAAAATCCTGGGAAAATTCCCTTCTTCCATTTTCTGAGGAGGTACAGTATTTCAAGCAGAGTTATCTAAGCAGGTTTCTGCTGGGGCCGATTGACAGCTTTAGTTGTGATTTTCATGACAAGATTTCAGTGAATGCCTGCAGCTTCATTTCTGTCAATGCAATGCTTTTAAGCAAGTGGCTTACTTCAGAAGGTGACACCTTTAAAATTAACCCACCGTTGTGCTTTTCTAAATCTATAAACAGAGTATCAGCCTAGCTAGTGCACCTTGCACAATCGCATAATCTTACCTTCAGATCTTTAACGGGCTAACTGCAGTGAAGACATTTGGTTTGGTTTATGTGTTCTCTGTACTGTGGAAAGTGTTGCAATTTTAACTGGATGCACCTATGTTTCTTATACATTATATAGACTTGTTCTGCAATATCTTACACGTACCATATGTTCATATCTCCTGTATACTGACAATCGGTTTATTAAGAGGTGACTTTTAATCCCACAAAGACCTGCCCTGACATTACTGCTATGAAAAGGAATCTACTCAAAGATGATGACAGGTCCCACATTGATCATATCTATCGACATGAACAAACAGGTATCAGCAGTTAACACTGAATACCATTCAGCTTCCAGGTAGTCACCAAGACCCATATTCTGTTGACCCACCATGAGTATTTTTGGGATGAACTTAAAGATGTCAGTAACAAACACTCGCCTTTAGTTACTGCCCCTCCATGCAATCTTTTAGATGGATTAAGGGAAAACAGGTTCTTATTTCAGAGAATGTAAAGGACTTCAGTATGGATCTTCAGGAAGAGGTAGGACAACACCTTGATGCGTCAGCATGGATTCTACCTCATTTTCCATCAGAATACAGTACATTTTTCCATGTGATAGAAGTGGAAAGCTTTCACCAGCATTACGCTTTAAGATTATTTCTATTCATGTGGACAATTGCAGATACTTCAGTACATTATTTTTTTTTCTTAGCATTTAGATACGACACCTGACTGAAAGAGCATCAGATTCTTTCTAGGGAAAGGAACTCTAAAGTGCAATTCAAACAACAGATCATTGTGATTCTGTCTTTAAGTGCATACCAATATTCATGCTAGTTTTTGTTGAATTAGTAGCTATTTATTGTATGAAAGCTCTTAGTCACTTGCTACTGTAGCACATGTCCTAGTCTCTAGGGTCTGAACAGCTATTTTGGAGCCTGTCTGGCTAATGTCTGGCATACAAAATTATCCTGTTACCAAGTTGGGGTTTTCCATTTCATTTTCCTGTTTGCAGACATATCAGTATATTACAGCTTTCATCTGTACGGCTCTTTTCAGATGGAATCTTCGTCCATTTAAATGCAATCTACTGTGATAACAGTTTATTGTAACTTGGCAACAGGAGCTAAAAAAAAAATCAAGTTTCATCCATCACACATGCAAACCTTGCATTGTGCTGCCCCATACTCAGCAAATTAAACCCTTGAGATAAATGACATTCTAGACTTGTGGACCAATCAGTTTAATATCAATAGCTGGGCTCACCGGTTGTCCTAATTACAGAAGTCAAAGAAGGCAGGAAACAGCTGCAAAGTCAGCACATGTGCAAGGAGCGGTTTGTAAAGCAGAAACACATGCTTTAATTTGAGGCTGCTTTGTTGCAACATGAATTATTAAGGAAAAGTATAGCATTTAATATCACTGTCCAAAAAATGGTCTGTCTGTGGTCCAGGTTTTAAGACTTGTACGGGGTGTGTAGGGTTATTGCTGGCCTTCCTGTTAAGCTTCATTTCTGGTGTAATACTTTTACTAAAATAAACAAGTAAGCACTTCCAGTGCTACTCACCTATGATCAGGCCTTTGGGTCGCTCATTTACTGGTGAGCTGTGCAGACAGCAAGAAGGAATTAGTTTCACTGCTAGAGAGCAGCTAGTGCAGTACTACCTACTGTACTCCAAAGAATCCACTGTCAATGTAACTACATGTTCAAGGGGCATAAGACACATCACTGCTACACCAGAATCAGTAAGAAACATTCCTAAGACACAGAGATGTTCAGCTCTGGAGCTCTGATTGGGCCTAAAAAGATCAAACCATGCACAAAACTAAGCGGACTCAGGCAGTTGCTTTGATGGGTGGCCAAGAATGCCCTCAACTCTGAGTTTCACATCCCACTTCACAGTTCACCTCCAAAAACTAAAGCCAGGAGAGGCTGAAGTTTTTCTGTGGTTAGTTAAGTGGATTTAGTCTTTTACCTGATTTTATTCAGAAAACGTGAAGGTTCAGTCAAGATCTTCAGCTTAAAAAATCAACTTCAATAGAAGTTGCTTCACTTCAGTTCTTACTTATTTATGTAGATTTCATTAAAACCCCATCCAAAGATGAAGAGCTCTAAACAAATCAACAAGGTTTTACTCATCAGGAACATACCAGCTCTTGATAACAAACTCTAGAAGTATCAAATTCATCTCAACTACGTCATAAACCATACTCTCCTGCCCACAGACGTGCAAAGATGGGTAAAAATTTATTCTCCATTGCAACAAGCCCACTTAGCTACTCCCGTGGTTCACTATTACTGTCATTATGTGAGGCAGCTAGAGCTGTGTTCATTGCACACTGAACAAAGTCAAGATTACCTCCTCCTCATTGCACAGTACCTACAAGGAACATTTGAACCGTTCTATTAATCAATAAAATGGTGTTTTAAGTAGAACTGTACACAGGCACTAGTTTTAGAACTGGGGACATTTCACACACTTGTTACGTTGTTTCCCAGGAACTTCTTGTAATACAGTCTCACCAATTACAATCAATTCTAATCTTAGTCTATTGAGGCAGTTCATAGGCATAAAAGTAAGGCATGTGTGCTATGCAAAATAGGCATCCAACCCTTACGACTAGACATTAGCTTTTGATGAAATAATTTTTTCTTTCCTCAAAGAGGTCTTGGTTTCAAGCACCCTGCAAATTAGGCATGAAACACCTGTTTGAGAGGTACTTTGGGGTTTTTTGCCTTCAACTTTTGTATTCCTTAACAAACTTGACCACACTCGTGTAGTGCCTTCAATCCAATAGTACTTGGACTGTTGACCACCTACACCAGTGAAAAGTACAACTAACCAAACCAGAAGGAAGCAAGAAATACGGTGTATCTCAGAATACGTGTGTGAATGTAAGTGTCAGAACCTAATATAAATACAAGGTAATATAGCCATTTCAATCACTACTAAGTCTTAATAGACTTTTCTTTAAACTCATGTCAGCAATTTTCGATCTCTACTTAATTATTTTATTAGGACTAATTCCTTTTCCATTAAAATCTGTATTATTTCTTTATTTATTCCAAACAGTGCTTTGTATTTTCTCCCAGATAAAACACAAATGGTGCCATTTCCAAGGCACCATTTTAGTTCTTTCTTGCTCAAGCAAAATAAAAACAATACTGTGTTCACCACAAAGTAGCTTTTTTCATACTTTTAAGCTTTGACATATGATTTGGACTTGTGAAAACCGATGTCTTTCAACAAATGAAACAAAAGAAAAATTCTTTTTTTCTTCTTGTTCATTTCATTAACATGTGAAAAGTCTTTTCACCCAGTATCAGCTTGCTTGCTTGCTTGTTTTCCTTTGATTGTAATTCAAGTTTCCAAAATTATGAGGAAACTAAGTATGCTAGGCATGCATTCTCTTTAGTTTTTGAGGCAATTTCATTATTGATTTATTGGCTAGTTTAGGAATGTTGCGTTAAAGATAATCTGTGTGAATAAACTAACAACAGTTCAAAGGGAAACCATTCTGAGAGCAAAGAGTACGCCCTCTAGAGCGGTTCCAGTGGATGACACATCTGAAACTGATCTTGGCTATACTCAACAAGCTCTATGAAGCATTTCGTTCTTATTTCTCCTTGTGTCTTTCCCAACCTTGTCATGTTAACGGCGTGTGTTTGAGAAAAATGTTCTTATTCCTGAGGGCACCAGCAATGTTGGGTAACATTTAGCAAAGCATGCATCATCCAAGTGATTTGTAGGTTACATAGGCTGCAATACCATGATCCACAGACTGAAAGCCATGGAGGAGCAGGTTCTACCAACAAAATTACATAGATTGTTAATTTCTAAGGAAGCTAGGCGCCTGTAGACACACACTACTCAAAACCATATAGCAAAGAACAAATTTGCACACTGCAGAGATACTGGAATTTCATGCAACAAGACCATCAAGACGTACAAGGGTCAAACGAAGTGTATGATCAAAATGGCAAATGACACACATAACTCTGTTATAGACTCCTTTCCATATTTCATAATGAAAACACTCTGGGGGGTTTTTCGTAGGTCTTAAACATTGTAAGTCCTGTCATCATACTTAAAAAGATAAACCACTCAAAAATCAGATGAACCTGTGTGCTGTGTGTAGATACACATGCACGTATGACACCATAAAAGTTCCAAATGCTAAAGAAGCAAAACAATACCCTTCAAAACAGAAATACAGCTGCAGCTTCAGAAATCACATCTGGTCATCTTTGAGGCAAGGTTGCATGCAGAAATAATAAATTTAAATAGGCATCCTCACATAAATAGGAAAGAACATGGAATCTTTGAGCAGACTAGCTTTTCTTCAGTTCCTAAAGCACTTACAAACTCTGCCTTGCTTGCAACCACATCACAATTTTACCATCACCACTATATCATTTCTACTATACTGAGTGCATAGTAAACTAGAAATTATCCCATAAATCTCTAGGACACAGTTCAGGTCATAAAACACGTAAGACCCCGCCATTCAGGCTTCCTTCCTGGGGACATCACAGCAGTGGTGAGCAGCAGAGCAAAGCCATGTCCTGCCAGGAGGCACCAAGAAACTTGCATAAGCCCATCTACTGCCCTTGGAGGCCAGGCCAGAACATAATTGGGAACTGACAAAATTATTAGGCTAAAAAAAAAAACAAACAAACAAATACAATCTCTGTGTTACCAGGAACTGCAGAAAAGATCTCCTACTTCACTGTTGCTAACTTCATTATAGCTGGTAACCGATTTGAAAGCAAAGGAAGCAATACAGAGCCTTGCACTACTAAGAAAGCCAAGTAATTCCATAGCTAGTTTCTTCACCAGGGAAATGGAAAGAGGAGTTAATTAAAACTGTCATCTATGGACTGAAATATTAACCTGACAGTTGTATTTATCTTTTGTGAAACAGCTTTATTGATACTATTTATGCCTTTACATTTTTCTCATTGTTTTCTTCACTGTCCTTTGTTGCCACTAGTATTATTACACTTTCAATATTAGAAATAAAACAATTACTGAGCCTTTCTGCTTTTTAATGGGTTTGAAACCTCAGGAGTTGAAAATAATTAAATTGGATATTTGTGCTTGCAATGAAGTTAGATATTTGATGAAAAAAAAAAAAAAAACAGAAAAAAAAAAAAAAACTAACAGAAAGATCCATAAATATTAAAGCCAAATGGGACCTCTGAATAATTGAGTCTTACTTCCAGCATACCACAGTAACCCTGTAATTTCATCCAATTTTACCTGTGTCAAGCCTAGTATCTTGTATAGATAAGTCCAATGTTATAAAAATAGTTTCAGATCTTGAAAATTATAATACAGACTGCAAGTGCAGGACCTTACACTGCTGATCATGACAGAATGGGATCATTTCCTTCTGTTCCCTGCACATAACTCAAACCAGCTAACCTAAAGCCTCCTACCCTGCAACACATTCACCCTAAGCATGGCAATTTAATCTCAAAATGCATTTCTCACAGAAAGCTAAGAGAAACTTAAAAAAGCAAGTAATTAGAGAACATGAGCTAGAATTCAACATGGACGACAGGCACTTCTACCACTTGTTATTAAAAAATCTACGTTATTAACAATTCGAGAAGTCTCAGGAGAACTGCAACAACATCACATTATTACTTCCCCACCCCAAATAATATACTTTTCCTTCAGCATATTGTTCTGAGATACCATAATGGAGAAGGAGGAAAAACTGCTGGGTTTAACAATAATCAAAAGTTTCTCAGTGCTGCACCTGAAAAGGTAAATGTAAATGTTATCTCTTTGTGCACTGTCTTGCAAAGGGAGCATATAAAGATCTCTGGAGTCAAATGCATACATACCATAAAGGAACAAAAAGATGAAATGATGGCTTTTGTGCAGTAGGAGAGAACAGGACCAGGAGAGACTAATATCCTTGTGCAGCATTATGGTAGGATTAACTGACTGCAAAAACTCTTCAGTGCTTCAGCCATTCTCTGTGCTCCCTACTGCCACCTGAAAAAACTGTTTGCAGCATTACTTCTGCTAATGAATAAAACAAACACAGCTCAGGGAGAAAGGGAGAGATAGAGAGCATTGGAAAATCAAGGAAAGAAACGAGGGGGAAGGAAAAGAGGAAAAAAGAAAAAGTATTTGCTCCCTTCCTTTACTCTCAACATTTCCCACATTTATAATGGATTTTATAATTTGTGCTCCTTCTGTTGCATAGTTCAGTATCCATAAATTGTCAAGAGAGCAGAATCCACACTGCCTTTTAGTCTCCCATTGCCAGTACACACAGGGCAGGGACCAAGGAGCAGATTCTTGTAGATGGAGGTGGTATGGGGCAGTGGATTTTGTGATGCACAAAAGAAATAAAAGACCTAGGAACAACCACTGAAATACAAAGAACATGGTGTGAACACGTCCTTAAAAATATTGAAATAATAGAGATCTGTAGTCTACTGAAAAAAGGAACAACGAAGGGAAGAACTGTGGGTGCCAGCAAAACATTAGTATAAAAACTGAAAGTTGTAAGCTAAGTAAGGATTTGATTTTCACCTATTGTGACTCAGAGACGTGCTAAGTCATGACAACATCTTTCCACTGAGTGTCTTGGATACACCAGAGCCAAGCCTTCTACATCATTTAACCTGCGGGGGATGGGAAATTCTGTGATATTAGCTGAGCATTTTAAGTAAGGAAAACCAGAAGAAAAAAAAACATAGAGAAACAATAAAATATGTATTATATAAGCTATTGTCAATCTATAGTTTCTAAATAACAGCTTTGGATTTTACGCACGGATCTGTAGTGTTAACTCACAGTAACTAATATCCCACTCATATACTGCTTCTTGATATGTTTTGACAGCCAGAAAATTGTTCCTCTGCCTGAATTTAGGAAACTATTTATTTTCTGAGGTGAAAATGTAAATAAAACAAGACACAACAGAAATAGCCCAGTCCTCCTCTGGTAAATACACAATTAGTGGTACATACATTCAGCCCTCATTCAGAAATTGACCAATGTTACACCTTTCTGAGAGAGTACTAAGCTGCTAATATTACTAAACAAAGTAATTACTGAACAAAGTCACTGCTGTTACAACAGCACATGTGGGCAGACTCAAAAGAGAAGAATAAACCGATTTTTTCAAATTGCAGATGGTATGAGAATTGTCCCAGGGAGGGGGTGGAAGTAGTAAGGAAATGTAGACCAATGTCCTGTAAGTGGCACCTCAGCCTTCTGCAGTCTTGTATAATCATATTTCATGTAAATACAATGCTTTCATCACCCACCCCTTGCTTCTGATCATTGTTTAGGGTTTAACTCAAAACCGCCAGCTCTTGAATAGGCCTCTGTAAATATATATAACCAAATGTCTCCAATAAGCCAACAGCAGCTGACTCCAGCTTTTTAAAGGTCAATAATTTCTTTTTAAAAATCAATATCTTCGTAACTAGCTAGTAAAAGCTTCCATCCTAAAAATGTGCTTAAATGGACAACCTAACAGGGCTTTTTTCCAAGTCACATGAATTTTAACAAAGCTCACACTTGTCAGTTTTCAAGTTGTCAGAAGGCCTTTTATAAGGGATAGGGAATTCTGAAGATTAATTCTGTCCCCTTCCAGCAAACCACAGCTTCATCATCCCTCTATTCACAGCTTATCACAGACAATGGATACCATTCAACAGCGACAGCTCAGGTACATTGAAACAGGAAAAGTCTGTAAGCAATAGTCGAACAATGGCATTTCACTGTGTCAAAGGGAAGCAGGCTGGTGTTGTCCTTAGCTTCCCTGAAAAGAGCACTTTCTTTCAGCTCACTATTTTCCAGCTGTTGCTGTAAGAATCATCACCCTTTTAAGAAAAAAAAGGGATTGTCTGTGAGCCAAGAAAAAAGATTGAAGATAACCCCCCCCCCAAGTTTGTATAAATGTTTGTGCAATAAATAAAGATGGGCGTCAATGAAATTACTTGCCTTCCCTAGAAACCATTTGTTCAGTTTGCTACGATGTATTTAGTTTATTATTTGTAGGCCTAAACTTTCACACAATAAAGGGAGATATTCAAGCAGGCTTGAATACCAGCATTCATGACTGGGAAATGTATTTGATTGAAAGAAACTCAGATAATTTGCTTTCCCTTTGTGCTCCATCCCTTACTGTGACCACAAGCAGCAACAAATCACAATAATCGCCGCCTAAACAAAATCTTAAAGGAAAGGTTACAGCAAGGTACATCTCATGCAAGGAAAAAGTGCCTACAGGAAAGTAGGTGTACGTGTTGCCTTTGGTTGAGGCTTTTAGACTCCAAGGCATGCCTCAGATATTCCCCTGTAAGAGAGGCTCACAGAATATAGGCTAGGGAGTAATACAGGCCTCACAGAAACTTAGTTTCCCAAAATTAGGTCATCTCTGATATAAAATTAGATTCAATATTCTGCTGACCGAACCAAAAAGAGGAGGAGTGATTTTTAATCAAGAATTCTTGAGTGTAATGATATATCTTGCTGGAAGTCACCAAGTGTGGGCCACATACTTTCACAGTGGTTAGCTTCTTCCTCTGCCAACATCTGCTAACACTCATTTGAAGCCTGAGCATAAATGAGAACTTACAAATTAACTGTGAGGGCCAAATCGTTTAAAGTCAAAACATGCAGCATGATTTAGACAAATGTTTACACTCTATACTTAAAGGGCATTCAGTATAAGACTTTGTTAGCTACTTAATTTCCCAATTAATGCCGGGAGGTGGGGGGGAGTGGGAAGACAGAAAAAGCGAAAAAAACAACACACAAAGCCAAAAGCTACTTCAATTCAAATCACCCAAACGTTGGTGGAGATTGCAATTACGAAAAAGTATGATGTAGCAACCTTGGAACACAATAAACAATTGAACAATAATTTTTTTAAATCAATTCTAACAATCTACAGTCTTACAATGCAGTATCTCTGAGGCCTAGAAACTAAACTCTGGGGAAAAGGAACCGTTGCTTTCTAGTAATGAATGAACTGACCTTGACTAAGAATCATCTGAGCAAAAAGACGAGACTGGAGCGATGAGAGGAGGCTTCACAAAAAACTATATACCTCCATCCACCTCACTCTTCAGTCTCAGAGGGTCACATCCCCTGTGGATCCCTCTCCAGAGGGCTGGGTGCACAGACTAAGGGAGATCCTGCTGACTGCAGCCAGCATCTGCAGCAATTCGGAAGGATATCCAAAGAAGCACCAACTGCACAAACAGTCCAGCCCTTTTGGGGTTTGCAGCAATATATAAGGACGTTGGAAACTGCCAAGAAAGTTATAAAAGAGATTTTTGACAACTCTGGGTCAGAATTTCCCTCTGTACCTAGGGAGTAGGCCAATTAGTACAATATAGGACTTGCTTGGTTTGTAGATGCAGATGCTCCAGAAGCTCAACAAGAAATAATCCAGCCTGAACCTATCACAAGACCTGGACAAAAAATTTGTCCCATTCCTTCAGCATCACAGTATTGCACCAGAAAGCCCTAGTCGGTATAAAAATCTAAAAACTTCCCAGGCTGTCTAACACTGATACAGGTTCATGGTTAATAAATAAGAGGCTGGGAAACAAGCTCCTGGGCTACTGGCCTGGAGCAACCTGGGATGGAGATTTTTAATCCTATGGTGTGCAGACCGCTTTCCTAGAACTGAAAATTGTAAGGAGTACTACTCCCTCATTCTTCTGAACCTGTACAGCACATGAGAAGAAGGTTTATGAGCAGCAGTGTAGGAAGTGCTAATGAGATACCTAACAACACTGCTTTGAAGACATCTGGCTTTTTGCAGCTAGAGAAACTTCTTTTCATATGATCATGGACTAGGAACTTAGTTCCCAGCCAGGTCTCTTCTGGGATGCAGAGTAATGGAGGAACTCACCTAGCCAATTCTGCTGCAACTTTTGAGGTTTTATCACAGAACTTCAAATCCAAACAAAAAAACCCATTACTTTCCTTAGGGTTCTCCAGGGGTGGTACACTGAGCACTTACAATGCTGATGTTGATGCCTTTAAGCTATCACAAGAAACTTCTTGCACAGGCTTATACCCTGCTGCGCTCCAAATAGCATCTGTGGAACCAGAAGCAAGCATTTACTTACAGAGGGGACTCTGTGTGACAGTGGACACCATAACCAACCCACACAATGAAGCAGCACTCCCAGGAACAGCATCATGTGTAGGTACATTTATTGCACAAGTGGCAGTCTTAATTAGTAATGAATTGCTAATATACATGCTGGTTTGTGACAAACTGCTGAGAAGCACATTGTTCTCATACGTGCTGGGGATCTGAAGTGCCAGTTGTGCTTATTTTCTAAAACTTCTTGGATGGAGATTTTGCCAATCTGCATGTCGTATTTTGTGGCTGATTAATTTTATAGATTGTTCTAGGTAAGAAATCTCCGACTTGCTGAATCCAATATCAATTTTAATCAAACTCTAGTTGCTTGCTAATTTGGAGACACAGGGTGCCACTTTATTGGTTTCTGTAGACTGCTTGCTCTCCCTGTATATAAATAGTTCAGAAAAACCTTTTGACGCACCTGTTTCTTTCCAGAAGACTGGACCTACACAAGTTTTTCCTGCAAACTTCATGGTTTCACACAAGAATTAATTTAAGAACAGTGCAGCTAATTGATATGGACTCATATTTTTGTAACTTTCTAACATGATAGCAACTGGAAAAACAAAGTTCAAATTGAAAACAAGTTGTAAACTGAAACATAGTGCAAAATCCAAGCATGACAAAAATCAGAATATTACTTGTCATGTAGACTGCTGACCAGGTCCTGGAGAGTCACAAACAAAGCTTTCCCACAACCAGTCAGCAAATGTTGCAAAGGTGTGCAAATCTGTGCCTCACTCTACAGGGAGCTGTGGAAGCAAATAAGGATTTGTAGGCAGTTCTGTTTCAGTATCATGCTCAATAAATACTGTTCTGTGGGTTCCTGGGTCTACTCCCTTTCTATAATCTCCAGTCTTCTCTAATCTCATTGTGTAAATCAACAAAAGCAGCTTCTGAGCCCCTGTTGGCAGGACACTAACAGTAACTACATGAATCTTACGAATCTCTGAAAGTCATCTCCACAGGGTAATTTTCTTTTGCCATCTGATGCAGCCTCTCTGTGCCCAGACTCATTTGAAGGTGCCTGGCCTTCAAATCTTGCAGTAACTGCATAGGGAAAAAATTATTTTAATTATGTTTTTAAATTCAGAATTATTCTCCCTATATTGTGTGCACATGACAAGCCCATAGATTCTTTCAAATTTGGGGTTTTATCCTCTAGCATTTGCAAATTTGAAAAAAACTGACATGAGCACTGGGGCTTTTTTTGTTTGCATTTTACATTTTTCTGGATGGCTTATTATATGTCAAAGACACACAGAGAAAATTAGCTTCTCTGAGGGTTTTTGTGTGGTTTTGTTACTGTTTTTAAGTTAGGCTGCCCACTGAGGGGACATACATTCTGCAGCTCTTGAAGTAGAAATAAAAGAAAATTTTGAAAACATGAAGGCTACCCAAGACATAAATAAATGGCTTATTTGGATGGCTAAGGCAGGTTTTCCTAACCAGCTTAACCAAGCAGCTGCATGAAAAAATTGCCAGAATCACCTTCTGGCAAATCATAGGGGGTGGAAGGTCCAGAGGGCATACTGACAAGCACTGATAAGCTATGAAGTCAGTGCTGTTTTACAGACAGACACTAAATGGGTTCATCTTGGATCTAGAGAATCACCTCTACTGTCTAGAGAACCATGAGAAAATGGACATTAAAAAAAGGAAAATGAAAAGAACATATTTTAATTACAGTTCTAGTTATTTTTCGTAACACTAGATGTTCAATAGCAGCCTTGATATAAAACTGAAAAACTCAGAAAACCCTACCAACAGCAACGGACTTGGTGTTTTTTTTAATAAGTCCTCTAAGAAAGGAACTGATAAAAGTTCTTGTGCTCATTAAAACTGGCAGATATAGGTCATTAAGGAAGCTATATTACCTCCCACAAAATTACAATTTCTGGAATTCCATGCCTTTCCTTAAACTACCATATATGAATCATTAGTATTTTACAGATCACAACAATGCTTTAGAAACCGTAGCTGGTCTTCCCTGACAACTCCCATGAGACACGTGCCTCTTAGTTTAAAAAAAGTCCAAGTGATTGAATATTAGACCATTTCATATATTTATATATGAATATATATTTCATATATATACATATATGTGTATATATATGGGCATTTAGCAAGGAAGGATGAGGCGGCAATGTTATATGCCAATTCAGGTCCTATTTTGTGTTCACACAGATGGGCCATCCACCAGCATCTCCTCCTGATCTTCACTCAAATCAATAACAAAGAAGGTGTCTAGCACGTAATCAGCCTGAAGATCTGATAGCTCTTTTCTTGTTTTTGAGGCAACATTCTGTACCTACAGGAAGCTTCATGGAAGCACTGTGGCCAATATATTTTTTAAAGGCAATAAAAAAGTAATATCAAAACCCCTTAGATATAATGAATCATTTGGCTGTGCCAGTTGGTACAGCAGATTGGAACCGTGGAATGACTTCATCCTTGGTGCAGCTGCATTATGCCCTGGCCAAAACCACTTTCAGATCAGTCACACTCTGTCCTTTGGATTTCTGAAGTCCTTTGACTCTCAGAACAATCCTTGAGAATCCTCACAGTTGCTTAACTTCAGAACATCTTTTTGAAATGGGAAATAACTGGATAAGAGCAAAACAAATTCTGTATTTTCAACCAGATTTTTTTATTCCAACACATTGAGCTACATTTCCTGCTGAAGTAGAGCGAGCTGATCCTCCTGATTCCCCAGTCCAGACCTTGCTAGAAACTGCCTTTCACCTGTCACTTTTTTAGCAAGCTCAGCACTCCAGTCTTACCTTGTGCACATGCCAGTCAGAGGACCAGAGGAGTTGTACTTAAATGTTACATACGCCAAACGGATACTCTTTAGGAAAACCCATAAAAGACACATTTACCTCTGAGGGATTTTTTGAGACAGCTTGTGATTCCCATGCAAACAAACAGGTTGTGCCAGCCTGTAAGATCCACCATAGGTGTTTTTAGTAATCTGTACCAGGACACCAGCAATGGGGTTGTACTGTCTTGCCTATATTTTTCTTTAAAAGCACAGCTACAAAATCAAGTCATCAAGCTAATGGTATTTGCTGGCTTTATCTACGCACTTGTAACACATGCATTGGCTATGATAAGCCAATTAGACTCTTTTGAGACCTGATACCATCTGTCGAAGAAATCGCTGGCAGTCCAGCAGGTAGTAGTCTCTCAGTTCCCCCGTGGGTTTCACATTTTACCACTTAGTACTCACAATTACCCTTCCCAGTGCCAGAATGGAAAAGAAAATGGGGAGAAAAGCTTTAGTCATTATCTATTGTGAGAAGAGGCAGAAGAGATAAAGCATGCAATTTGTGTATGTGTAAAGTCAGTTTTTGCATTTCCACACTCACTACACTTCTGATTTTACCTTGAAGAGATGTTGGATTTCAGTTGTCATAGCAACCATATTAACAAATGGCAGCATAGTCCTTACACAAATTATGTGATTGCCAGGAGTTGGCAACAGTCTAACAGGTTTTTATCAGCTTCCCTCCCAAATGCATACTTAGCAGCTAACATAAATCCATCAATTCTGGTTTTCCTTATTGCCTACTACTCATTTCATAACAGCAAATGTTTTGCTTAGGAGGATATACCTATACTACAGGCCTCTAAATTTGATATACCTTGTCTTTCATGTCTGTGAAAGGCATCACATGATTGCAGAATTCTTTAAAAGGTGTAAACTGATTTGCATTAATGCTTCTCTCGGTCAGATAACTGGGGAACTATAAATACAGTTCCCATCTTCAGGATTACTTAGCATTTTTGCTCTGGAGGAAAAAAAAAATAAGCAAGGCAGAAGATAATCTTCCAAGACAGATGGAAAGGGGAAGAAAATATTCTGTACATCATCCAAAAATGAATGAAGAATCTGTTGGTTCCTTTAAAATGTAAAGATTTATAAAGGCTAAATTACACAGACTGCAACACCTGAATGTTTCTACTGCATAGTTTTTGTGGTTCACATGCATTTCTTGAATAAATTAATGATAGTCCACTGTATGAAATATTAACTTTGGCAGATTTTCTTTCTAGGGAGAGCAAAATTTAATTTTAGCTGAAGCATAATAGTAGTAACAGTTTGCACTTCTCTAGTCCCTTCCACCTTCATACTTCCTTCAAAGCAATTCAAATCTCAGTCAAAGCTATTAATTTGAAATATGGCCACACTTTTAGGATAAAGAAAACCTATCTCAAGGGGACAGGAAAAGTCTGCAGCATGATCAACAACTGATCATGGTAAACATGAAGAAGTGATTAACATTTGCTCAGCTTTCTGTCAGCTGAATAGTACAGATAAAGTTTGCCAAACAACGGCATAGAATAAGCACAGAATTTATGAATTTATTTAAATACAACCACAGTGTATGTGTACAGACAGTTTAAAATATCCCCCCAAAAATACCCAAAAACCTAACATAGATGGTTGAAGGATTATTTTGAATTATATCTCATCTCATTAGCCAAAGGACCACTGGCACATAGGTATTATACTAGCTCCAAAAATGACATTATTCCAAACTCTTAGCTAGCACCACGTCAAAAACTTTTCAACAGAAGTGCGCTCTTATAACATCTGGCAGCAAACATTTTATGTTGCTACAATTACACATTTTCACTCCACTGTTCATTCCTACCTGAGGAAGATGCAAGAGTTCTGAGATAAAATTGTGCAGAAGATTCTTACACCAGGTAAATTAAATTAAATTAAGCCCTGTTTTTCCTTATTTTGTATCAAACAAATGTGCGTTCCATTTAGCTAACATGGACTACTGTTATCTGTAAAGAGGGTAAGGCACTACTCCTTCTACCTACAATTTCTTCGTACCTCTGCAATGAATACTGTTTCCACTGGGCACCTTTCATCCACATCTGCTTGGTTTGATAAAGCTAACGAGCCATAGTGTCATGGTTTAGGCCAGATTGGCCAATGACAGACAGCAGATCCTGTCTCCCACCTCTCACTCCAAGGGAGGAGGGAGACAAAAAGATTTGTTACGAGTTTAGAAGGAACTAAACTACTTTAATGAGATATTAATAATAAGAAGAAAATAATGAAATACATACAATATACACAAAACCACGTCAGGCTCCCAGGATGACATCACCAGCAGGCACTGGGGAAGTCCCAGACCAGACTCAGTGACGGATGGGAACTGGACTCCAGATCTAGAGTCAGGAATGCACAGATCAGGATCAAAGGCAGATAAACAGACAGGGTCCTCCTCAGATGTCAGCCACTGAAGACGAGGGCCAACCCTTTGATTCCTCAGCTTTTACACTGAGCGTGACACAGAGAGGATGGAATACCCTCCTGGTCAGTTTTGGGTCACCTGTTCTGTCCTCTCCTCCCTACAGGTAT
The DNA here is from genome assembly GCA_013400055.1 of Nycticryphes semicollaris. Lineage (NCBI taxonomy): Eukaryota > Metazoa > Chordata > Aves > Charadriiformes > Rostratulidae > Nycticryphes > Nycticryphes semicollaris. The sequence continues at coordinate 451,176 of VXBJ01003365.1, read as the reverse complement.
GACCCTTCTACGCTTTTCTGGTTCTGACCCTTCAGTGGGGCAAATAGCAAAGTTAGCTGACCTCTGTTGTTCCAGCTCTAAGTATAAGGCAAGCGCCTCTCTGCATACCATTCCTTGGCACTGACTATAAACACAAGTCTTAGCACTCTGAGAACGAACAGTTTTTTGCACAGTATCTTACTAATTGCAGAAAGTTAGAAGAGGCTTAGCTAAGAAGTAAAGTTATTGAACAGAAAGTTGGTTCTCTTTTACCTCAAACCAGGACACACATATAAACTTGCATCCAGCTATTTAAGCGTACTGTTATCCTTTTTTCCACAAATCGTGTCAAAACAGGTGCTGCTAGGAAGACTTACTGCTAGGTGTTTTCTCATTCCCTCCCCTATTAGTTTCCCAAGTCTCTGTAAAGAGTTAGAAAGATTAGCTGTAACATTTTGATAATTTTAGCAGCAAATCTTCATTGCCAGCAAACGTGCCAGCAGGGCAAATTTCCTTTCTTTCTTTCTTTGCAAGACATATCACCTTATTAGTATAAGCAGCTGCTCATTTCACCTACCTTAAAATCTGACTGAGCTCTTTATATCTTTTACATGTCTGTGGCAGGTAGTACCCTGGAAAGCCCGCACCAGCCAATCAGGCTCTGTGCCTATTTCCATAGGGACTCCTCTCCCAGTATATTCTAATTATACCTAAAACATTTATAGAACAGCTTCCATTTTAAAAATAGCTCACAAGCCTAATATACCATAGAGTGGATTCACTTCACCTACCCCAGGCAGACCACATAGCAGTTTGACAGCTCTCAACACCACCACAATCTACACGTTCAGGATTGCTGTGAAGGAAAAAATATGTCCACTTAACACTCAGGGAGAATTTGGACAGATATATACTCTACTATAAATGCATAGTATGGGGTGATATTCAGACTCTAAGAGTAAAAACTGCCAGGGGTGTAAAAGCTACCAAATGGATCTAAAATGTCAATCACCTTATGCAGTATTGATTTTTGATGGTTTATTAATATTAGTTTCACAGACTAGCATTCTTCACCAGCATTATTGTAATTTTTTTTTCTTCAGATGTTTTCTTTGTTTAAAAAATTTGTCAGTTTTCATAATATATTTAATTGGAAAACATTGAGCTTTTTCCAGTCAAGGATGAACATGGAGATTTAAAACAGAAGAGCCTCTACAGTATTTAGTAGTCCAGGGTACCTGTGTGGGATAGACAAGTCCCTATTTTAAAACTGTAAGAACTACTTTTTGAAACCATATTTCCTCTTTTCAGGAAAGTTCTCTTTATAATATGACAAGCGAGAGGTGTTTATTGCTAGTGCTTTTCTGTTGCATTGTTCAGGTTTAAGTGGTACGCAATGCTTTCTCTGGGTTTCCTGGGAGTTCTTCTAGATGCTACACAGGCTGGTTTGGAGAAGGGCTGAGGTAATTTTAGCTTGCTATGACTGAAGGTTTTTTCCCTTGATTTACTTTAGACATATTGGTATTGTAAGGCAAATATCTGAAATAAAAAGATTACAAGAGCAGAGAGGCCAAACACATTCAAAATATGCAAGAAAAAGAGCTTTCTGCAGCTGATCTTTCTCTTCCTTACTTGTCTGATCACATGAAAAAAATTTGCTGCTAGAGTTGCAAGCAAGACCTAAACATTCAGATTTCCAAATTTCAAGTAGGTTATCATACACCGAGTAACTCACATCCCTAGGCAGCAGAACATCAAACCAAGCCAAACCATAAGAGGACCAAGAGTTGGAACTGACAAAAAGTTATTCTTTCTTTAGATGTATCATGCTCTGTCTGTACCACAAGATGTAATGATATGTAGAGATACCCAAACTAGCCTAAGCGTGCCAGCCAATGAAGTGACAGACCTGCCTTAACGTACTCCTCCATCCAGGTTCATTAATCCTTTTGGGAAGTACTTTGCCAAAATGGCAAAGGAAGTATAGGCATCTCTGCATTACACTAAATTATGTCCCCAAGATTTAAAGCAGTAGGCNAAAAAAAAAAAACAAAAACAAAACAAAAAAAACCTTTGACATTTTACTAAATAATTACTAACTACCTGCCCACTATATCAAATCACACTCTTTATGAGAAGTTAGTTAAAATATTTTTATTTTCTTTTAAATCGAGAAATTCTGATTAGGTAATTAAGTAAAAGTGCATGTGTGGCATCTTCAAAGAATTTTTATTGTGCCTGAGAAAGACACCAGACTAATACAGCCATGGAAATTGAACCACTCCATTAGAGCAGAGACAAGTACAGTACGGCTAGTAACAGTGCAAGCTGCTTCCACAGCTCTGACAGCCAAATTATATAAATCATGGCCACGAGGGGACAGATTTAAGCACCAGGATAGCACTGCACATCTACACCCATAAAACTTGGCCTTACTGAATGATTGTCAGGGAGTGCCAGCTGCAGGGTGTGGACAGTTGCCCACAAATCATCAGCCAGACCCATCACTTTACTGAACACGAAGAGCCAAACAGCTGTCAGATACTTACAAATTTTCGTCATAACTAGAGTAAAAAAATATTCTTTATGCCATTGCTAATCTTGTGAGCCACCCTTTTGTTTCATTATTTTAACAAACACCCCTAAGAGATATCCTGGTCTCCAGGGTCATGGTTTCTTAATTTCAGCCACGATACACACATAGAAAACAGCACTATCTGAAAAGCTAGGTTCAATTCCCACCTGTGTGATCTTGGACAAGTGATTTCTATGACTGTTTCCCTCATTTGTGTGGAAACAAATATAATGTCCTCACTTTCAGTTAATGCTTTTTTTGTCTGGAGCTTGTTTGCCCTACTATTAGACAAAGTTCATCAGGAGCTTAGGGCAGGTTCATCAGGTAGCACAAAAGTAAATAATAGTAACTGTCTAATTGAAAATATGCCTGAGCCAGGCCTGACAGACACTCAAATGCTCTTCTTTAAGCTAATATCAGGCACCACTGCACAAGCATCAATGTGACCAATTCAAGTGACTGGTCAGAAAGGAAGCCAATGCAGGTAGAAGACCAGTCTAGAATTCATTGTAACACCTTTGCTCAGGCTGCAATGTTAGGGGGGTTTTTTTGTACTGTTTACAAAGTGCCAGATACTTCAAGAAAGGTTAAAAGAAGGAAGGGTAAAGCAGTAAAGCTGACTGGTTTTAAGACTCATGCTTACAGTAGAAAAGTCAATTGCTCAGTGCAGGAGAGAAGGTTATCAAGAGGATGGAGCCAGGCTTTTTACAGTAATACTCATGGGAGACAATGGGTATAAGTTGAATAAACATAAAAAGAGGTTCAGACTGGGTATAAAGAAAAGGGTTTTTTATCACGAAAACAGTCAAGCAGCAAAACATGCTGCCCAGAGATGTTTTGCCATCAACATCCTTGGATGTCTTCAAGACCAGACCAGATAAAGCTCTGAGCAGCTTGGTTTGATCTCAGAGCAGCTGACCCTGCGTTGAGCAGGTCAGTGATCTAGAAACCTCCTGAGGTCCCTTCCAACATGATTTATGCTACGACACAAGGATCTACAAAAATAACCCAGAGATATGCATAGAAAAACATTCCATGCATAGAAAGATTAATGAATAATTGAGAGAAGGAGTGTATAAAAGGGAGAAGAGGGCTTTACATGTAACTCTTTCAGATGCACATGGACAACTATTAACTTTGATATTGGAATGTATAAAGGTTTCTATTTGGAGAAAAAATGCCACCATATTTGTGAAGAATAAAATGACAATACTCTTATAAAAATTGTCCCAGTATAGTAACTTCCTCATAAAATAGAACATTTATGGTGAATATACTACAAGACCATTATTTATTTCAGGTAAAATTGATAAATTTCAAGACTAAACTAAATGAACACTAGAAGTCTTCACTCTATGTCATCAAGAAAGAAAATCTAGGAAAACTCTGCTCTGTCCTTTTCACTCCTCAGATGTTTAGTAGCTATTCTCTGTCCTTGCAATATTCACCAGCCCGTCTTCATTTTTTCTTACTCCTTTCATCTCTTTCACTCAGTGGGTAAAAGGCAAGTTACACGGTGTTGCCCTGTGATTCATCCTGAATGCAAACCTACCATTTCAGTATGACATGTGGTGTTAATCACCATCTTCCTCTCACTTGATGTCAGAGTTGGCAATTATCTAGCATCTTCACTGAGTGGCCATGTGTACATCATTTCCCATTTCTTCATTGCATCCAAGTGAGGGTAGCAACTGCAATTAAACTAACCTATTTCAAGATGTTTGGTTATTTTTTGGTTGGGTTTTTTTTTTTAGTTTACATATTCAGAATCTGTCTCATTTTTAGACCATATTAGGTATCAGAGAGATTAAGCTGCTCTCTGCATCAATGGATATATAACAATGCATGTTTTTAAAAGGGTTTTGTTTTTTTTCTTTCTTTATCTATGTCACTGTATTCCTCTCAGTTATTTATTTATATAAGGGGAAAGCCAAGTACATTTTTCCACCCCCTGCCAATAAACTGATTGTTCTTTGGCTCAAGCTGTTCAATATATTCCAGACTAGAGAAGGGGAAGTTATTTGTCCTCAACAGTTTGCCAGTGCTCTGCTATGTTAAACAGATGCTGTATTTTACACCCCGTTCGTAACTACTTATCACTGGTGGACTTAAAAGATCATTGTACATTAGCTCTTCTCAGCTCCCAGAGGTCAAAATGCACATTAAAATACCCCATTCTTTCCTCCTCTGTGTTTGTGCTGTGTGCTAATTCTATTAGAAAACTTTGTTTAGCTCAAGTTGCACCCTTAGGATTTGCATATGGTTCTTGGAGTAAGTCTTTCTGAGCCCCTAAGGTTTCACAGATAAAACCACTACTAAATTCCAACTAGAGTAAGTATCAGTTCTCACCAGGAATCAAAATCAATGAGAGCTGTGAAAACTGCAAACAAGTAAAAGGAATATATAATAAATTTGAAAAGGAAATCAGCCTTCCTGTAGCATCAAGGGCAAATGCAAAATCTATTATCACTTCATAAATATTTTCATAAAATAAGCCCCAAATTCTAGAAGTATGTGAAGAGGTATTATCTATGTGCCATTCATTCTTCAATTATACAACTTCTCAACAACCTAGCTCACTGCACCCTCCACACCTACACTATGTATTTTAATCAATTTACAAACAGTTCAATCAAAATAAATAAAATAGATACCCTGTATAAAATAGATACCCTGTAGCACAACATTTCCATCTAGACAGTAATAATTACATTCCACACAAGATAATATGAACATGTTAAAGATTCGTATAAACATTAATGCACACACCTACTGCAGTAAAACATCTAGCATTACACACATTGCAAAACTACATTTTCGTTATCAGGGTTATGTTAAAATCCCAGATGATACAAAACTATGTACTGTAAAGAAGTTTACATGGGAAATTCAGAGTGTGGATATTGTTGATAATGAAAGAGCAGAGCAAAAAGCTAATATGAAGGAGACTGGGGAGCATATAGTAGGAAAAACCAAGGCACTAATATAAGATGGCACAACAACAGACAGAAGAAAGAGAATTAAAATATAAGCATTATTTAAGTAGTGTAAAAAATGTATGCTTGACCTTATTAAAAGATTCACTAACTTCTCATGACATAGTTCTACTTAAGTGGTAAGTATGATTCTGCAGAGAACCCTTTTCCAACACACAGTGATAATTTCTTATCGCATGATCCCCATTAATAAATCTTTTGATCTCAGCAACAAAAGAATCAAAATGAAAGAGCAGTCTCAGAAAAAACATTGATTTTTTTTCCCCATGATTTCAAACTAAATCTGCTCAGCAAAACAAATCACAGAAGGTCAATGTACAGAGAAAATAATAATTTAGGTCAAAAGGTTTATTTATAATATCCAATGAAAATGTACCATCACACGTAACAGAAAAATACTCCCTATTCTGGAAATGTAATTGCATGCAATGGCGCCCAGATAAAAGTTATAGTAGAAACCTAGAAAATAATCAAGCAAAGAACTGGTGATGAATTAAAGGAAACTTTAACAGACAAGCAGCGAGTCACTTCAGTGAAACTTAAGTATATCTGCATTGAGGCAACCATATCACAAGAAACTCCCAAATTTGTGTGTGTATGTGAGATTGACTGATTCATTAAGTGGCATGGAAAAATTACTTAACACTAATGTTCTCCACACCTACATGAACTAGCACTTTGCAAGAGGAAAGCAGGCCAAAAGGGTAGGGCAGCATGTGAGAATATTAGCATTGATGTAACATTGGATCATCTCTCTGCTCTGACAGCAGTTACACAAGCACTGAATTAGTAAGGAAAAAAAAAATTCTCCAAACATTTTTTTGGAATCAGTAGAAGATACAGAATATCTTCTATATATGGAAAACTAAGTAGACTAAGATTGCACCATCTGGCTTAGAGATATATTGTATAATCAAGGGATGATTTTACAGGAGTATAAAACTGTGAGCAACAGGAAGAATAAGGTAGTTAGTGCTATTCTCTACGTGAAAATACAAGTCAGTGCATCAGATTACATTATTTGGTGGTGGGTTAAAACCAAACAGAGATATTTCATTTAACATATCTAGACCCTGAAATTCACTGACACAGGATGCGGCAACGAGGAAGAAAAGGGATTTCAAATTGGATGGCCACACTTTGCACATCTGTCACCCCTGTCCATCCAGGCCTTAGTGAACAAGCAGAAAAAAAATATTTGTAAAAAAAGATGTAAAACCCCTGTTACTGTTACAGAAATAAATTTTTTTTTGAGGTCCCACCCTCAATTTTTATTGTTCAGCTGTGTCCCTCATAAGATCAAGCCTATCATTTCCATTTGTGTCCACATTCAATCCAGACACATTATTACCTATGCATACAAGATTTTAAACCACAAATTTTTCTAAAGAAATGTTCATTCATTGAAGATTTATTAGTCTTGTGGCAAAAAGAATACTGATTTTCTGAACACATAACCCTGGTGTCCAATACATTTTCTATGTTTCTGATATGCAACACCCCTATATCGCACAGTTATGCAAAGCAGTCACATCATTCACACACACATGAATATACAAGCCCTGTTGCAGGGACAAAACAATATAAATGCACAGGATGAGTGACTTAAGTACAGAAGGTGCGAAGTCAAAGTTGGAATTAGAAATCTGTTCTGGGTTTCAAACCTTTACATCTTCTCACAGAATTTGGTATATCCACCACTTTACTTTTTTACAAGGCCAACCATGTGGGTGGCAATATCTTGGTTATTTGCTACTATTGCTTGGCAATTTTACAAATATGACTTGTGTTCCAAGAACTGTTTTTCTTTTGCCATGCAGAATTTTTCTCCCAGTGTCAGGTTTTTACTAGTGATAGATAAACTGTGTTTTCACTTTATAAAAGTACGTGGCATTTACTTGTTCTGTGTTTTTAAATCATCCAGTGTATATTCTAAAACTAGACACCATCTTGAAGTAATAATTAGAAAGACATATAATGAAAAGGTGCAAATGGAAACACAGAAAAAAATCCTGTTAAAAATTATAAAATATACTTCTACAAACAACTTTTCAACTTTTACCCATTTTCATTAAAGCCCGGCATAAACCCATACATTTCTTTAATGACTCCAATCTGCGCTCTCATCTCTAATAAGGAGCTGACTGATATCATTACAATACAGAGTAGTTTTCTATCAAATGCGTTACTTAGATTTCAAAAATCAAACCCATCAAGGCACATGGTTTCTCAGAGCACTGCCTACAGAAGAGGAAGATTCTCTCATGAATTAAGTTATTTTTTAAAACTAATTTGTCTTCCTCTAATCTGTAAGCAAATGCTATTGAATTAATAATCAATAACAGAAATTTAATTTCTCTCCAGAATACTCTGTTGTTCATATAGTTTAATTTTTCACCTACGTCTGGCAATAGGATTTGACAACTAAGCTTAGGTATTGGTTTCAGACTTTTTCTGCTGGCTGCTGGGTAATTTACTGTGACAATCTTTGACGCTATCCAGCCAGCTCTATTTGCAAATCATTAAACTAGTTAGCTGTTGGTTTCCACCCAAACGGAAGTCACTCAAAAGTAGGAAAAAAAAAATCTTAGAGATCTGATTCAGCTTGCTTTGCATACCACCTGCCGCTGTCCTTGTGGACAACCAGAAAGAGGTATAACCTCATTAAACAAATCCACCCATTTGGATTTGAGGAAAATAAAGAAGGAAAAATTAGAGGAAATTAAATTAGAGGGAAAAAAATTTACTCTCAACTAAGAGCAGACATGACTTCTCCATACAGAAGCTTTTCATTTGCAACTTTGTGTAATAGAAATATGATCATACTATCTTGTGGTCATACTCCTCCTTGTCTATGGCCCCATGAGCAGCTGTACATAACAGACAGATCAAGCAGTGACACAAGACAAAAAAAATGTAGACAGTCATACTGAGAGAAGACCTTGGAGAAACCACACACCACCTATAATCTCTTTTTTTTTATTTCCACCTGGAATAGGAAAAATACCAATTCCTCTGCTGCACTTTTTAAAATTATTATTATTTTTACTAGTGATAGAAGGCGTCTGTAAAGCCTAGAATATTTCAGGGTTTTATCTTAGGCAATGTCTAATAATAAAGGCAACATCTTTCTGCACATACTAACCTGTCATTGGAAAGAACAGAACGTACAGATGAAGATGCACAAATAGTCTTTTGATAGAGAGGTGTTACACCCAGCTTTTCTCCAAATGTTCCAGTATTGACTAGTAAAGAGTAATTTGATGCCAGGCCACTGCCAGCTTTTCATTACTGCTATTAAATATCTTTCCATGCAAACATGATATGCTATTTTATAGCTTTCAAATGGGTCATGAAAATAAGTAAAAATCTTGTTTATACATGTTGAGCTCTGCATTTCAGTGTAGGCAGTACATACTAACAAGATACACTTGACAAGGAATTATTTCCTTTATGTTTTTCATGGGCTTCATTCATATAACATTTCATGAAAAATGCACTTATATACTCTTAATTGTATATGGCAAAAATATCTGCAGAAGATAAACTTATAGATAAGTAGTAAATTTATATTTTTAAATCCCAAATCAAAGGGTCTACAACAGATCTTGTATGCCCAAAGGCTTCACACAGGCATATTTACTGTTAAAAGTACCAACAGATGTTATTTCTGATGTCAGCAAAGGCTGCATGAGTCCAGGGCGTTAAAACTTGCAGTAGCACTTGAATTTAGTCACGACTAAATCCAGCAAAGTGAATCATGCACCATGTTTCTGGCAATGCATGCTATCCCAAAATGTTAACCTACAAAGGATTTATACTTTTAATTCAGTTCCCTAATTCACTTTCCTCTGCGCACTACCATCCTATCACACTTTTCACATAGCTAGGGAGAAAATGCCTCAGCATTAAGAAGCAGAAAACCAATTCCCATATTCAAGGAAATTGTAATTTGAGAAGATAAAGAATCAATAATACAATGTCTCCTGGTTATCAAAGTCACTGAACAATTTCACAAGTGTAGGTCAAGAGCCTTAGATGAGACAGTGCCCTGATTAGACTGGAGCTTGGCTACCTGTGTCTTTTCCTCTTACCCAGTTTTGTCTAAATTGGATAATTCCCCAAGTAAAGTTGCATTTGGTTTTTAAGCTGTCCTTAATCACCTTTTTCTTCCAGTTGTGCCCTAACCTATGTCAAGCCCTGTAATTTCCCACCAGTACTTATATCACCCAGTACTCCGCCAGAAAGAGCAATACTGGGAATGCTGACCTATGAAGAACACCATATGGCTGCAGGTGTTATTAAGTACCTTGTTGTCTAACGCACCTCACAGTAAGCCTAGATGTCCTGGTAATTAAAAGCTGGATATCATCCAAAGGCTAGTGAATAGCACGCTCCCAAAATTCTATACATAGAGATCATCTAATTTTATTAATTAATAATTTTAGGAAAATAGATTTTAATAAGAGTTACAGCAACAGACATAAACTAGGACATGCATTTACAGACAGAAATAACTGTGGGTCATTCCCACATATACACATTTTTGGTCTGGTTAGTATTTACATATTCTCTAATTAACTATAGTGCACAGGAATATTCACGTAAGTGCATTTATTTCACTCATTGAATTCCAACTATTTTTTCTGTAATGTGGCCAATAAGAATGTTTAAAAAAATATAGCCACAAGTAGGAACATGTATGCTTTATTGCACAAACATTTGTGCTAAACAAACCTCAAAGGGATATGTCCTTTACCAAAGCAACCTCATTAGAAAACTTAAATGCATATTCCAAATAAATACTTCTCTAATATTTCTCCCATAGCTCTGGCAACACAGAAGATATGTTGTCCACAACTTCCAGTCAAGCATTTCTATGACTATCAAATTAAATGTAAAATATGTTAAAGTGGAAGATTCCATACAGCAGCACACAGAGCTGACAGAAGTGCAATATACAAGCCTAATTTATTTTTTTAAAATTATTCTTACAAAAGTCAAAGTATATGTTCTCTGCATGTTCTCAAGAAAATATTATCCTTATTGATTACCAGTACATCTCCTCAAAGATTAAAATTACTAAATGTTACCTGAATGAGCAATTAGTGTATGTCTGGGGAAAAAATGCCCCAGTGCTAGAAAAAGTAAGTTCATCTTAATTAGTAGATAAATAAAGCATCATATTCTTTTATGAAAAAGCACTGACTTAGTAAAGTATGAGTTGGCTTGACCAGTTAAAGCACAGTTGAGAACCCTGCATCCATAAAATTGGTTTGGAGATCTAGGAGTGGTTCCCGATGAAATTTTCAATACTTTCAGCTGCCAAGAACAAATTGTCTCTCTCGGGGTACTCTGAACACTTCCACTTATTAAAATAATAACATCATCATATGCCTATTCATGACCCCATATATAAATGGAGACCCTAGGTCACAGCCATCCAATTATCACCAATGTTTTCTCAGTAAGTAATTGGACTTTGATCCTTCTTATTGATTTCTATTGAAACATGAAGTGACTCTTCAAAACACAAAGCTATTTGTTCAAGGAAATGTAAGAGGAAAAGGGCAAAAGGAAGTGTATGCAACCTATATGCAAGCTTTCCTTGCAATTTTGGGGAGGTCCGCTCGTTCCAAGTACCTACCATAATTGGGAACAGATGAAATGGATGCACAGAAGCCTTAGTCTTAACCTGATTTAATCAATGTGCATTCCTCTGAGCTCACAAGCGGTGGGTGTTTAATTCTTTTCAAAGTTTCTTTGTGTGTTCTGGGAATTTGGAGCCTGCCCAATCTGATTAGTTCACCAATAAAGGTACTGAGGACAAACGTACACTTCTACAGATGAGTTAGCTGTTCATTCAGCACCTTCAGTTATGTTGCTATCATTGCCACCTTCATGCAGGTGTCCCTCAGGACTGAATTAATGCTTTTACTTCTGTATCAGAGAATATGAAAAAAAGTTTAAAAATAATCAAGTGTGCACCAGTAGTATTAATTAGAAATAAATATGACATCCCCCACTATGCCAACAAGCTCCTTGCAGAAAAGCATATGGGCTAGGATGGCTATTGTCAGTTTTCTAAAGGAGGAAACATTTCATTGAAGTCACATGCTGGCATTCTGGGGCTCTGGAACTAACACCCTGCTGCCATGGGTTTTACTTTTTTCTGTAACTTCAGGAAAACGCAGACGACATAAACATACAGAAGAAAACTGCAGTTACAATATGGGCTGCACAGATACTGTGATAACAGAAACCTGATATTTGTCTTAGAGACATTTGCCTAGAAAGAAAATAATATTTTCCCTAAGAGACAGGCGGATCTATTAAGGAGAATATTAAGTAAATATAAAAATTATTATTTCCCCTTTGAACTAAAAGACAGATTTAATAATTTACTAAAGGGCATAAGTCTGCCTAGAGAGAATAAAGTGACAGAACATCTTCTTCCCTATGTTAACACTGAAATTTGGATATGCAAAGTTCACAGTACAATTCAAACTGCAGTAATGAGAATGAAGAAGGGTTTTTCAGAGTTTTTCGGATCACAGTCCACATGTGCAGATGAGATCAGATCACGGTAGCTCTATGGTTTGTGGCAAGAGCACGACAGTAACCAAGACAACAGCACAAATGCTTACTGCAAATTGCTCTTATGAGAGTATACAGAACATGGTGACCAGCCTATTCTTTCCTCCAGATAAAGCCCAGTCATCTATATTAGCACAGATCCCATTAAGACTAAAGCTCGTCTCAGCTAATAAACATTAACTCTGCATTTATCATGCTCAGTTTTAGTCAACTGGTGCATGGTTATGGGTTAAAATTGGGGAATAAAGAATTCGCAAGTTGTATCACAACACTCAGAAGGAAATCTTAACAAATGCCCTGTGGCAACATGTACAACGTAGAAATATTTGTATGAGCATGGGCCCCTAAAAGTTAATTGACCTACCGTCAATCACATTCAACATTAGCACTTAAGCATGCATGTATACTATTCCCCTTTATTTCTATTGGATCTAACTACACAGATAAATACCTCCAGTTTTTAGAGTGGCATTGCTTTGGAAACAGGATGTCTTCTTTATAAGGAAGGATGAAATAACTCTTTCATATTAACCAGACTTGAACTCTAGCAACTCCAGCACTATCTGAATGCATTTCTGAACTTTTAAATAGGTTCCATTAAATTTCAGGGCACCTCTGCTCTTACTGTTCTCTAGTCAGTTGAATGCTTATCTGTACAAAAGTGTCTGAGTTATGTTCATCATTACTTTAAGGTTCATGGCTGCTCTACCTTCCCTGATAGCATCAGAATGACCTCATTCTTCACATTCATATGTTCTTCCTATAAATAAATTTCTCAAGTCACATAAGTTCATTTCAAAGAGGTGTCGTCTTTTGCCAAGCACCACAACACATCAGTCATCCAAACATGTGATGGTCGTCAGCCACCTAATTCATCATGGACTTTTTCCTTTTTCAGCATCTTTTAGATGAGCTGTATTTTCTAACTTGCAGTTCTGGATACAAAAAACTGCATTCAAGGAAAAATGTGTTTTATCTATTCTGGTGACCAGTCGTTATCAAATGCAAACTAATTCTTCCCTTTTGAAGACATAGGTACCTTCTGGGGCAACCATGAAAACAATTCTACTAATTTTTTTTAAAAAACACTGTCGCTATTATCTTTTGTTTAACAAGCTCTTGAGTCATCCCAGGAAACACATTTCAGCAGAGGGATCACAAAATCCACCCACATAAAACTTACCACAGGTATGTGCACTGAAAAGACATTATAAATTTGTGACTCAGGTATTGTTACTACGAGTTCTATATTTTATTCAGTCATCGTGACAGTGCAGACATAGGGAACAAGACACCAAATCTCATTTTCTTATATAAATCCATTTCCCTTCACAATGATTACATTTCTCTATCAATAGCTAATTATTCTATAACAACAAAATCTCACTACTGCATTTATAATTTTTTTTTTTTTTTTTTTGCAAGAATCCATACTTTGTGTGCTCAGCTGTCTAGGCTACTTCAGTATTGTTTGGGGATATGCTTTTGAGAAGTTCTCTAAAACATCTGTATTCTCACAGTAGGTTTCACGGAAGAAATCTTACCACCGTTTTATAAGCTGGCAAACAGAGGCAAAAGTGAGGTTAAGACACAGGGCATCTACCAGGGGAATTATAGTGTTGCCACTGTAGCTGCATGTCCATACTTTTTTCCTCCTTATTTAAAAAGCAAATAAACTTTTTAACAAAAAAGTTATAGGCATGGAGCATTGCAAGCTTTCAGGCTATTAGATTACTGCACCTTTTCACTTTCTGCCCTAACAGTGGATTTAGAGAGATACTAGTCACTTATAAACAAATCTAGAAGTTGAGTAGATGCTAAACCAGAAATGGAGGGGATTTGTTCTTATTTATCCAAGAAACCTGTTCCTCTGATACTATTCTGCTGCATTGCAATTAAATGAAAAGGCCCAACCGACCGACAACATGTAGCAAGTTACTACACTGATACAACTTGTTTTGGGAGTTGAAAAAGCCTAAGACCTTCTCAGCATACAGCAAGTTTTTATAAGAAAATAGTCCTTTTGTAATGAGAATTTGCATATCAAATACTCATTAGTTTGGAGTGGTGGGAAAGTGTTTACAAAAGGTCAAATCCATATCCTCTTTCATAAACATTAAAGAAAATAATTATAACATACTTAGAATTCTAAAATTTTAAAATTATATTTGGCAGCTACTTGCAACTATTTATCAAAGAACCATGAGTTTAAATGTGTAATTTTCTACTTGTCCACAGTGTACGTGCAGGTTAAGAACCACACATTTAAACATGTGCAAGACTACAAAAATAGAGTCAAATGTCAGAAAGGATATGAAGAAAACCTTAAATTTTAGAAGATAAATATATTAGGAATTACCAATGTAACAGCAAACAAATATGATTTTCTAACTTTCATGAAACATCTTGGAGAATCACTGTCTCTTCCTCTTTCTCGTTTGACAATGCTCTTCCCTAATGTACCCAAATTGTACAATATTTCTAAACTATCAGTTTAACCATTTAATGCTGTTGGTAAGTCTGCACGCACATTTTTTTATTGTGATAATGTCTATGTTACAATGTTGTTACAATTTAACTAAGGTAAATTTTAGCAAGTATGAGGAAAAGATTTACCTGCCTCCACTAATATTTTATGAGGACACTCAAGCTATTAAATTTACAAACATTTTAAACTAATTAGTTCACATGCTTTTTTTATACCAATAACAGAATCCTCTTCCTTTTCTTGCATTAAAGACAAAACCACCAGACACTCAACTGTCAGACTGAATTCCCTTCTGCTCGGTGTTTAAACTGACTCTTTTTCGTTGTTAGTGTTGAAAGTCTCCACATAAAAACCTTAATACTGCCAGCCTTAAGTTAGGATGTGCTAGACTTTATAATGGAAAGGTCTGATTTTTAGATTCTGAAATCTAGAGACACACCAAGCATATGTTCTGTTCTATGTGCAGATTCAAAATACATTTGCTAACAACAATATAGAATAGTTGTATATATGGACAAGTTTAAATAGAAAATTACAAAAAAAATCTATAGATTTTATATTAATATAATTTTGTATATACATTTTACATTTATCTAGTCTTCACTTGGCAGTTGGTTTACTAAGAAATATGCATTTAGTATTTTACCTCTGTAACACCGAATTTACTGAAACTGAACTATGTGGCACTAGCTAAATGCAGGCTTTCTCTAGACCAAGCATCAGCCATAACTGCTATCAGTCATAGCTACAGATAGCACGAATGAGTTTCTTGTCACGATAATTACTGTAAATTGTCTATTTAACTATTACCTGAAGTGCTGTACAGATTACAGAGTAAAGAATTGCAGAAGCCTTTCTGAAGGCAGCCAACAGCTCTCAGTGCAGAGTGTCAACCAAAGCAGTAAATCATTATTCTTTCACGAGCTGATATACCCAACCATGCACTTCCATCTGTAAAGTACAGTTGGGATCTTTAAAAAAGACCCACGTTTACTGTGTAATGTTTTCTGAAGAGGCCGTTTGAGACAACATAGGCTAGACTTGTCAGAATCATATAATAGAATCTAAACACGCCAAACTTGAGCTTAGTGCCCCTCATTCATCCCTGAAGTGGATTCTGCTCGTACCTTTTCCACCTTCCTTTGCAAATCCCACACTATAGAGAGGTTCATTTTCCTCCTCATTTTATTCTTCATGGTTCACAAGACTTGAGATCCCCCTGTTCTCCTCTGCTATCAGAGACACCAAAATTTTTCAGAACAAGAGAAAAACACATGCTTTTCATCTAGTGATGAATTGTCTGCTAAAGGAGTGGTAAAGGGGAGGTAAAGAAAGGCACATTTGGTTTCTAAATTACATCATCAGAGTAACAAGAATGAGTCAGAATATTCTCTGCTTCTCAGACAGCACATACAAAAGCACACCTACTGAAACTGTTTTAAAACCTTTCAAAACCTCTTGGCATGTCTTTGCTTTAGTCCTGTTTTCTCCCAGATATTACAGTCATGTCAGATATCACAGTTCTGTTCAATGATCACCTACCAGTGCCATTATACAGGCATCTAATTGCTGTGACAGACCAAAGATTTTGGCAGTTGCAATTAAAACTTTTAAACAAGAGTTTTCTGGTAAAATAATCTCATTTTGAAACATAGCCAGAAGTCCTCAAAAGTCCATGAATCCATGACAAATATTTTATTCAACAACTTACCGACCATTCTGTAGGTCTACATATCTTCCTTCCCACACAACGACCTTTTGAATCAATATGCCACTGAAGCGTCAAAAATAGTTTAGGGATCAATGAGCTATAACTTTCACATTGCTGCAATTTCTTCATTTTTAAGTCAGCTGTAAACTGATTCCTTGGTTTCTTTTATTTCTTTTCCTTCCATCCTAGGCTTTCCTCTGATAGGCCACTCACTCAAAGTCAAAACAGAAAGGAGTCTCTCTGCCAGCTGTACTAGATTAACTTGATAATCATTTGCTCTTCTCTACTTCCCTACGATTTACATCTCCCAAATTCTTCCCCCAGCTTTTTAAAGAATGCCATTATAGCTTATACTTAAAAAGTCACCCTGTTTCCAAGCCCAGGCCTTTCTACCAACTTAAGAGCCTGTACCCCAAAAAAGGGGGGGAGGGGGGAAGGGAGGGGGAAGCCTTTGACATCAAATGCTTCTGTTATTGCAGACATTAGCGACAGGACTGACAAAGTTATCTGTTCTTTGCCACAGCCTCTGCCTGTCTGAGGAACGCTATGCACTGCTGCAAAATAGGAATAAAAATTGTGGAGGAGTCTATTGCCATGGAAATACTTACAAATGCTTTCATTTATGAGTCACACTACCACAGGGAATTTCCACCTTGCTGGGAATGACTCAAGTGTTTATCTCCCAATTGCAAATTATATTCCAATTATGTCTGGATTCTGAAAATATAGCCTTTTCTCACTATTTTCTGTCTTGCATTGAGCTTCACAGCTCCTGCTCCATGAAACTACTACCTTAATTCTTTTTGATTTTCTGTTCTCTTCTCTAAACAGATCTGATGAGAAGTCACAGCCTCACATATACATTGTTAGACTAAAACCAACCCATTTCCTCAAGTACCTTTTCATGCTACCAGGTATCTAAACAAGGATCAGAATTTTTCAGAAACGTCTCCTGCTCTTCAGTTCCTACGTGGACATTTATAATCGGACCTTCACGAGAAACTGTCATTGACTTTCAACACATATGTTAACAGTAAGGCAACAGAGTGCAGTTTCAGTTACTTCCACCATCCCTCCAATGCAAATTAATCCATTTGTTAAGACATAAGTTATTAGTGCTATTTGGGAGTTGTGTTTCAATGCAGTAAGTTTCTGCAGAACTAAAGCACAGTTTTTTATCTCCTCATCTAATATACTGTTAATTCCCTGGTCTTTCTGCATGATCTAACCTCAGTTGGAACAAAAAAAAATTAAATTTTACACTTGTCATACGGATCTACCCAAGAGAATCCTTTGTTTTCAAGTCTATGAAATCTAGAATTTCTAATAGTTGTTTCCACATTCAAAATATAATATATATCAAAACACCTTTGTTTAATTCTACCTACTGTTTTGACTAGCAAATGCAACACAGGCCAGTACAATGCATTACTATTAGCCTGTGGCAAATATTTTGTCCTTATCAGCATATTCTCTTGAGCAACTGGTTTTTTTTAAGTAACGTGTAGATCCTCTTCATTTTGTAAGAGTGACAACTGGCAAATGACCTTTAATATAATGAAGGAAGAAAGACAATGTAAAGGCTAATCCTCTGCAGATAGTAATGAGCTGCAGGACCAATCTGCAACTTAACCTTGGCTGTCAAAATAAAATCAGAACTATATTATGAGTTGCTAAGCACAGCCTACTCAGTCTGGACAAGCTCTAATAAGTTACATGACTGATTAATAAGTTCTCTAAGCAGCAAAAAAGTGGCAACTCAAAGTACAGCGGTCACCTTTACAAGATTATTGCATAAATCCTGCATCCCAGTTTATCTCTGCACACTTCAACCTAGATTCCCTGGATGCTACCAAAGCAATTATAATTGGAAGCACAATACTTGTCATTAGGAAAGACAGACCTGCATGTTATTGATCTACCCATGCCTTTGTCCTATCCCTTCACTGCCAACCTGTCCCCTTCTCTTAGAATGCTGTTGGTGATAAAATACTTGTTCACTTAATTACTTTCATTAATGATGAACCTCAAGCTTCAAACATTTAACAAAGACAGGAGAGTAATTAGGTATTGAGTTGTCTTTATCAGATTCAATTCAGTTAATCCATAATTGCTCTCATTCGATTATTTCAGAGAGTACACCTTCCAAGATGGAGTTACCATACAATGAAGAAAAGTCACCTTTTAGCCCCATTTCAGTAATCCATTTCACTATGATATCTTTAGGAGATACGTAGAAGATACAAAACCAAAACATGTTTTCAAGACAAAATAGTGGTTCAATATGATTAGAATGTTCTCCGGCAATTTGAATCTCCCCCTGATCAAAGGGAAAAAACACAAGTATAAGGGAAATATGGCTTACCTGTCTTAGGAAATTATAAAGCACCTATTAATATATCTTCTGACCACTGTAGCACCACATCAACACCTGTTGGCATTACCCAGACTGCAAAACTGTGAAATCATGATGTGCAGAATTCACTGCTATGAGGGCAATGTTTCCATCCTCTTGTACAGTGTTGCAAGGTTACCTGTAACACACCTTATCCCTGTAGCATTTTTAACACAACAAAAATGTTGAGACTTTCAGAAGTGAAGATACTTGGGTTCCTGCAAATTAGTTTATTTTAAATAGCAGCACAGCATTGTTGTAACAATGGATAAAATACTTTCTTGTGAGGAGTAACAAAGTCACTAAGCTCGAAAGTATATTTCCTCTAATACCTGTCTGCTCACAAAAATTCCCACTACTTCACAGACAGTAACACCAGCTCCCTTGAAGGATAATTCACTGCAGAACAGCTCTCAGGAGAAAGCACGGGCCAGATGAGGCCAGCTTTTCATTTTTTCTAACCTACACAGTCCTCCATATGAATCCTTAAGCTTTGCACACTTTACATAACCTTGTGCCCCGAGGCGTAAAACATACACCTCAATTTCAGGAGACAAAATTGGCATTCTAGCAGCCCCACAGGCCTCCAAATTTAAACATCTGGAATTGAAATACTTAAATATAAATAATCTAATTTAAATTAAATTAGGATGATAATGAAATCAGAAGTATAATATAGTACTCACTAGTGAGCTGGATCAAGGTCTTCAGTTCCACATAACATAAGGGAACTGGATCTAAGCAGGTTGTGGAGGAGCCACTTGTACCTTCAGGCTAGGAGATCACTCCTTGAAGGAGTCATTTTTAAGTAAAAATATAATTTTGTTCCTGCATCTGCTTGGTGCTGTCATTCACTTGGGCTTTTTTGGCTAACAGGAGCAGGGGAATTATGAGCTGGTGCTATGAAGAAGAAAGGGATCAGATTAATGGATCTTCACCATGCACATATTTAGGAATCAGCTGCAAGCCTGTCACTTGTTGAAAACATGTATTAAAAATAAAAGGTGAAGGGAAAAATCAATAACAAAAAGGGAAAAAGTAAAAAGGGGAAAGTTAAGAGCAAACAGGACTGCAGTACCGAGTGCTGATCTTGCTATTTGTTCATATCCAGTTGTTTCCCATCAAATACACAGCTCCAGCTTCCTGACAGTCCACAGGTCTGTGATATAAAATTAATAATCCTTTGCTTATATTAAAGACATTTCTTCATTCTCACATTAATATCAATATTCTTTATTATTTTTGTTACGTATCTTTGGAGGAATAGTTCACAGTACTATATTAATGATATTACACATAATCAAAATCTTAAGTGTAATAAAACAAACAGATTATCTTTCTTATTTTATAGTCTCTGCGAAACTAGGAAAGAATAAATCCCTTTGTACAAGAATAGGGACCTAAATTACAATGAAAATAGTCAATAAGAGAAAAACTCTTATAATGTCTGACTACAAAACAGTTTTTACAATTAAAGAAAACAACACAAAGTAACAATGAGGAGGACTCAAAAGCACTTGGAATAACATCAGTATTTTAAAATTACCCTTTTTTTTTTTTAACTCTGGTAAAAAAATCAGTCCATATAACTCAGAGCCCTGACAGGAGCAAGTTACTCTACAACACCATGCATTCACCTGTGAACAGCAGTGGTCTGAGTGCCCTTAGCTAAAAGTAAAGTCAACCACACTAAATCAGTCATTAGTTAAACAGAGTTAATTTAACTCAAATTCTTTCATTTACCTTGGCTTAAGAGCAAATACATAGCTAACTATCAGGCAACAACTCACTCATTCACTTATTTGCACTTATTTAACTGAATTGCATAGATAGAAAAAAACCCAGATTAATAAACGTGATAAAAGCCAAAAGGCTTCCCCTTCAGAACAACAACAAAAAAGGTTAGTAAGTTGAAAATGCAGCATGGTTTCTCCCACAGACTCATTTTCCTATGGTATGCATGTAGTGCAGTGAAATCAGGCAGACAGAACTTAATTTCCTTATGCTGTGTTTTTCTTATATTAAATGTTTTAACTGTCTCATCATGGAAACGGTGCTCTTTTCAGTGGCTGCCCTACTATTGATACAGTAAGCATATGGGGCTCTCTTGAAAATCAACACCACTTACATTATCTAAATTTGTTGCTATGAACGAACACATCACATATCTTCCAAGCTAGAGTCTTTCTGAGGTTTATTTGTACAGTATCTGTCCACCTATCTTGTGTTATAGCCATATTAGCAAAAAGTAACGACCATTTTAGCATGGTGGCAATGGTGACTCATTGGAATAATTTTGCACAGTCCATCAAATACAGCAAAAATCACCTCTCATTAGCAAACATCTTAGAAACCTTCATGGATATTTTTATGGAAACATTATGAAAACAGAAAGGTTAGGTTTGTCAGTAACTAAAACCATGTTAGATGTGAGTAAAGCTCAGGAGACTTTAAAAAAAAAACCACAAACAAACAAAAAGAAAAAAAAAGAGAACCAAACAAAACCAACTCCAAACCAAAAAAAACCAAACAACCCTCTAAGAATCTACTCATAATAAACTTAGGCAGCAAATCAAAAAATGAAAATGGGATACAAATGAATTTTGTATCTCACGACCAAAGCTGCAGGGAACAGTTTACCAGAAATTCAAAGTCTGGTGAATAAGCCCCTAAAGGCTCACTTGGAAAAGCTTGAAAACTGACTGGCATTTTCCCATCAGGCATGGGATGAAAAGCAAACCTGAGAGCTGCCAATATTTATCTCTCTACATTTGGAGGCTGTGGTTTTTATCTATGGAGGAAACCAGCTGGAGAGGAGAGAGGCAGAGAGACTTTGTAAAACCAGAACAAACACTTTACAGATCTATTTTTTTCCCCACGGATATTTCCCTGCTGACATTAATTAAAATGTCTTTAAGGTTATGAACTTGGAGAATTTGTTTTCTTTTCATTCCTAAATAGCTTATTTGCCACTTGACAAATTCTGTTCTGCTCAGTGCATTAAATGCTGCAGGACAGGAAAAAACACAGGAAGGTGCTCTTGCCAGGGGTCCGAGCACACAGGTAGGAGCATAACTTGAAAGTCAGTGCAACAACATAAAATATCCAAATAGTCAGATATTAAATGGTGCACAGCCAGACAGTTCTTTCAGCTTAGATGACAGTTTGCTATCTGCTTGGTGGGCTTCCTGGTTAGAAAACCTAGCTGACTTTGTGTGGGTGCTAACCACTGAGAGTTCAGATTGACGGGATCCTGTACCTTAAACAGTTCATGAGTTGAGGGCTATCTGCAATAAGTATTAAAAAAGAATACTCGAAAAATCTGATGTTTCTCCAAGTTTTCCAAGTCTGCAGAACTTGGCAGAAAACCTTGTGAGAAAATGTTAGCGTTGCCAGTGTTATATATTTCCCATCAGATTGTGAACACTATCTCCTTACGGGGTACAACAGCACAGATAGTTCTTACAGGAACCTGCAGGCACCGAGTTTATACTAAAGCTAATGTAATGCAGCTTTTTCACAAGACTGGATGTGCAACAATAGCTCACATTTCATAACTGGGTTTGCCTTTATAAGTGTTACAAACAAGGCCAAAATTTGAAAAAAATGAAATCACATTATTATTTTGTTTAATAGGGAGGGGATTTTAGCAGCACTAACTGTAAGACTTATTGGCACGTCTTAAACTGCAGTGACAGTGGTGGCCGTGGCAAGATCCAGATGAGCAAAATAAAGTTGGGTGAGCAGCATAAAGCCATCCCAGCAAAATGCAGCCAACTCCTCTACTGACAGGAAAGAGGCTGCACAGCCTGTTGATCTCAGCTGTCTAATCAGTGATTTGGTTACAATTGTTCTACAAAAAAATAAAAACTTCCATAACCCAGATAGAAGCTAGTGACTACTCCTTGGATCTTATTTCCAGTTTCAGACAAAAGATTAAGCAACCTGATGGCATCTTTTGCCTGTTCATTTCGATCTCATATATTTTGAGTCAGAATAGCAGAAAAAAGCTTAGATGGAAAAACTAAAGCTTCATTCTTCTGCAGTTTGCCACTCTTCTATACTTCATGCCAGCCTCATCACTGGAAAAGTTCCCCAAATCATTTTTTCTGAATCCTCCAATCAAAGGCTACTTTGCATGTAGCCGGTTCCTGAATAATGACGGCTGCATAACAGCATGTGATGCTAACAACACACTATATATTAATTTTTCTTTACTAAAAAAAGATCCCCAAAATCACTGTTCCAAAGAAAAGTGGAACCAAACAAAATTTGGTTAACGTGTCATCATACACAACACCACCACCATTGCAATATTGAGCGCGTAATGCAACAATTAAGGTTTCTCTCTAAAACATACTTTGATCCAACCACCACAAATGACAAATGAGCACTGTTGTGCCCTAATACAAAACATATCCACTGGAAAGACAATTTTCTGCTTATTGCTGAAAGGTGTCTGATCAGAGCTCACCAGAGACCACCTTGAGACACAGACTTAATTTGAAGGCATAGGTTTTGATTCCTAATTATATGACTGTAAATTGTAAACACAAACTCAGTCTAAAGTCTGCTCAAGTATACTCTTAAATGTCCAATACTTCATCATGATTTCACATTCCCATACAATTGTGGCACTGAGTATCATCAATATGCATGAACTGCAGTGGATTAAAGGCAGAATATGCTTCATACTTTAGTCTCATAAAGTATGGTTGTGCTGTTACATCTAGCTAGCTAGTGAGAAATGTGTTTTGTCAGAAGGTAAACACAGTGATACATACTTTCCTCCAAAGAACTACCAACCATTAGTTAAAATGGAGATTTGCATATTAAAATCTGTAGAAAACTCAGATGTGCTACAGATTTTACTCCAGAACTACAACTGATTAGGATTTAGGTATGTCAAAACCTCATCATCACTTTCTATAGCCAGCTGTTGGAGGGTTCAGCCATACCTCTTCAGAAGTGTGTGTTGATATTTAATTAATTGAGAAACAATTTCCTGCTAATGCAACTGCACTGGCTACCATGTTATATTCGTGTTTCCATTAGCAGGACTCAACTTTTCCTCCAGATCTTTATAGGTTAAAAAAAAAAACAAAAAAAAACCAAAAAACAAAAAAAACCAACAGTATGACAGTCTAATAAAATTGCAACAAATCAACCCCGTCATCTGTTTCTATATATTGAGGTAATACCTCCTTTTTTCTGCAAGGCCTTTTCCTATTCCTGCTACTGCAGTTGGGAGTATTTAGATTAGAGCACAGATCGTACTAGCATGGCTGTTTTACCTTTTTTTTTTTTTACCTGGGTAAGCCAGATTTTTTAAAATTTTAATCATTATATTGATACGGTTTTGAAGCATGAAGTTAAATCCTGAGTCTCTAACGCATTTCACATAGCACCATATGCTTGCAGGCCTTCTTCCTCTAACCATAGGACTGGTTTCCCAGGGAAGATAAACTAAATGTGTAAACTAAATTAAGAGGCGCATAAATATCTCTTATCTAAGTATTGATTTGGTCAAAGGGCTTTTTATTTATCTCTATTTAGTTTTTAAATAACTGCTTTCATTGGCAAATGAGAAAAACCTCAACATAATTTGTTCAAGGAACAGAGCTTTCAGACTTGCTGGTTTCTTAAAAGGTAAAAGCTTGTTGGAACAGAAAGAACATGCTGACATCACACAAACACTAATCCAATAATTCTCTGCTTTGAAATACTAAATCAAAAGAAAGAAAAAAGAAAAACCTCAAGCCCAACCCACACATAAAGCCAACAAGCTATAATGGTAACCACAATCCAGCACTGGTTAGCAGTTTTACACTGTTCCTCTCCGGTAGTAAAAAGCTGAGCCTAGTTAATGCAGAGAATTTAACACTATAATCGATCAAACTGAGATCCTTCTGATCTATGAAACTGATACTTTTCTCACAAATTTTATTTCTAGTCTTAACCCCACGCTTGCTTGTACTTCGTTAAAAAATGCTGCCAATTTATGTGTAGCATAGCATCTAGAAAAAGAAAACTGGCATTACACAGAAATTGTGTGTCTGATCACAAACAACATCACAAACTTGTGGGATCATTTTCCTTTTAGAAGAGTCATCCTAACTCAGAAATACTTTTATTATTACTGAAGTCCTTTCTAAGGTTTCAAGTGTTTTTCTTGTCTTGTTGATGAAGCCAAGATTTCTTTACAAAATACAGGCCCTGCTGCTTTGTTTGTTTGTTTTAAGGCAAGATTTGTCCTTGTATGGTTTCTCTTCTGTATTTCTCAAAAAAACACTCTAAAAACTCTTTGCAACTGTTTACTGTGAGAAGCCCTGTCAACCATTATTCTCTCTGATCCCAAGGTTTCTCCAGTTGTCCCTACAAAATGACCTTCACGGGAGCATCATAAAGCTCATAGCTCTAGAAAACAAAGTGGTAAACGTTGTAAAAACGTATCATGTCCTTTTCTATAAATTTCTTACTGAACCATGGAAGCACTAACACAGTGGGTCTTCAAAGCATAAGGCTCAGTTCTGCCACTGCATTGATGGGTCATCTAGAATGAGCCATCCTTCTTTGTGCCACAGTTTTAGTAGAAAGAAAAATGTGTAACTGCATGGATTTCAAGACTTCTACTCCTAAGGTAAAAACTATTTATCAGTTATTAAAATTATGATAGTTTCCAGTATTTCTATAGCCAAAATTTATCAATAAAAACGATGGTATGTTGGCAAAAGATATGGTTTTGATTTCAGATACATTAGGTACATCATCAGCATTTCACTAAAAGTATTGCTCTATGGTTACAAAATAGCCTTAAAAGATTTTTTTTTAAAATAAGAAGAGTTAAAATATCAATTTAGCTTAGTAGGAAACAATTCTTGTCTAGCCACATTTACGGGACTCTAAAGAAATTTGAGGTAAAAAAATGAGATTTTTTGTAGCTCTGACCTTCAAAAATACTTTTTCTTAAAACATTAAAGGCTGATCTTTTTGCAACACAATATAATGAAAGCATATGATTCTGTACTATACAGTTGTTATCCGTACTGTTTGATTATAAAAGGAACTTCATAGGAACATTTTTTCCAGTACCACTTACTGCTACTTAAAAAGTTAACATTTTGATGAGTTTCTTTGTGATACGCCATATAAGGTAGATATCCACTAGCAGCATCTACAAAGGTTGGATTAGGAATACGGAAATGATGAACACTGTCATTTTTGAAAGATTAACCATAACAGAACTTAGAGTAGATCACATCATCCAAAAATTGGTAAACTACATGAAAGTAATAATCAGGAACTGACAAGCAATCTACATGGCTAATCAGAAAACACAAGAAAATTGTTAAAGGAGATAAGAAAGTAAACTTTGTTAGTATACTTTGAAAGCTGTTCTGTTCCCCTCTACCATTAGGCTAGACACCTTTGTGCACAGAGTATATGAAAAAGATGAAGAACAATAGTGTTAGTTACTCATCAATATTTCATGTCCGTGAGTAATTCATATATTGACTCTCTCTAGTGGCAGAAAATTGCACTGCTGCTTGGTATTAACTGTCAGTTTTGTTTTGGAAATGGTTTTATTTACAGGTTACTGTAAAATGAGTTTGGTTGTTCCTTATGTTCATGCAGCACACTTGAAAGTTAATTATGAGAAGAAACTAAAGCTAGGGAAACAACAATTCAGCGCTGTTGAACAAGGACAGGCCATTTGAGAAAAGCTGTTTTCCAGCAAACTATGATCTATTAACGTAATAGGAACTGCAAAGCAAAGGCAGCATCTGTCACCACTGATAAATCATATATTTTTATATCAGAAGATAATTCAAGAATGATGAGGACGAACCACAGCAAATTACTTGACTACATTTAGAAAAGGTGTGAGTACTTTTAAGTCCTGCACATTTACATAATATTAGCTTTTAACATAAATCACACTAAAACCAGATAACAATTTGCTCCAGTAACCCATCCATAAAATTAATTTCTCTATGTCCAGATTGTAATGATGCAAAACAGGCTGCTTCAGGATGAAAGTATAAACTGTGAATGTACTAAATGAAATACTCTAGCGATCCAAGAGTCTTGGGATCATAAGTTTTTGTTTGGGATTCAAAAGACATGGACTAAATTCCAAGCTTTTCTCTGCCTCTTTTCCCAATGCCACCTTTAGAGAGACTATAAATCTTTTGTCTGCTTAGACTATTGAACTTTTTTAATGAGGGATTGTCTCTTTTTACTTTCTCTGAGAAGATAAATACTGAAATCAAGGTACTGCTAGATATCAACATAACGAGTGCACATACTCAATATCTACCAGTTTTGTATTTGCAGAGTTTCTCACTTCTTTGCAAGATCAACATGTCAGAAAAGGGTAAAGGTGCTTAATTTGCTAACCTCTTCATGACTACAATTCCAGAGACTCAGCAATTCAAGTCAATCACCACATATGCTTGGCTTTCAACAAATGCTTGCTGGCTTTTACGTTGTTAAGGGATTCATATACTATAACCGTGTTAATTACATGATATGAACCATTTAGCTTTATTCATATCAGCTTCATACAGTGGCATATTCTTCATAGATAGAAGATTCTCCCCTTCTGACACTCTATGGGGGTTTACTACATACGGTATTATTTGTTGTTAATATAAGCAATGAGGTTTATTAAAAAATAAGTAATTTCAACCTTCCTTTTTAATATCGCTGGAGGAGAAAAAAGAGGGGAAAAAAATCCCCAAAAGTGACAGCTCAGAACCTATAGCAAAATTGATTTATGGCATGAAGTTGCCAAAATCCACCTTTTAAATCAGCATATGTTACAATGGTGCACATTATCAGTTTTGAAAGAGCAACATGACCCAAACCTCATCTAGCCTTTCTTCACTGTTCATTCTGACATGCAAGCACATGGCTTAGTAATAGGATTATATTTCTATCAATCCTATTACATGATCGGATTACACTTCCTGATCCCAGGGATGCTTTTCAGCCCTAACAGGGATTTTACATCCTGCACCTTTAAGGACAAGCAGTTTCTGCCTGTGAGCATCTTAGCTTTGAAATATTTGCAGACACAAGTAGATACTGAATAAGGTTGCAGAGATGTTTATAGCTTGCACATAGGCTTATTGTACTAATTTAATGAGATCTGCTAATGTAATTTACTGCTTTTATATTATTGCTCTGTTCTTATTAGCCTAATTCAGGAAATTAAAAGCTACCATTGTTGGGCTGTTTCAAGAACAGTCAGGGCACTCCAGAGACAATTTACCCCTTCTTCCTATACTTCAATTCCCATCTTGCATATTTAGACTTTATACTGTCTCCACCTAAGATGAGTAATCTTTTATAGTATCAAAATATGGTCTGAGTTCCGTTATGTCATATAAACAGATTTATCTATCTGATTCATAAAAGTACTGGTTTATGGAGCGTAGGTGGTAAGAAACCCTTCATTATTTTAGTCTATATACTTGAATAGATAGTAACATTCATGTTCATTAAATTTTAAGACTACCATGCTATCAGGATTGTGTTGTCAAGATCGAACGGGTATGAAATGTCTGTTTGGTCTGGCCCATCTGGAAGGCACCACTTTGCTATAAGCATCCTATTAATCTTGCTGGAGACCTAATTTTTACAGTGCTGCAGTGGTATTCATTCATGTGTTTTCCTTACATTGACATGGGTTATAGAACAATTCAGCATGATTACCAGGATAGCTTTGCTTTTACAAATGACTATTTTATTGCTCTTACGGTCAAGACAATATACCCTGATGGAAACAATAAGAAAGGATACAAATTGATCATAAATCTCAGTTAGTCCATTCACAGTCAGTATTGAAAGTACATCAGAATTGAAGACAAGGCCTTGTTTCATATCATGAAAAGACTCACAATTGATTACTAGCACTCATATTGACATCATGCAAATTCTGCCCTCCATTGCTCGGAGAAAAAAGTAGTACAAATTCTTTTCTGTTAACTCCAAGTCAAGTTTCCCTTAATGCAGTGATGTTAGGAGAAAAACAGTAGAAGAAAACAATAAGAAATGCAGATGGTAAAAGAGGTAACAAATTTACCAGCATGAATGTTGATATTATTAACAAGTAGTATGCACATACATAAATAGTGACAGATTTTGAAGCTTATGACAGCACATTATGCAAACAGATATTCTGCTTTTGTGGTACCCAAGACCCCTTCCTTCCAGCTTTCATTAGGCTAAAACTTACCTACTGAAAATGAACTAGCAGAGGCTGGCAGGCTAAGTCTCAGCCCTAACTTAAAGGGGTATCAAGTACAATCTGCTTTCTTAAAACTATGAAACCCCCTTAAATATTTTGTAACATAATACAAATTACAACCTTTAGTGTTTCAAAGATACTTCCACCAAGAAATTGATAAAACCTTTGGCCTACTTCCTATCTTAAAGACTTGAAAGATCTCATGGGTGTTATGTTTGAAATTATGGCGCTTTTAGTCCTTGATTCAGGGTTTCATGAGATTCTTTACTTAGCTATATCACAGAAAATTACAATACAAAAATAAGCATTACAAAAATGCCTTTCAGGTATTAATTAAATTAATGCTAGTCACTTGTCATTCCTAGTTGTGCCTTTGTGTGGACATAGAAAGCACTCAAACAGAGAAAAATGGTTCACACATTAAAAGCATGGGAAATCCACACAGGAAGAGCTTGATTGAAAGTCCAGCAAAATAAAAAGAAGATGAATGCACAAAGGTATGATTTGCTTGTGAAAGTACCTAGCTTCTCCCAGATGTGAAAAAATATGGGACCACATTTTCCCTGAGAGCAGTGTTCTGCCAGTCTAGTTCATTGAACTATTTTAGCTTAACTTTTTCCATAAATATTTCATCACATAAAATTCAGAATTCATAATCTTGTTTTCAATTCAGAAGCATTTGTTTAAAAATAATCACACAGCTGATTAGATGTGGGCAAAATTTGCAGTCACTGACAAATTTGCCCATCTGATATTTACAACATTTTGCTTAAAAAACAAAAAAGTTGTTGGTGAGCTGAGAGAGCTAAATGCCTGCACAGCAGTCTCAGGTTCTGTCTGCTTCCCAGAGTCTCAAACTGTGAATTGGACATATGATGTACACTACAAGGGAGTAACTATAACTTGAGAATTTAGCAGCAGAGAATCAGGTCAACACATTTTGGGGGGAAAAAAAACTGCATACAGTGCAAAGCAGCAAGTAGCCATGATGACTTGCCAGATGTGATCCTGCTCACTGTAACACATTCCCCATAATCAGCACTTATTATTAATCAAATGTTATAAGAAGCTGCCTGCAACAGCACTCTGCAACTATGATTAATTAGCCAGTAGGTTTTAAGGGAAACCAAGTCACTGTTTCAAAGCCTGGACTCTCTAGATTTAAAAAATTCAAAGTACAAATGTAGGATTGCAGCATGTCAGCTGCTCAGCTGATTGTGTCTGTCTTGAATGGTACATCAGGGAAATTAACTGTTCTTTCAGTTTACATCCAGAACTACTGCAAAAAAGCAGCACTATATGATGCTGAATTGTCTCTGAAGAGTCACCAAACAGTAACGCTTGGTTTTCTGTAAAGCGTAGGCTCTTGAGTAAGAGGATAGAGCCAAAACTTGGTAACTAGTGGCAAATAATTTAGACCAAGTCCTTAGCTAAATTCCTTATCAGAAAAAGAACACCCAAACAAATCTTAGACTGACATAAATGACAATTCTGACTCATAAAAGTCTGAATAAATACTGAACAAGCATTTGCCCTTAACATATTTCTCAATAGAGCTGTACTGGAAAAAAATATTAATAGTTTGTCCTTTATAACATAAGTGACAGAAATGCATGTTCTAGAAGCACTTCTCATTAATGAAGAAAGAAGTAGTCATGTTACATTTAATTAACAATTAGCCATTCTAGTTCCAAAAGTTAATCATGTGTCTAGCTTCACACACAAAAAAAAAGTACTGCTAAAAAATGACACTTTTTTTTTCCTGTGGAAATATATTGCTTTTATACAAAATTATAATAAAGCTAGCTATTTACTAAAATATACAGGAATGGTCAGATTTTTATTAAATGAATCAATTGGAATTTGGAATAACATTTTAGTTTAAAAAAGATATTGTAGTTGAAGTCTGAAAATATTCCATAAGTAATCAGAAAAAGGAAAATACATGATCTTATGTTACCAATCACAGACATAAAATGAGCCACCAGAAGAGGCAAAGACACAGAAAGTTGAAATAAATGAGAAATACACACAAGGAAACATAAACTGCAGAAAGGAAGGGATTCTAAGAGGAAAGGAAAGAGAAAAGGGCTTAAAGTAGAACAGAAGTGTTGTCTTGGGAGGCTTTAATTTCTAGCTTGGCTAGATCTTCAAAATTTAAGGTGGCAAGTATCATCAATGCAGAAGGAGACACAACTCCTGGGGCTCCTTCCTTCCAATGCAGAGCAGAAATATTAAGGGCACGTGGCTTGTTCCTAAAGCAGGATTAACTTTGGGACCTTTAACAGCCACCGCCTAATCCATGACATAACGTTATCACATGTCATTATGTAGCATTTGACAAGCACAAGAGCCACACTCAAAGCCATGGCTCATGAGCCACAGGTCCTTCCCAAATTAGGGCATCGAACACATTCAGGTTTGGTTAACAATCCATTATTATTACTGCTAGAACAGATAATGGCACTGTGGGCACTGGACTACAAACTTTGGCACACAGGTGTAATTCCTACCTCAGTCAAATACTCTCTGAGATGGGTCTCAGTTTCTGCTCTGCAAATAGTATATAATACTACTTTTTTTCCCTATCTTTTTCTTATCCTCTTCCATTCATGCATATAATACATCATTCCTTAATTTTAATCTGCATATACAAACATTTGGCCAAGCCCACTGATCTAAAATGCAGTTAGGGTTTCCAGGACAAATTTCTTAAGAAACAATATGAGGTTCAACGCCAGCATCCCAGACACAATGAAAATAGGCAGGAGTACACAAACACCAAAGAGCTTATACACTCTATCATTTTCATAATGCACTAAATAAATCCAGATATGAGCAGCCACAGATGTCAAAAAGGAAAATTTGGTAACAGGAATATACACATAAAATAATTTTAAATACCTTTTCTATCAAGTGTGCAAGGAATGGAGCAGCATATACAACTGCAGCAGCCTTAGGAATG
This sequence comes from Nycticryphes semicollaris, assembly GCA_013400055.1. Classification (NCBI taxonomy): domain Eukaryota; kingdom Metazoa; phylum Chordata; class Aves; order Charadriiformes; family Rostratulidae; genus Nycticryphes; species Nycticryphes semicollaris. Next base: position 419,215 of record VXBJ01003365.1, on the reverse strand, counting down.
AATTATCTATTTTGAATGCTTGTATTCTTCTAACAAGCCCCTGAATGAATGACATGGTCCTGATTGTGCTCAAGGCAAACACTTNAAAAAAAAAAAGAGTAACTGAAGATTGCTTTGTAGCAAAACTGCCAACCTACATATGTTAAGAGCTGTCAAAGAAAGATACCCAATAGGAAGCACCATACAATCTCTGTTAGCACTATTTAAGCCACCAATGGGTGTGCCATAATCTTTGTATGTTCTTGATAAGGGCTGTTTCCAAACTGCCAGACATCAATTACAACTCTTATTGATGTTACACAAAGTAATACACTTGCTATCACTGATTACAGCAACTGTATCTGCAAGCACAGAGCATATGGTATAAAATTACTTTGTAAGACATGTAGCAGTCTACATAGTTCCTATTTAGCAGCATGGAAACAACCAACAGCAATCAGAAGAACATAAATCAATTAAAATTACCCCTTATGTTTTCAAATGAAATTTTTCACTTCTTACTAAAATATGGACAGGCAAGGACCAAATATATGCCCCAAATAAAAAGTAACAAAAAACTAGAGTGCCGGAGAGCTATAAATGGAGAATATGGTTTAAATACCTGTTAACTCACTGTTGCCTAATTCACTATTAGCATTGCTATGAACTCCTAAAACTAGAAACGCAAGTTGGAGGATGACTGCTGTGGTGCAGGTAGGCAAGTACTGCTTGCAGAAGAGTTTGAGTGAAGCCCTTGTCCTGCACACTGCAATCCCCACTCTCAGACCCTTTTGCTGTACCAGCGCTGTGGGATGTGTGCAAATCCACAAAAACCTGCCAAGATTAGGGCTTTATTCAATGACATCAATGAGCTTGATGATGCATCAATACGTGTAGCAACAAACCTCTTGGCAGAATCCCTACATGTCAAAGAACTGTTGAGGTGTCAACATGCAACTGGCAGTAATGCACCATCAGTGACACTGCACAAAACACCACTCAGGCAGCACATACACTGTCTCACCTACTTTACAGGGTTGACTGACAGCAAATGTGGCATCAGCTGGATGCCAAATAAAAGCTCGGACTTTAAATTCTATCTCACAGATAGTCATCTAATCTTCATACCTCTTTCAGCACTAGTCCAGAGGATCCTTGAAGGTTCATCTCTGTAATTATCACATCAAATTTAGGAAGCGGTGAACTGTTCTGACACATTTTGATGCTATCCTAATCACTGCTTCATACCCCTAGGTCTTTTACTGACTAACATCCCATTTCTCATATTTATGTGGACATATTTTTGTACTTCTCAGAGTCCAAAAGTGTTTTCACAAATTAGAAGTGCAAAAGAACATTTAGACACATGGAAAATGGCAAGAAAGATGCTTTTGCCTGCATCTGGCTTATTTCTCCAGAAGAAGGGGGCAGGGGGGATCAACAGCAAACCCTCCTTCCCCCATCTTATTCAGATATCCATTTGTGCATGTAACAAAAACATTCATTTTGACAACAAGCCTCTACTCCAGAAAATGGATTCACACTCAGTGCACAACTGCAAAGGTTAGTAGTCTATCTGCCCCCCTACAATGTGTAACACCGTAAGCAACCGCACTGACATCGCTGGCAGTTGGTATCACACTTGATTGCTCAAGGCATTTGAAAATTAAACCAATTAGGATTTACAGCCAATAAGAATGCTGATTTCCTTGGTTTTTTTTTTTTTTTTCCATGGAAATTCTGTCAATTTAGAACTACTTCTTAGGTCAAATCACATAGTCAAAATCCATCTTCTACCTGCTTTATCATTGCAACCTTATTACATTGCATAGCAGCAGTGCATCACACAACATTGTCAGAAAGGACATCAGTTACCATGATATGACACTGTATGTATTTCATCTTACTTTCATTTTCTATAAAAATTAATGACAATAGCTTTGTACAGATTATGTTTTCACTATTCAAGTGTTTTATTTTATACCTGCAGAAAAAATTTTGCATTGAAAAATTGAAATCTACACTGACAAAAATACTGGCACTGATTAGCCCCTGGTTAGAAAGCCAGTGTAATTACTACTTCTTTTTCACAGGCAGGAAAGAAACTAAAACCCCCTCCTAAGAGAAATGCAGCATTTCATAAACATTCTTTTCTGTCTATTCTTTTGAGTATGGTGTTTTTATTCCCACTCCAGAGACCAGTTAGCTTTGGGTTACCACTGGTGTGCACACAGGTACAGGACAAGAGTGCTGAGGACAATCTTAGAATCATAGAATGGTTTGGGTCAGAAGGGACCTTAAAGATCATCGAGTTCCAAACCCCTGTCATGGGCAAGGACACCTCCCACTAGACCAGGCTACTCAAGCCTCATCCAGTCTGGCTCTGAACACCTCCAGAGATGGGGCATCCACAGCTTCTCTGGGCAACCTGTTCCAGTGCCTCTCCACCCTCACAGGAAGGAAAGAATTGCTCCTTAATATCTAATCTAAATCTCCCCTCTTTCAATTTAAAGACATTACCCCTTGTCCTATCACTCCACTCTCTTATAAAGAGTCCCTTCCCATCTCTCTACAAATATGCCAAGTCTAAAGATGAATTTTGATGATACAGATCTCAAATATACATTTTATTAAGTAAGATGAAAACAGACTTGCATCTTGAAACAGGCCAAGCAAAATCAGTTCTTTATAGATCATGTTCACAGGGAAGCAAAAGCCTGTGGGTTTAATCTGTAAAATTATGCACACTTGAACATGCACCTCACATAGTAAAATAATTCTGCAGAGCAGCAACTTTGGTTTGAAAACATTCATCCATTGTTCTTCACACTTAGCTGAAAAAGGAAGAGGAATGATACACTTACTGCTCCATGCAAAAGAGCTTCAAGGAAAGCATTTTTTGGACTCCTGAGCAAGACAGAAGCCGAATAAATGAATGAAGTACTATATGGGATTCACATTCATTTTGTCTGTGTGTGACTCCAGAGGGGCATCCACACGCCATTGTCATGTATGCATTCCCTGAGAGCTACAGAATAATTACAGTCCCATTCTAAATCATCCGTAAACAGGACAGGGAACTCACACAGTCTGTGAGGAATTACACTCCTCTCAGTCAAACCCTAGACTAGCAGACCTCTACAGAGACCTCTGATCAAAACTGTACTCTACAAAGATGACCAATCAACTATATTATACTCTCATCCATTATAAAAAAAGAAAAAAGCTATTGCTATTTTTTTTATAATGACAATATTTTGGCCTCCTATATATTAAATACACATAGATCACAGACTATCTATAGTGGTTTTGGGGTTTTGTTTTTCCCTTAAAAGAAATCATGGCATTATAGCAAAATAAATTGCAGTTTTTCTCAGGTGGCTAGAATCTTACGATGACTACAGTAGATTATGTGCAAAGATAATTAATTCCCACAGACAAAAACATTTGCATGAATTCTTTAAAACATTGTGTGGAAAGCACTTAACACCTATTACATGCACATCAGTTCTACCAGAAAGCTAATTCCTACACAATTGCTTTGTTTAATCACTCATTAGCCCGACAAAAGATTCAGTTGCGCCCAGCCTTGCTACTCTATATTCCAGTGATTTGTCATACCAGAAGCTGAGATCCAACATACATTTTACATATTAATTTCTTTCCTGACACCTACATCAACTACATACAAGATGTCCTCATTTCCCAAGGAAAAATAAGTTTCTTCGCATCATTATTTGCTGATTCCTCTATTTTCAGACATTCCATTGGCACTATGAAAAAGGCTTAGCATTACTACCAGCCCCAAATCCATTTCAAGTGGGTGGTTTAACCAGGGCTCTGACATCAACACCATGTTCATCCTCAGACCAGTCTGAGGACATACGTTGCTACCTCAAGCTCACCAACCTTCCATCTAGCCAGCTTCCAACCCAAGCAGCAGCTCCTGGTTCCAGACCTTAATAAAAGACTGAAGTAAGAGGGCCTGAGAGTGTTGCACATACATGAGCCTTAAAGTTTACTTGTTCCTTTCCTACTCATTTCCCAAATAATTTTCACTAAGAAACACTTCCTCTCACAATTGTAACAACTTTCAGCAGGTACCACAAATAACCGAGGCTGGTTTTTGAGCCTCCTCTCTGGAGAGAGACTGCAGTCAGTTCTCACCCTCCTTGGCTACTGCTGAAACAAGAATCCCCTCCCTCAAACCTGTTATCAGTCCACTGCCAACACCACCTTTAGTGTTTTCAAGGTAATCCACACAAGACAAAAGCAATTTCTCATGTACACTGACTGGCATTTACCTCTCGCCTCAGAGGCGAGAAAATCATCACAGCAAAAAAAATGTGTCTGATACAGAACAAATAAAATAATGCACATCAGGTGAAGGATGAATTGTATGCCAATATGTTGAGAAACAGAGATGTTTTTTCTTCCTGAGACATCTGCAAGAGACATCTAGTATCAACTAAATTATAAACTTCCCAGACTAGGATATAACACAAAAATAAACATATATAGTGCCTTCAATATACCAGTACTGGGTGCATCCTAAACAAGCCTAGAAAAAGCCTTGTTGGCATGTTTTACTGCCACACAGGTACAGAACTGAAAGGAACAATCAAAAGAGACAGCTCTGCTCCAGCGACTACTTTGTAGATTAATTCACACTTAGTAGTTACCTAATAAATTAAGCGTGCCAGGTGGTAACACTGACCAAGGAAAGGGATTAAGTGTAAGAAATAAACTTGCAGAATGGCATTGTGCATGTCAAGATTGTGTTGTTTGCTCTGACAGAAAAGTTCTTCGCTCAGAAGTGCAGAGGCATGCTTCAGTACATCTTGATGACACTTTTCATTCTGTTCTTCCAGGAACGTGTTGCCAAATTTGTAATTAAAAAGTTATTCTTTTACTTAGCAAGAAATAACTGTTTCCCCCCACATAATACAAGCAGTTTGGGGGTAATAGGACAATCAGAGTATCCTCCTCCTTGAGGAATAGCAAATCCCTACCCAGCACTGACTGTGCAGTATGGACAGGTTGCTAAATGTGTCTGGGGATTCACAAAAGCAGAGTCCACCAATCTGCAATGAATCATGCAAGAACTAGCAAGATTAGGAGCAAGGTTATCAGTGGGCAGTTCTTGGCAAGCATAAAACACCCAAGCAATGGGTGGGGAAATAGTTTATGAGTCCAGGAAAACCACTATGCGCTACAAATCCTCTTAAAAATGAAAGCAAACGTCTGCTTGAATACGTCTACCTTGAAGGAAGTGAAGCAGAACGAACCTAAGAGTTTATAATGCCTTTTAAGACCTACAGAGCAATAACATTTTAAATCCTACTAATCTGGTATTTATAGTATAAATAGCTAGCACATCCCTGTTCACACACAGGCATGATTCATTTTACTTCTTGCACTCCCCCTTCCTTTTTTCTCTCCCCACAGGCATCTATTTTATTTCTGAGTGTAACTGCAAAGGGGTGAGAAAAAAGCCTGGGAAACTTAAGAACTAAAATACTAGTTATGTAACAGAAAATGCAAACAAAAGGTGGAAGAATTCCAGGATAAGAATAAAACTGCAAGCTGTGACCTAGGTTATAATTCAATGCTGCAACAGCATTGCAAAGACCTGAGGACTATAAAACTGTACTACAATATTTGCAGTATTGGTAAAACCTGCTTCCAATATATACAATCTACTGAACTACTTAAAGCGTCAGTTCTGCAAAGCACTTAAGCGTGTAATTAACATTAAGTGTGTGCGTAAGTCGCACTGATTTTAAAGTAGTTTAGACACACATAAGTACTTGCAGAATTGGAGGCGTCAGAGCCAGACCATCAGGCTGCCTGCACTGTTTCAAGTGAGCTGCTACATACTTCAGATGAAGATCTGCATTTAACTCTTCAGTTTTGGTCCACTGCATCAAGGAAAGCTTCTATTAACATTTTCTTGCACCAAAGGCAACCCAGCTCCTTAAAAAGAAAAATCAAAGAATGTGATAGTGTATGCACTATGAGAAGGCCTAAATCGAGAGTTCAAGGCTTTCTGCAGAAAAAAAAAAACCCTTGAAATCTTATCATTTGTAGTAGCACTTTTTTCCTGATTTATATTACACACAAAGTACTGTGTGCACCTTTGAACACCAGTATACAGCACTTGCTACTGATCTCAGCTGATCAGCTACTTCTCTAGCTTAGCTGCTAAAAGTTAATGATGTTCAGCATTTTTAATTTCTCTTTCCTCCTGAGGGATGCAGAGCAAGAACAAAACACATGCAAATACTAGCCATGTACACATGACTGATTCATTCCTTATTACTGCAACAATATATTAAAAAATAATGTAACAGTTAAAAAAATGAAGTGAAATATTTTGCCTTTTTGACGGGAAAAATGTTGAAAATCTTCAGTCATGTCATTCTAAAATTACGTAGTACACCATGAAAAGATCTGGGAGCATTTACAGGAAAGGTCATATATTTTTCCCACTACAGAGAAGGAAAAACATAGCTACTGTGCAACCTTTCCAAGGTCATGCTGCAGCAGAAGTACTGCAGCAGAGATGTCCTCGATGGCAGGAAAATTCTGACCTCCCTCACGTTATAATCCCTTCCAAACTAGAAATAAATTGGCATTTACCTGTATCTCGTATGTATGAAGTACACCCATTTTAGGCTGGTATAATTCTTTCCTAGAATATACATTCCATCACACACAGTTCAAATGTTATTCATCATATTTTCAGCTACATCTTTTGAGGTCCTTGCCTATGTAAGATTTGTTGAGTTTGTTGACTTTTTTTCTGCAGATCTTACCAGTATCTTTTCCTCCTTTTCAATAGATAATAATCTTTAAAGATAAGTGATCAACTGGATTACCCTTGTGAACAAACTGCTCAGCAAAGTGAGTGTTTCATCATACTCTGACCCAGTATATGAAATAAATTAAAAGACTTATATAAATATGTCTGTAATGTGTCATATCTATAAACAAAATAAAAACTGCATACACATTTCCTTCATGTGGTAGATGGTCTTCTAAATGCTCTATGTAACTTATCTCAGAAAATATTTCAAAATAATATGATTTATTAGAAACCTACAGGTCTGTTACTCAACATGTAGCATGATTCATTCCAGCTTCAGTCTCATCAGATATTTCTTTGACTGAAACAGGTCTGTAAGACAGTAATTTTATTTACACTAAGAATTTTTTAGACTACAAAGCACTGTGAATCAAAAGACAGAAAAGACTGTCAGCTATGTCACAGAGGAATGCAACTGGAAAGAACAGATATATACACACACACACACATATGCATGTTGAAAATCCGCATACAGCTTTATAAAGTAGAAATAACATAGCTCAAAAATATTACAACCCCTCCCCAATACTAGGTTTTTTGACCAGATAAATAATTACCAGTAATTTTACATGCATTTACATATCAATGTAAATGCTATAATATTAATGGAAATTAGACATGCTTGGTTCAGGGCAAATGAGGAGACAATTCAACAAGTTTCTTAGGTGTGGGTTTTCCACTACCTTAGATCTCAAATTTTGGTACATGTTTCTCTGTGCTGGGTGCAAGGTGAAACTATTGCAAAACTGTATAACAAGGTCAGCAGGGTGCATGTGCAGGCACACACTCCTTCTACAACTGCATTCATCCCTTCTAAATTCAGATGCTATTTAAATCTAAATCTGACTGTTGGTGTAAGTGGCTTCTCTTTAAATCTAAATCTGCCTCAACTGTCCTTATTCTTAAGACAGGCCGACTTAGAGATACCGCGACAAATTGTAAAGTTCTGTTATATCTTCCTGTTTTAGCTAGTATGAATCCCAGTAAACTCAGTTAAAGCGTAAAACAGCTTGTTGTTGTTCTGGATGCTTTATGTATAGCACTCTGAATGCTTTTTGGTAATTAAATATTTGGTCTTGTGCACTCATCCCTCAATTCCCAAAGGTCAAAAACTTAATTTTGCTCTCATTTTAGTTTGGGATTGGTAAAAAGCATCTGTTTTTGTTTTTTAACATTTTTATATCCATATTACCACTTTTTAGATCACCTTAGTACAGACTGCATCTGTTCTACAGATAATATACACACTGCTGTTCCATACAGAGAAATAAAGCAAATTATAGACTTGAAAATGGAAATATGCATTTTTCCCCATAAATATGTAATATAAAGGCTTATAATGTAAATGCATTGTATTTGTGTGTATATATAATACAGGCAGATAAAATTACCTGGCTTTCTACTGGTATTACAACTGAAGAGAGTTATCACAGGAGATACAGAATAAGGAATAAAAAATACCTTTGCAAATTTGGTAGGGAAATCACTCCACACACAGAACTGAGATAAAGGATGAGAAAGAACCAGAATATACCGGGGGCAGATTTTTCAAGTCTCTTACACCAAGACAAACTGCACCTAAAATAAACCTCGAAAAGCTGACAATCTTGCCAAATATTAGTTCCTAGGCATTCCATTAACTTTCAAGACACGCTGTCAGTACAATTGCTGCAAAGCACTATCAGTGAAAGTTTCAATACCAGGCTAAGGTTCTGGGTTAAGTGGCTGTTAAAGGGAAGTTATTAATAGAGCATTCATTTTGTATATTATTGCTGACATATCAATTACATCACTTGAATGTCACAGAAAGCAGGGCAAGTTAAGGCATCCTACCCTGAACCAAGTCCAGATTCTCTGCCCTTACTTTTATTGCTTCAGGGAGATAATGGTGAATACCGAGCTTCCCCAGCTGTGCCATACATTCGAAACATCTTTGCAGAGAGGACTAATTTACATTCAAAAAGCAAAAATGCGCTGCCTTTAATACTTGGTTTCCCGCTTGGCATTACTGGTGTCAGCACTACTGCAGCATCAAAAGCAGGGAAAGGTTTCCTTACTCCTGCAGAATCACTGCATAGTTAATCTGTGAAGCAGTGAAAGGCCCCAGCCCACCAGGTGAATTGCTCTGGCCTAGAAGCATTCGAAGGACAAGGACAACCTCGTCAGCAGGGTGCATAGGAGGGAAGGAGACGCGGCAGGGAGGTGCTGGGAGAATTTGGACAGCTCTAGTTTAAGACAATCAGAGGAGATGGCCATTTTCCAACAGAGGCCGCTGTGGAAAAGTAGAGGTGGACAGGCAAAAAATGGGGATATCCACTTGGTACTGCCCATAGCGTATTGCTGGGGGTATCCAACCTGGTCTTCTGAAGCAACAACGCCTCACTAGTGAGGTACTCCAAGATGAAATTAAGGGTTTAGTAGGCTCTGAAGAAGGCTGCCTCAATGCAGCTATTCTCTGCATAACCTTTCTTTGTCCTCTGCCAATCTCAGAATGCAATATTGCACAAACATACCCTGTATGCTACATTTAGCCTTTTTTCTCTTAAATATATTTACTCCATAACTTCCCAGGCAATACGGATTTTTACTGATGTGGGAAGTTCTTATATTTTAATTATCAGCCAGAAAGGTCATTTTAAATCCTAATGTATTAGCAGTCATTCCCAGGTGTGTAATACTGATTAAAAGTGAACATCCAGAAACGTTTTTGATGACTGCTGCAAAAAGGAAATCCAGTGCAAATGCAGCTAGTATGTTGACGGTATTACACACAGCACTAATACAAACAAGAAACAATTTTGTAAAATGGAAATGAATGAAGAGTACATTCACATACATTCACTCCCGTCACATTCAAGCTAATTTTGCCACAGAAAATGCCACGTCTTCATTTGGTCATAGCTAAAACTGTATTTTCTGATGCAATGCTTATAGAGAGCAGAGTTCTGCTCTTTTCAGCATAACAGAAACGTATCCTGGGCTGATACTGACTTAACTGAGGTGATTCCCCAGGGAAAGAGAATAAAACTAGATTTTAACTGAAAGTGCAGGAAAGGACTTCTACTTAAGAGCCTTCATAATCAGTGAAGACATTTCCTAAACACAATGGGTGGAAATCCTTGCTTCCCTTTCTTCCCAGTATCTGGGCACAGATGTGGTTGCTCCAGAGAGCAATCCCAACCAAGGCACCGTTTCCTCCCCAACATGTTCCTTCCTCCAAATGACAATGACGAGCATATCAGAAAGCCAGATTATATTGGCAGAACACACAGAAAACTCAATCTCTCTAGCAGAGGCGGAAAATATATCACAATCTGGTATTGTACTGCTGCTGCAGTAAAAAGTGTCAGCCCAGCTGCAGCCAAACCTCAAGACAGGTTTTCTTGGTATGCTCCAGTGCTATCACATGGAATCTGAGGAAAAAACCCTCTGTGGATGCCTCTTTACATATTTTACAGCAAACAGCTTGATTTAAGGGAATGCTAGTATGGATGTGCTCTTTTCTGGGTTCCCCTCCTACTGTTTCTACCATGCGAAGGAATCCTTTTGGAGCAGAATATTGCAGGCCATCTTACAGCATTGTTTTGGGGCTTTGGAGTGGGGGGGTAGGGAGGGGTTGTCTTTTAATGAATATGAAGCATTCCATCAAACACTCTCATCTTTAAGCAACATGTGAAATGAGATTAGAGTGCATTCCACATATAAATTTTCCTGGAGCTTTTTTCAAGTTGAGTGAGACAAGCGAATCAAAATGACACACTCAAAATGATAAAATCACACCTTACATGCTCTTATAATAATGTTCCTATAACAAAATTTCAACAAGTGTATTAAAACATTATTATATCTGGCTTTTTCACTTGGAGCTATCACTGAATAAGTTAATATCACTTGGTTAATGAGACATGGACAACATATTTTGAATCTTATTTATCTGTCAGCACTAGTAAACTTTAAGATGTGACTGGAATCATCAGTGATGACTGACCATTTATCATTAACCTGATTACACAGAATTCATAGAGAGAAATATCCATAACTTTGGGACTCCCACTCTTGCTCGTAGGTCAAAGTTAGATATGAAATCAGAGAAACAGTAGAGTAACTAGGAATTAAGTAGTCCAGTTTGTTAAGTCTTTGACCTGCATGCAGAATAGGCAATATAAGTAATTTTTACATATGTCTGTTTTATGAAAGCATGCAAATTAAAACTGCTTTTAAAATTACTCATTAACTGTTCATTAACAGTTTGACTAATGGACAGCCAAATCATACCTAGGAGAATTTCACTTACTTACCTCTTAGTGGCCTGTTTTTTACCTACTCACAAGAGAATACATGATACCTGGGTTTGCAATCTCGTAAGACTGGGGCTGATCTACATCAACTGTTTCAACTAAAAAATCATAGCCATTTTAGAGGAGTTTTTTAGAGTTGTATTGGATAGCATTTTCTAATGTAGATGATGGAGCAAAATGTGCAGGCTAGCATAGAGACGCAAAGACCTGAAGCAGCATGTCTGAAGGCAGGCTAACTACCCTCTAGCTTTTGCTATTCTAATTATTAAACACAAATATTGAAAGTCTAAATAAGATAGGCCCTGTACTGTAAATAACTTACCAATACATTTTGAAAGCTTAAGAGGTTGTACTATTATCTGTGTCATTTTGGTTGAAAAACTTGCAAATGCCCGTCTTTAATTTTTTTTTTTTTTTGGATTAAAATTAAAAAGGTGAAGTCTTCAGGAAATGAAGTTATTAAAATAACTTTGTCAATGTTTCTAAGGGGTTAAGTTTGAAAATGAATGAAAGTAAATATATGCCTGCACATGAAAACATTAATTATGATTTCTCAAATGAGTACAGAAAAAGCCACACATCTTTTAAAGAACCGCATGTTTCTGCTTTTAAAATGAAAACAAATTAAAATATCCACAGGAGCTTTTATAGTGATTAAAAACTGCCAACCAACTGAGTTAAGTAAGTTAATTAGCACCAAAGAAGCCTCAAGTGATCTGCAGTTTTAGGCGCTAGTCCTTTGTCGTAAATTTAGATGACTAAGGTTATGCAAAAGATTTATGCAGTAAGGTAGAAAAAACAAAGAGCAATATTGGAATGATTTTTCACCTAATTTCTTTTCTACCATATTTCCTACGCTTACTTAGTTACAGCAAAAAGCTCACATCAGACAATAGCAGCCATTTTATAATCATCACTTTACCAAATGCAAATACCCATGAAGAGGAAACTTACTTTTTATAAGTTCAAAGAGCACAACTCACAGCATTACGTCTTTTACTCAGAGAACTAGCAAACTGTACTGAAAGTAAGTCCCTGACATTTAGTTGCACAGTAACCAAGAGCGTACACACAACATATATTGCATCCAGTCATAGTATCATGAACAAGGAAAATAGTTTTTAATAGGTCTGCAAAAATACTGAAAAGAACTTGCTATGAATACTAGTTGAAATTTTAACCTGCCATTAATCTGCCATTGTATGCATGAGCATCTGTGTTTATTTTCTGTGAATAGTCTATTTACGGGCAGCATTTCTAAGTGAATAAAGGTACTGGCAGCACAATTCATGTAAACAGGATTTACTTCCATCAAACCTGATTCAGCAAGGAGCTCTTCCAGTGAAATAACAAAAATAATAAATGCAAAGGAATAAAATGTGATGGAAGTTAATAAAACACATCCTATGTCGGCATAGGCTCTAGGACCATGCAGCTGGGACAGAACATTCAGCCAGTTTTCCTATAACTAATACTCACAATTGCTTGTTAATGAGCTGATGAAATTCTTTGATAAATTCTCTGAAATACATTTGGGAAAAATGTCATCCATCAGTGCCAGTTTGTAGACATGAAAAAAAGAAGAAATTAGTCAAATAATTAGCACCAAATTACAAATAAAGAATTAATTTAGACAAGCACTTCAAATGACCATTGTGCACAAATGAAGAACATTAATACCAATTGTAGAAATGCAGTCCCTGTGCATTGTGCAGGTGCACTGAACCAAATGGTTTCATTGCATGCATCCTTTATACTTTCACATTGGTCTTCACAAAAGTATGTTTGCAACTACACCTTAACCTGCAAAAGACAAATGGGTGAAAATGCCACTGCAGCCCACGGGCCTTAGAGAGTTCTTTGTGAACTGATGTAGGCTACAACAGAAACATCTTCCCAAGTGTGCTCAAAAGTGTCTTGGTTGATGGCTACCAGGCACCCCAGGATGATGCTCTCAATGCAAAAAAATAATTTCAAATCCTTTGGGGCCAACTCTTACGGAATGTTTTGACATTTTTTGTAATTTTTCCCACCTCTAAAATTTCTCAGCAGCCTTATTCAAAGCCCTCAAAAGCCCTCAAACCAACTCTGTTCTGCTTAACAAAATATTATGGTATTATACCATCACACCCCAATCAATGAAATACGCTATGCTTTTTTACTCACATTACTATAATGCTATGAGGGAAGATGATATTTCTAATTTTACTACGTCATTGAAGTCTTTTTGCATGGTTGTCTTTTGGATTTATACAAGATCACCTTCTACTTTATTGCAAGTCAAGTGATATCTCAATAGTGTAGCAGCTCATAGTTCAGATGCTTAGCATTTTAAGTATTTTTATGGTTTTTTAAGGCTCTGAATGGCACAGCCATGTTTCAAGACCAAAGATAGAGCAACGTTCATTATTATGGAAACTTAATTAGGATAATAGTACTGTCACAATTATGTCATTAAATCTGTGTGGAAAAGTGACAAAACTAATACTTGGCTAACTCCTACATACTTCTGACTGTACGTTTGTTTTCAGCAAGAAAGCTTCAACAGCACTTTCTGACAAAGGTATCATTCATTGAATGATGTTTAGGAATGATCTCTAAGGACACCACCAGAATACCTTCTATATTGTAAACTGGGCCAGTCTTGCATTCCTCATGGGGTACTGTGAATATTAATTTTTGGAAAAAACTTATAGAGACATAGTTATGGAAGCATAGAGTATGAAAGAAAGAGTATAGCGAAAGTAGAACCTTCTTTTCCCAAGCCTAGCCTGTTTTATTTATTCCTCTTTTTATTGTGCGCTTTCAATGTGTTGTATTCCATAGATGTAGACCCATTATTACATGAAGTACTTGATCACAGTAGAAGGAAAAAGCCATTTGGTGCTTCAGCCTCAGCCAAAGACCACAATGAGTCTGAGCTGAGCTTTCACAAAAGCAGACCTAAACCATAGGTTTATGAGAGTTTTAACAACTTTTCAGATCTAGGCCTTGTTTACAAATTAGCTTTAACTCTCTGGACCAACATTAAAATCTCAAAGTCAAAGATAAAAGTAAGTTTTATCCTATTATTTTAATCCAATTTTTTGTCCTTAAAACATGTAATCTCAAAGATTCATTGTTATAGTAGCCTACATTTTTTCACAAAAGGTTCAGTTTAATTTTACGGTGTTATATCAGTTCAGAAATCCAGGTTTTGAAAATTTTGTCCTGTAGAAAGAGACATATTTGTATTTAATATTTATCAACAGGTTTATTTCTTCAAACAGAGAGCACAAAGAAACAATGCACGCTGTCATGCATTAATTTTAATGTAAGGTAACCTAATAGTACAATATTGATCTATTATTTGCAGAGTTGTGTCATTAGCGGAGGTGGCAGAGTTCTTTACTGCAAACAACCTAGCAAATATAGACATATTTTCCTGTCTGCTCTTCAGTCACACTGAAGATCTAGTTACATGATAATGGAAGCAGAAGAGGAACCTTATCTACACAGCAATAAGATTTTTAACTGCTATACCTCTAGCAGTCTAAATCTTCCCTAAGCAATAATTACTGTAAAAAAATATAACACATACAGAACCGTAACTCTACTATTTAGGTATAAATGTTGGAATCAGAATTAGGGTTCAAGCACCATCACTTTCATAAATCCTATTGGACTGCTGCAGTTTATCCAGATGTTTTTATTCCAACTGTTCTAACTAGAGCAGTCAGATCCTACTTTTGGTTCATTAAAGATAGCATTATGTGGGGTTTTTGTTGTGCTTTATATTTTACTTTATGATTCTTTCTTCTGAATGTTGTACTCACTGTTGCCACCTAAGATGCCATTTAAATTCAGTATGCCTTTTACGTAGAGAATTTTTTTTCTTAATACTCAGTCTAGCTCTTCAAGAATCCTTCAGCATTATCTCTTTTCTAGTTATTAGCACACCTTCAGTTCTTATCTGGACGGTAAATTTAATTTGAATTTTCCTGCTTTTATTTGGAGCTTGATTTCTACATCTGCTAGTGAAGAAATGTTAAGCCTTTAGCCAACCTTTGCAAAATCCATTTTGTTGCCTTTTATATACATTTAAGATTATAGGCTAGTTTCTTGTTAATCTGTCTCCAGTCTCCAAACTGTATATCCCTCTCCTGTATAAATTCCACTCCAAGACTCATTCTATTCCAGTTAAAGCTGTCAATGGGGAAGATAATCTCTTTGCTATTGCTATTCTTGATACAGATCAAGTTGCTGAATGCATGCATATTGACAAGAAGGTGTTTTGTATTATACTTCCTCATCACCTATTGACATTTTAATGCTTTTTCCTGTTCCAGAATCTCTAGCATCATTCATATTGACTAAAGTGAGCAACTGATTTTTGTTACCACTTTCTGTGAATAAACATTCCATCTTGGGCAGAATGTCTGTCTCTAGCCAACAATTAGTTCCAACCCTTTACCTGCTGTATGACTTGATAATCGTAACACTTGTATCTACACTGTGTTTTGATCTGTAATTTTGTCCCAGAGACCATCCTTTCCAAAAGATGATACTTTTGGATAAGCACTTAGCTAGAAACTAATTGGAACCTATTTGGTTATCCAAATAACTGCTATAAGCAAAATCATCTTTATCATCCCACTGACCGAGTTGACTAAAATGCAAAAAGTTTTAAGGCAAAAAGAAGCTGAAATGGTAATAGCATGAGGTTGTTGCTGGAGGGGGGTGGTGGTGGTGTTTATGCATTGGGATGCATTTCTTGTCATAGTCAGGTTGTAGATCATTGCAGTGAGTGGCAAATAATAGTTTCACTCTTGTGTACAACAGAAGGAAACAAATACCCCTATATTTCACATATTTAATGGAACAGACTGCTCTAAATGTGAAATAAGTTCTTTGCATTTCATCAGTTACATTTGCACCAAAGAAGTATTTTCTGTTTGGAAAACCAAAAGCAATGAAAACACAAGTCTAACTATGCTAGAATATTTGCTCCTATAAGTAGATTCTTTTAGAATTCCATAGATATTTCTGGGATATGATAACAGAATCAAAATTGATTATGGACAAATGGAGATGGCATATTCTAATTAGGGAACTGAATTTTACATCTCTTCAATTTTACACAGCCAGAATCATTCACATCAGCAAATAAGGCCTATACCTCACCATTGACTGAACTAAAGGTTTAGGTTATGTTCAGTGGAAAGTGTAACCTCTATTTAGAAGTGAAAATTTTATATAGGAAGTCAGAAATGGAGCTGTGGAAATAGAATTCCAATTGGCAGAGAAGAACACAAACCAGCAGAGTCAGTCAGGAGTAGGAAGATCTGCATTATCCAACCTGTGGCTGTCCATACTTAGAGCTTCCCACTCTGGAGGGTAGCACACTTCAAATGCACTAGGTACACATAATTAGGGAGAAATCAGAAAGATAGAAAAAGAGATAGAAAGCCTTGCATGAGCATTGGCCTTATATGAAAACTTACACAAAAGGGAATATAACATAATTCAATTAAACTCAACATGCTCCAAAACCAGAACAATTGTCATTCAGCAATATCTTTATGAAACAAAGATAACAGATTCTGAGGAAAAGACGGGAGTGAAAATACCGAGCCCTGAAAAGAATGGACTGAAAATGCAGATGGAATACACTAGACACTTCAAAATCAACATCCTCACTTTTAGTCAGTAACGAAGCATGCAATGTGCTACATTAACGACACATCTAATGGTGTCACCATGTCACCACAAACATATCTCAAATAAAGTTATCATCACTTCAGCATACCTGTGAACTCTAAAACAAGAAATGCAAAGTATTGCCCTTGATGCTTTGGATCTGGATACCATATAAAAACATTGAAGCACACTCATATCTGGGAATTTGACTCTGTCTGTCTTCCCACCAACAAGAACCTATGATAAGGGGTTCTGACTGTGACTCATTTCTCAAGTGTACATAAAGGGCCAGTTTGAACTAAAAACTGGTGCATCCTGTTCTTGATTACAAAAATAAAGGGGCCAATTTAAGTCTACCACAGCCTTTTTCTTTTTTTTTTTTTTTCTTTTGCCTTAAAGTGATTGCTGTACTAGTGAAAGATGGCAAAATGAGAGCTCTGTAAGATAAACTTCACTGTTAATCACTGTGTGGAAACAGTTCAGCACAAAAGTCAGCAGAGCAGACTCCAGAAGCTACTGGGGTAGTTCTTTTCTAACTGTCCTTCCAATGCATCTGAGCTAACAGTGATTCCCCCAACAATTGCTTTCCTTGCTTTCTCTTCTCAGCTGACATTGCAAAGTACGTCAACCAGCGTTGGTTTTGGTTGTTAGTTGTTTTGGTTTGTTTTCCCAAAGGTGAAAAGACATTTTAATAATGCAAATACATGACATGCAACCTCCAAGTGATAATCCATTTCATGTAGCTTAATCAGATCACAGCCAACTGTGGTCACTTATTTTCCCATTAAAATCTGTACTGCACACCTATTTTCAGCTCTTGAGTTTCAAGTCAGTATTCCTAGGGGTAGTGTGCCAAACTAACTTGCAATCAGTAATAGATTCATAAACTAAACTTTTAACAATGCTCATATTATTAAAATGGGTTGGTGATGGAATAGAGGAATTTGCTGATTTATTCAGATTTCATGGGTTTCTCTGTACCAAATTACCATTGAAATTTCAACCTGCTTTTTAGCATCCCAAATGACATGCATTTTGCGATCTACTGAAGGACTTTTTGAGAGCTCAGAAAGAAGTCTTACAGTCTGGTAACAGACAAGGAATCTACAGCTACTTGGAATGCAAAATAACATTAAACTGCAATCATCCTCTGAAGAGAATATATGAAACAAAATGTTAAATCACAATCCATGACAAATTTGTCTAGCTGATGAGCAGTTCCAGACCAATAGCCTTAAGCTTGCAAATTCTTTCTGTTCACAAAATTAAATGAGACAAATGGAAATGGAAAACAACAAAAGCTGCAAACATGAAAAATGGAAAGAAACATACAATTAAAAGCATCTGAGAGTTCATGTCCTTTACTACCTCCTAAGAACAGACTGTCTGGAAAACTAGATAGATAATGTTAAAGAAGAAACACAATAGAGGAGCTGAAAAAAAATAGCAATTCTCTATCTGGACCCAATAGTTACCCTAAGCAAAATTTCTGCTTTCCCTGAACTCAGAATTATTTACAGAGCTTTAACTAGATCCTCAGGTAACAGCAAGAATATTAATTTATTAATATTAAAATACAGAAATACGGAAACTTCAAGCAACATGCCTGGTGACAACCCCTAAACACAAGATTCTTGCATATATATTTAGAACTCAAGGAAAGTAGCACCTTATCTGTATTCCAGGCAGCTGGAATACAGTAGTTGCTTACTCTGTAAGCATCCTGTGATGCAGGAGCTGACAAGGCCAGTGAGAAACATGCAGTCAGCCATACCTGGTTAGACAGCTTGCCACAGAGAAGTCCAGCTATTTAACAGTGCAGAAGCCTAGAATATTTGACACAGGATGAAGACAGGATGTAGAGAAGGGGATTAATAATTTCAACATAGTACACAAAGCGGCTTAGACTACGGAAAGACTAGTGGTTTGCAAAATTCCCTAGGAACAAAGCAGATGATAATGTAGCTGAACTTCACTGTTCTGCTCAAATGATGCCCTAACAAGATAAGAGTATTCCTCTGCTTTCCTTCGCCAGCCTAAATGACACCTTACTAACATGAAGACAGAAAGGATGAATTTTAGCTGCAGACTTTCTTTGATACATCTAAAGTGATCCCTGTTGTAATTAGACCGAACTCCTGTTTCTTATTTTCCCATTCCTTCTACCAAATCATGCAACAGAGCTGCGCCTGCTTAATTCTGCTTTTTGCCAAACAATAGCTGCATTTCAATAATGCTTTACAAATACATTCTTGGACTGTAAAGCCCTTTGAATGAAATGCATTATATACATGTGCAATATGCCATGAGTATTGTCAAGGAAACACTATCTCAAATTGAAAAGCAGCAGTTGCTAAGAAACACTATAGCAGAATAGAGACAGGGACTTGTTTACTGACACCTACGTATATATTTGAAACATTCATTATTGTTATTTGGGGTATTTGCATCTCAAACCACACCTGCATATTCTTAATAAATAATTCTAATTTAAATTCTAATTCCAAAAGAATCCACATGTATCTCAATATCCCTGAATTAATTACCCCTAAGGTCTAAGACCATAAACAGACTAAAAATCCTGGACTTCTGTAGAATCAGTTGGTGGTTTTGGAACGTTTTGTAGCAGATAAGACTCTACCATCCTTGTCATAGATCACCACCATTCCTAAGACCTGACTCACCTGTAGGAATTTAATTCCACTCTACATGGGCTCCAGCAGATTTTATGACAAGCCTTTTGAGACAGATTTTTTAAAATAAAATACTAAAAAAAAAATAATTTACAAGCAGCTTTCATTTTAGGAAGAGGAATTGTTTGCATAGCTTCTTGAACAAAGTACATAGGAGAAATCAACATTCCTGAAACTTTTGCAAGCAATAAGCAACACTAAAAATAAGACCCACAGTATTATGTAAGCTACTCAAGATAATAAAAGAATATTGTCAGAGCACATACTTTCATCCTCTGACTTTATTGCAAAATGGAGAGAATTTCCTCGATGTAACTAAGACAAATAGTAAATGAGATTTGAGCAGGAACAAGAAAAGAAGGCAATACAAGTTTTTATAAGTTAAGTCATTCAGTCATACATTATAGTGAATAACAGGAAAAAGCACATTAGGAAAACTAATAAAGTTGCCAAGTCAAACAGTCAGAAGGTGGAACATAATACAACCTAAATAACAAAAAAAATTCCTACAGAACTTTAATCTAGTCCTTTTGTACATATATATCACGATAGTATTTGTATGCGATAAAGACTGTGAGAAAACCCATTTCTCCAAGACAGCATTCAACAGCTTCAAATGTTGCATTTCTTCATTCATTTCTGTCTCTAAAAGGATAACACACCCAACATGATAAAGAGGTTTCACGAAACAGTCTTGCACTCACAAAGGAGAGCTTATCATGTACTTAAATGAATCGAACCCATGGAAAAAAGACCCTATCATAACTAGAGTAAAAAACAATATACACATAAAAGAAGCAGAAGTTGTAAAGGCTGATAAGCTATAAAAGTATTATTAAAATGGAAGCTCTCAATTTATTAACATTCGACACTGCAAGTTTAATAATATGTGCAATGCGGCCTTCATGCATAAGAACAAATAGGAAAAGACTCGGAAGTTTTAGCATCTCACAATATACTGAAACCAGTGTGAGTCTGCAGCACAGTCAACTAGAGTTTCATAACTTACTCACTTTGTAAAACTACATAGACACAAATCAATTCCAACAACCCCTCGCTCAATAAAAAATAGAAAGGAAAAAAGGAAGAAAGAAAGAAAGAAAATCCACAGGAGGCATTTCACTAAGACGAAATTTCTTTTTCCAAAGTACTTTTTTAGGCTGCAATTTATATCAAAAAAAAGCAAACCAAACACCCAACTGTGAATAAACCTTTTCAATTTTAATGAAAAACAGGACATTTTGTCTGACAAAGGCAGCTATCATTCTTTCTAGGAGATAAAAATGTACTTCACTGGACTCAAATGTGGTTACAAATAGGTTAGGATTGTGTAGGGTTCGTTTGGATTAGCACATGCCCAACACGCATTTATTTTTCCCATTTGATTATTTTGCGCAAGCAGACAGGGAGGATTTTCTATGTTGTGTGCATCCCACAGTCCAGCTGCAGCCACCCCAATATGCCACCACACTCCCAAAAAGCCACTCAGTGGCACAGAAAAGTCACCCTGTCACTCGGTCTACGTGCGCAGCACCCGCCTGGGAAGCTCAGTGCATCCCAGATTTAGCAAAGTCACTGAGCGCAGGCTATGAAAATCCAGACACACATGCTTCTGCCTGGCAAACCCAAGAGAAACATAATGACAACCCTCTTACTGCATTAGAATGGCTTGCCATAAAGTACACTAATACTATTCTAAGAAATGCCCACTTGAATGCATTAACAGCATAAAAATCCTGTATTTCTGTTTCCAAAATTATTATCAGAAATAGCTGAATTAAAACAAAGCAACCTACAAAAATAGGAACACATGAAATCCAAGAAAAAAACCCCAAACCAACATGTAATGGGAATTATCTGTAAATTTTAGTAATACAATACTGTTAAGCATCTGCATAGGAATGATATCCATAAGAACTACCACAAGCTGAGAAACCATCCATCAGCAAGTACAGAGAACCAATTTTGCCATGTTTTGAGGTTTTGATGTCATCATAAGTAGAATTATATTAATAAAATTGTCATGAAACCAATTACAAATCCATTCTATGTCCATTTTCAACAGCAATCTAAAAGGTAAAAAAAAATACAAACTTTCCATCACACACTTTTTATAGGCTTGATGCTGCCTCGCTATATTGTGATTATGTGGCTATAGAAATTTTACACTGAAAAGGATGCTTTTAATATTACTAGTCATAAAAAAGTGGGTATGAATAATAGGATCCTGAATAGCAGGGGAGATTCATTATACCTGTTGGGGACAGATAAGCATTCATGAACAGATTCTTAAAGTGCAGATGAGTTCAAAGGGAGCGTGATCTGTCAATCATCCTTGTGGCTTGGGGAGACCAGTCTGCTGAATGGACACGTTATCTTCCAAATAACCAATTTAAAAAAAAAATAATCAGTGATCTTAATCTGACTCTATTGAAATTCAAGGGATAAAACCAAGATGTCAATTTTAATGTTGCACAGGTTTGTGTGTATATATATATATATATAGCATACAGACCTACAATATAAAAACTACTTCTGCTAATAGGTGTTACCCGAACAACGAACTGGAACATCAGCTAAGAAGAAACAAATATGCTCTAATGTGAACTAATTTAAGTTTCCACCCCAGAGTACAATTGTGCCAAACCTGGAGAAATAAGAGTGGTTTTGGTCTGCTCTCGAGTAGTAGAACCAGAAGCTCTGTGCTCAAGGCAGGAACATGAAGAGGCTTCTAGTCAAGAATGCAGGTGAAAACTTTGGGTAAAGTTTAGGGAAGTATCTACATTTTGTAGCCCTTCCCCAAATAAACACACGTGGTTATTGTAAAATTTGAACACCTAAAATTTTCATCATTTGCCTTCTTAGTAAATGGATATTAATCATCAGGATTTCAGAGTTTAAAATGTGCTAAGGAGGTGAGAGTTTTTAGGGATCAACTTTCCCCGTTTCACTTAAGTGCGATTTGTAACAATTCTAGTAGCCTTAATTTGAATCTAAAAAAAATACATAGGAAGATGATACACTTTCATCAGACTCTGAAATTAGAGCACTGAACTCATTTATGTGCATATCATGGACATTAGATGTGAAATGATATCAAATAACAAATAGATGTAAAATTTAAAAAAAATTAAATACAGAAGTAACTGAAAATCACAAGCTACGCATTATACAATATATCATTCTACAGAAAGTAAATTGAATACTCACACAGTATTTAAAGACCATTTGCTGATATCTAACAATACACAAGCATAAGAGGTTTTTTCCCCTTGTAGATTTATCTTCACATCACCTGGCAAAACAGAATTTATCAAGATAGATGGTACATTAGCTGTCAGTTTTCGAAAAATTGCTTCAAAAATAGGAATCCTTCAGTGTCCAGCATTATATTCCTAGCAACTTTCTTATAGCTATAATTTACTGATAAGAGCTACGTGGAACCAATGTATCATCACATCTCCATCAGTTATGTAGCTTTAGAAATATTTCCTTCCTGAGGTTGTTTAGAGAATTTCAGCTTCCCCAAAATATTTCACAGCAGGCAGAGCTGTAACTTTTGTACTATGCATCACCTGCAATTTGATCATCTCTGTCAGCCAGCATCTGACTCCAGTACTCAACTCCTGCAATGCAGCTCCTGTCTGTGCTGTAGCTGCCTGAGGTAGGCCAGGATTGATGGAGAACCCACAAGACATCATCACAAGCTACGTAATAGGTGCTCTGGAAGTGAGAGAGCTAATACAGAAGTCAATGAAACCCGTGGATGTTCTCAGATCACCTGTGGGTTCTTTGCAAGTTTACATTCATTGCAATCTCGCCAGAGCTCAACATTTCTCAAGTTGGGTAAATATATCTTATCTAATTTAGCAATGTGAATAGGAAGGCTAGATCAGAAATGCAATTTGCTTCAGAGATAGACAAAATGTACTTTGTATTTATGAAGTCAATTGAGCACTTAATTACTACAGTTCTTAAACTGGAATCCCTATCAGAATTGCAATGGACCACTTGAATCAGATATTCTGATTTTTTTCCAGTAACTGTAGCTATTTCCACGTACATTTACAGAAATTGTTTCCGATTACTCAGTTAATTGTTTGGTGCCATATATGATCACAGATCAAAAACAGTATGCAGATTTAAAGAAATACTGCTTATCTTAGCTCTCATAAGACTTCGTGTAGTTGCCTACCATTCAGATTACGCATTTGATTCTCATATATTATTCCTCTGTTGAAATACAAAGGGAAGCACAGAAAAATTGAATTTTCTACACAAAACTAGAAAACACTTTTGGCAAAGCAAAAGAATATAAAAAGCGAGCAGGAGACTGAACTACATGACTGCCTGAGGTCCATTTTATCACGAGTATTTTATAATCCATTGCTATTCTTCTGTCCTCTAGCCCTTTGTACCCGTCCTGTGCATAAGTATAACGCCATTAAAGAAAACCTAACTGCAGGCTTTCTTTTTCTGAAAATAAATAGATACTGAGCCTTGCTTCTTCTCAGTCATTTACCAGCTGAGAAAGCTAGTATTGTTTAGCTTAGAGAAAAAGAGACTGAGCAGAGACCTTTTCGTTCTTTACAACTACCTGGAAGAAGGTCGTAGCAAGGTTGGGGTTGGTAACAAGTGATAGGACAAGAGGAAATGGCCTCAAGTTGAACTAGGGAAGGTTTAGGATGGATATTAGGAAAAAATCCTTCACCAAAAAGGTTATCAAACATTGGAACATGCTACCCAGAGAAGTGGTTGAGTCACGATCCCTTGAGGCATTTAAAAGACAGGTAGGTGTGGTGCTGAGGGACATGGTTTAGTGGTGATTTTGGCAGTGCTAGGTTAACGGTTGGACTCGATGATCTTAAGCATCCCTTCCAACCTAGACGTTTCTATATTTTATGACTGCTGCATAAATAAATACAAATTTCTAAGTCATCTGTTTGCCTATTAAAAGTATTGATGCATTTCAGGTTAATACAGTAAAACCATGCCATAAAGCATTTTGAGAACATAGACAGGCACCAGTCTGAGCAAAATAACCCACTGCTTAGCAAGGTTGTAACAAATGCTAAATGTAAAATCCTTCTTAATTAGACCAGGTGAAAATCCTAAGATGTGCAAGCACAACATACGTATGTAAAATTATATTCTATTTACACAGTGAGAAATTCCTTGCGTGTTTAGTTCCTTGAGCTGCTACTCAGGACCAGCGAGGGAAGGAAGTGTGTGCAGGACAGCTGTGGGGGAACAATCAGAGGAAGAAGTAGCCTGTGGCTGTCAACCCTGCGGGACATCCCTATTGTGTCACACCTTCCTTGGGATCAAAGGGACATGAAAGGGGGGAGGGAGGGGAAAAGGCCTCTGAAAGTGAAGAAAAGTTGTACATTCCTGGAACAACCACTTATGTCTTATAGACTTGAGCGAAGGAGCAGCCAGCATGGCAGCCCACCATTGCCATTGCCTGAGTCTACCCAGATCCTGCAGCAACGTGTAAAATGTTCAAGCAGGGCACAGAACATCAGGAGGAAATACTGCCAGTGAAAAGGACTAGCTTGTCTGACGGTTTGCATTGCCTAACGCTTCTGTCAGCTCAGAAGAAAGATTTTCCTGCAGTACATGCTGCTGTTGCCTCTGAGTGTGTTTGTCCCTATGTTGAGAAGCAGATCATTTTTCATACAGAAGGACAGCACAGAGGCATTGGACAGTGTGAGCGATGTGATGTTTAGATGCCAAGAAGCTTCACAGGCACAATGAGAAGAGAGCTGCAGCACCAGGATCGGTACCTGCACAGCACTCTTAACTACCAATCAGTGATACCATAAAAACAGCTATTTTCATCATCAGAATGCTTTATAAAGAGGTTTAACCAACAAGATCCCTAGTAGACAGATGTTTAAACAATCTTCTAAAAGTTATCTGGCATTTTGCAGACAGTTACCATGGCTATTTAGCTTTGCTTTTGTACATATTTTTGGGGCTTTCACTGAAAAAATACCGAGACTGAGCTGAAGCTAGGTAAGGTAGGTAGCTGTTTGGTGACGTTTTTACAGATTTCACTTTATGGTGGTAATATTAAAGCAAAAAGGCAGCTCTCCACACTTTTCAGCAGCTGATGACTGCACAAACCCTAAAATCATTCTTGATAGGAATACAAATTATAGTGCAAAGACAGGAAACATTTTAGACACAAGTGCAGACACAGCCACAGAAATCACTGAAGAGTAAAAATTGATTCCGTTTGCTATGAAAAGGCAAACACTTTGAAGAGATTACACTGTGTTGTGTTATTCCATTAGAAAGCTGATGAAGTTTGAAGCTCTGCAGAGGCATTCAGATTAGGTCTATGAAGAGCTAGTTCTGACAGAAACATGCTGACTAAGAAAAATCCCATTCTAAATTTAAAAATTGCAGCAGATGGTGCTAGCAGCAGGACGCTGCATCAAGTTGTTATGACTGTGGGCACCCTCATCTATCACTGAAAGTCTAAAAATGCCGTCACCCTACTGCAGGTCTTAACCTGAACTCTGCAAAATGCTCCAAGTACTTACATGATTTATTGGGTACCAAGTGCCTCTGGATCAGACTTCTTTGGAAAAGCTTTAAACACAACATTCCTATGACTTAGGAGAACTTGGGATGTTTTTAAAATAGCCAGGATATTGGAGATCTGTACCCTGTATTCACTGAGCAAAAAAATCTTCTCCCATTTCTAGCATAAAGCTCAGAGCTTTTGGAAACCTTGGGTATTTGTATATGGCATAATACAGAGATACTCCAGCCTGTGAGAATGCCAGAAGGAGTGTGAGCCAGGGCCTGGCACAGAGAGGATACGGCTCATGGCTGTAAAAGGTGGCAACCAACCAGCGGCATCTCAGCCACCTTCGGAGCTGTGAGGCCAGTGGGTTCAGGTACCCTTCACTGAACATGAGGCTGCAAAAGCTGAGGCTTTCAACTGCATCAGCTAAAAAAATCTTCCTCACGCTGAAAAACATGCTGCTCCTCTGCAAGGAGGAGGCACAAGGAACGTTAGCAGTCTCCCTGTCCTCCCACACAACTTAGGTTGCTTGGAGCTGCACTGCTCCATCCCACTCTCCTCTGTGCTGTGCCAGGGAATCAGGATCTCTTTGCCTGAAGGTTTGAACATGCTCACGCCCACGTCAAAGCTAAAAATCACACCATCATGTAGCTACCCCTCCTGGTCACCTCTGCTCTTTAGCAGCATGTGCAATCATCTGAACAGAATGAGACAAATCAGTGAAGAAATTCCCTCCCAGCCTTCTGAAAAATCCATAGTATTTTTTATGAGTTATTAAGCACACAGCCCTGCTGAGTGATGATTTTGGAGTTATAAAGGTATTCACTGCAGGAATTTTTTATTCATTTTCTCTCTTGCCATGGCAACCAGGGTGTTGAAGTACTTCAGAGGAAGAGAGTGCTTCACAGTATATAAAAATGTTTGCAGCAAATCCGACTTGTTTCTTTTTTTATAACAAGTTTAGCATTTTTAAAGCTCTTTTAGAAAAATCGGTTGAAAAACCAAAACCTACACAGTGTATTTTTTTCTGCCTCCTTTAACAAAAGAATGCGGGTATAGTCTACGCTTCATAGAATTAGAGGCCGAAAATTCTAATAAAGGGCAAAGATTGCAAAACAGGAGCTAACTTGTTTTCTTACAGTTACAAGGCACACCTAAAAGAACTGGCAAAAAAAAAACCCCACTTTGCCTTTTAAAGACAGCACTGTAAGGATTTGTGGAAATGCAAATTAGGTTTCTCTTTCTTTGACAATGCTCAAAGTTCAGGATCCTGTCTCTGTGTCTCTTATCTGCATGCCCATAGCTGACATTTTTAGTCAGTTGTACAAGACAACAAAGAAACACAGGGGAATACTGAGGTACCTAAAATACTTTGTATTTGTGGAGGGAGGGAATTGATAGCTGAAGGACTCCTTTAACCCAGGCCAGGATCAAATCTGTAGCTTTTATCCCAATCACAATGAAGTAGGAGATTTTCTCATTCCTAAAATAGCTGAAGTTATTACTGTGCCATTAAGAATTTCACATGTCTGTTGGGATTGTGACACCATCAGTAGACAGGCAATGGTAATGATGAACTTCTCTGATTTAACAACAATTCTTTAAAACAAGTTGTCAAAATCAGACTGATTTCCATAAGAAAACGACACTCCAATAGCAGGAACTGTCTTGCCTTTTTCTCGTTATCCTTGCTGGGGCAACAGAATTGTCTCCCTAGTGCTTATTTGAACCAAGATAAATTAACATGCTTTGGGTAATGACTTATGACAGCAATTTCAACCAGTTAGCTATAGTAACGCTTTCCTACTCTAATTTTTTTGTGCACCCCTGCTTTCATATCCTTTTATTCTCATACAGTACAGCACAGGAAACAGGAAGACTGAAATCTTTTTCCATTTTTGGAAGCCCAAAACCAAGAGAATCTTAGAGGCTTTACTGACTTCAGAATAAGTTAGAACATACCCCTGTTCTTTTTTCAGTATTTTACGATTAAAAAAAATTTAAAAAACAGTGAAATGGAAATAAATTAAACTACTAAGAGTTGTCTGGAAATAGCTTTTAGGCTTTCCAAGCAGTGCGACAGAAAAGCAGGGAAAGAATTTTATTCTCAGATATTAATAGATTAAATTTCCAGGAATGAAAAATAATGAATGCTTCTGCTAATGAACACTTCCCAAACACTTTCACACTTGTATTGATTCTGTTATCCATTTGCTGAAGAACACCAGTTACATACTCTTATGCAAATTAAAACCAGTGTGAAGAACAAATAGCCTATTTCTATACATATCATGACACATTCTTTAGTTACCATATTATATTATCCTATCGGACAAGATATACACAACTGAAATCCAGGGGGAAAAAGCCCAGCCAGACAGTATTGAAAGCAGATTCCTCACACACTGATTTTACGAAATGAATCACAACGTGCCAAAACCAAAAACAAATTCTGTCCTTCTGTAACAACTGAATTTTGGAAAACGTTCAAAGACTAATCGTCTGATAATTGTGTTACTGCCCATTGTAAAACAAATGCAATTTTGCTATCCAACCCCAATATCTTGTTTCATTATCCTAAAAACCATTTATTATTGCCTAGTTCTCAAGTAAGCTAATTTACTTTTTTCCCTTTTTTTTCTTTCTTTTTCAACATGCTTTATTAGTAGTCCATAATGCACAATAGGAAGGAGGCTTATTACTTCTCAAGAATGATATTTCCATGGCAATACAAGTCATCTATAGCAACAATCTCTTATCATCTTTTCCCAACACCTACGACTGCTGGAGCTTTCTTTAAAATTATATAATAAAATACAGTACAAACCCTAAAATCTCAATAGAGACTTTGGTGCTTCCTTTATGTATCTTAAGGATTCTTGGCTTTATAAGAGTCTTTAAGTCATCACATTTCTTAAGCAATTAGAAGCTCTTTAATTAAACACAGGTGTACCCAACGTTGGCACACATTACCAGAGACAAACCTGGACAACCAGATAGCCTCTTGAAGATTGGAGGACCGTAGCTACAAGACCAAACGTTTGCTCTTACTTCTTTTGCAAATGTTCTAATGCAAAATTTTTACTGTTGCAAGATCAGTAAAATTACTGTTGGTTTGTGGTTTGTTTTTGGTTTTGATTTTGAAATTCACAGGGGGTGTGAAGCATAGGCACATAGTAGGACATGCAGTAGCAACTATTTGCTTGTACTTTTTACTTAGCTGTATAAATGTCATTACATCGGTATAGATAATGACAATAAACTCATCTTTAGTCTGATGTACCAGGCAGACTCACTAATCTATCTCCAAAGCATTCATCTGTCCAAGTCAATTAAAGCTATTGCAGCTGAGCATTCAAAGTTAACATTGAAATAACAATTCTGATCAAACTCTATAGTATAGATGATTCACATTTGAATCTTGTTGGGAAAAAATGGAGACAAATGAGAAAGGATTATTTACACCCTCATTATTCTTTGATTTGGGGAGGATGTGGGGTGCTGCTTATAATTTTCACCAACACAAAACTTTCAGCCATAATACCAGCATACCAGCCGTGGTTAGAAACTTATGCTCTATTGCCTTGCCCACAAAGCAAAACGGGCAGGTGATTCCACTATCAACTGGAAGGAAAGGGTTGACATTTGATTATTGTGCTGTTGCTATTAAACCTGGAGTTGGTTTTCACTATACTAGGAAGACAGCACGACTGACATAAAAATGAAGATATTTTGACATAGCAAACTGAGTATTTTATTTCTAACCCTCACTGATA
The DNA here is from genome assembly GCA_013400055.1 of Nycticryphes semicollaris. Classification (NCBI taxonomy): domain Eukaryota; kingdom Metazoa; phylum Chordata; class Aves; order Charadriiformes; family Rostratulidae; genus Nycticryphes; species Nycticryphes semicollaris. Next base: position 389,384 of record VXBJ01003365.1, on the reverse strand, counting down.
ATTATCCCACTTTCAATCAGATCCATCTAAGAGGGAACACAAAAGCCTATTATAAACTCAAGCATATGGCACCGATCAAAGGAATTTCACTTTCTTTTCCAGGCTAAAATTATTTTCTTTAGTAAGACCAGAAAGCAGCATTGATCTGCTGCTTTTTTCTTCATGTTTCACTTCAGCAGGATAACAGCCACTAAGCTGTACTGTCAGCAATGGACATTAGCTTCAAGATAACTGACTTCAGGCTTTCTACTCATTACATAACAGTACTGTTTGTTTAGTATAATGAAAGGCTAGATAATTATTTATATATTATACTTATATATAAATACATATATATGTATATACTTATGTAGATAGGTGATTTGATTATTTAAAGCTGGATGGCTACTTATGTTCAAGCAACAGTTGCTGATGTTGTAATCTTAATCTGGAAAGTCATTATACCATTCCCAGAAAAATGAGTAGTAGTTAACGGATAGAGCGCCTCAAGAAAGGATTGGCATTAACCAAGTGAAACTAAAATTCTGGTCCACTCTAAATAACAGCTCCTACAACAGAAACGTCTGCTCCAGAGGAAAAGTTCAATGATTTGGCATTGCAGTATTGCATTAAATATTGATACTGATGTTGAAATGACCCTGCTGCCTGATGTAGCAACGCCATGCGTGAGGGACGTTCTAAGTAGCACTGCACTAAAAACTGTCTCAGCCCTGCTGCCAAATCACCATTTCAAGCTTTGCCATTTCAAGATTTTGCTTTGTTCCTGTTGTTCAGGAACAGTCATGGCTCTAAGTAAAGCCTTGCTGAGAAAATATGGTAGAGCTGCTCGGTAAGCGAGGAAGGGAAGGAGCGACTACAGAGCCAATCTAAATCAGGCAGCAACGACCACTTCATGCGATGCCAGACTGTGCACGTACTGGTCGGTATTTAGATTTCTCAACTTCCTTGCATGAATATATGTCCCTATAGCAAAACCTGCATGCTGCTTCTACATCACTGGCAACTATATCTTTTCATAGATTCACAGAACTTAGTAAGTCTTCTGATCTGGGAAATGCTCAGACGGCAACACTATGCACTAAGCTATAAAGCTTCTCTCATCTGTTGCTTCACTCTGGATTTTTCAGGGGCATAATTCACTACTATTTTCCCCTTTTTTCTTAAAAGAAGCTTCTTCACAGTGGTGGTCCCCAACAGACCAACAGCAGTAGCCAGTGAAGAAAGCCTCCAACCTCTTCTGCATCTACATCCTCTCCTTGGAGAGAGAGGTAGGGGAGAGCACCTTTTCTTCATTTCAGTGGCCAGCCCAGCTCAAACCACAACAGCTACTTGAGATAACACAGAGCTAAGAATAACACAAATATCATTTCATTGCAGTTCCAAAGAAAGAATCAACTATTACTTCTCTCTCAAATAAATTGCCTTCTCAGAGTATCACACAGGTGACTGAGTCCCCTTACGCCTACCTACACATAACTGCATGTGAAATAATTTCCTGTTAGTAGTCAATATACTACAATCCAGATATCAGAAACTTAAGATATAGTAAATGTAAGCTCACAATCTTACGTTCAATTTACACTGCTTTAGCATGGCAGCTGCAGCACCCCTGTCTTCAAGCTGTTCAGATGAGCTGTTCCCATAGCAAATTTTGTAGAGTGATTGGCTTACTGTTAAAAGCTGATGTGTTAAATTGCTGGAAGAATAACCCTGCATCAGTAAGGACAGTTATTATGCACTTCCTTTTTGGGTGGACAATGCCAAACAACATAAACAAACTACAGCATTTCTAAAGATGAAGACACTGCATAAACTGATGGTGCATGCCAAAAACTCCCCTGAAAAATGTGAGGAATTTGCATCGATAGCTTCAAGAGTTTTCATATGTTTCAGTGGCATTTTTAATTCCGTAGTGATCAAAAATTGTTAGGTGAAGGGGAAGAAGAGGGAAAGGAGAAAACAGATGACTAATTACAAAGACCAAAATAATACATATTTAAAAAGATACCTTCTTGATCAATTACGCATGCAAACACATGCCTGAATCACAAAACCATAAAATATGTACACACATTTTGAGTCTTCCATAGTAATTGTTGTGTACTGTGAGTCAGGGTTCCTAGATCTCTTATTTTTTCTCATTTAATTAGACTGGGAAATCTAGAACAAATTGCTACTTACCAAAAATGGAAAACATCTCTTCCCATGTTACATGTGAAGAAACAATGGGATATAAAATCAAAAGAGTGTACTAAGGAGAAAGTTATTAAGGCTGCAAAGTTATTACAGTAATCACTGCATGTACAAGTAAAGCATTCCAAAGTTAGGGAAGGCCATGATTAAAGAGATCTCCATAATCTTGACTTCACCCTCTATAGTGTTAAAAATCCCTTCTTCAAGTGATGTAATCATACTTTGCTCACTACATGTACACAACAGGCAGTGCTCAGTGAACCAGACATCAATTAGCAATTTGGTTTAGTCTCTCTGTTCAGTGTAAACTACTGTGCACTGACATAATGAGAAATTACATACTAACCAAAAACTGCTTTAAGACAGGATTGTTTCTGACAAAGCTTTCCCTTAGTGGCCATCACTTTAGTAGCCAAGGGCTTCACCGAGAGTCTTCACTACACCCTGCCATGGGAGAGAGCATTATTATCTCCTCTTTGCAGCTATGAAGTTTCTTACTTGGCATCAAATATTGGGTTACAGCTTTGACATCCAGCATAGAAAATCTCTTAAGCCTGTTTCCTCTATACTAGTAGCGCCCAACTAAAATACCTTCCAGATAAAATCCATGTTTCTAATTGATGCTGTCCTGCTGTAAAGACAAGCAGTTTCATCCCTAAGTTTTACAGAGCCTTTGCAGAATCAGAGATACTGAAATCAATCTGAACTTGCATGACCAAAGAAATCCTAGGGTTCTCACTTAAAATCCTCCCGTCTGAGGCATTTTCTTCCAAGCTGCTCTTCTTCTTACTGGGTTGGAATTAAAAAGGTCATTTGTCCTGGAGGACAAATAAACAGAATATCTCTTAATTTCCCCATAGGTCTTGATCAGTTTTTATTCTCTTCACTTTCCCATTCTCAAAGTTTTTGTCATGTTTGCATAATTTCCATGTTGCTTTTAATGCAGCAAGAATCAAGAGAAGAAAGAAACCATCAGCCCATTACATAAGTTTCTGAAGGCACTAGTTTAAATTGCTTCTTCTGCCAAATATTTCAATCAAATGGGTTTGGCATTTAATTTTTTAAAGTAGAAATAACTGACAAGTCACCCACAGATTAAAGAAACCGAAAGAGAACTGCAAAAGACTTCTTTAAAGAAAAATACCCCAGCCTTTGTACAGAACTGCACCATGTGGCCCCAAACATCTAAAGTATTGTTGACAGACCGAGAGGAATGCAACAGCTCACTCAGAAGTGTACAGCGATTCTTAGTCAGCAGATTTTCTTCTTCAGTGTTTTATAACAGAAACTGTTGAATGATTTTATAAAAAATACAGAGGACAAGAAAAAACTTTCTAAAGAGAGAAAAAAGGTAAAATCCCTCTGAGAAACACAAAACTCCCTCTTTTGACATCTATCCCTGCTTTTCAGAGACAACATGCAACCTGCCTTAACTTTTTTAACAGCTCAAAAGAATTGTAAAAATAGCTTGCTTATGTATTCATTCATTGTCGAAGGAAAGAAAGTCATATTGTTTGAGTGAATAATACAGGGACGAAAGAGGAGTTTTTGAAATGTGTTGCCAAATCTGGATTTCTCAGTGAGAAAACATTTGGGCAGAACACTTCTAAAAGCTTAGTCCAATGCTTTTGAAAAATGAGGTAGGGATTCCACCTTTTTAACCAAGTGACTAGTTCAAACAATTATGTTTTGGTACCAGACTGTAACCAGGCCATTAAGCTGATTTTGATGCTTAAATTAAGTAAGCATTGGACTTCTTTGCTTAGTGCATATTATAATTTAGTTTTGCTGTATGTGTCAAGGTTCCTGAACCTAGAACAGCACCATAAATATAGGCTGCTTTCCTAAACCAGCTTTTTCTTTTCTGACCTTGGAGGTCTTCTTCCCAAAGCCAGGCTTTTTTTTTTTTTTTTTTTAGGTATGACATGACACATTGATGTGTATATCTCCAGCATGCACTGACTATAGAGAGAATAAAAACAGAATAGCCAGGAAGCCAAAAAAAAAAAAACATTTAAAATAAATCGGTAAGACAGAAACTGAGTCTGTCAGACTAGAACAATTCTTTGGAGTTCAGTCCAGTGCCAGAGTCTTTAAGGCAGTACAATTTACATATTTCTTTTCTTTGTTTATTGCAATCACAGAACTTCTTTAAAAATATTTAGATATTGGAAGCTCAGAGAAGATATGTTTACATAGCTGAAATAGTGAAAGGATAGGGATTTCTCTGTGTACAATGATCCAAGAAGTTTCATCCCTTGGGCAAGAAATCTAGTGCTCTAATCAAGATAAATCATGTTTTACTAATGTAGACAGACATAAAGAGGATGTTTCTCAAACAATGTAACACAAAGTCACTTCGTGATACACTACGCCATATAACATTTGAGCAGCTGTGTATTTCAAGAGAAAGAAAGCAACAAGATTAAACATATTAGGACCCATTTTCATAGCAAGTTAAGCAGCAAAATTAGTCAAGTGGTTGCTAATAGAATATACTCACATTAGCAACAGCTTATAAACCTCCATGCAAGAATTTTAAAAACCTATTAGACCTTTTTTTTTTTTTTCAATTCCAGTGAAGCAGAAATTGTGTAGATTAGAAAATAAGAAGCACACGGAAAGGAAAAAGGACACATGCTTAGTGCTTTTGCTACTAACATGACAATTTCCTAAAGGTAAAAGGCCAGACATACTTGAGCAGAAACTGAGATAAAACTGAGCTACTTTGCTAAACAAATGTGACTGAGCTTAAATGGACTATCTTTGTAAATAAAAACAGAACTCACTTTCAAGGTCAACACAGTCTTTGCATTATCTACCTAATATTATAATAAAGATGACAGTCTTGATAATCTATGGAACTCCTAACCTCATGAGTTTGTGCAACCATTAACATACTTCACAGCAGCAAAACTTAGTCACTCCTATACTTGGCTTATAAGCAAGCGCTTTGCAGGTGAAAAACGCTATTCCTCAGCCATAACTGGCTCTTCAGAGCAGCTCAGCTGACCTCAGATTCATATATGCCTTTGGCTTAAACAGCAACACAAAGGGTCGCATTTGTTTTACAAAGCAGCTTAAAACTTATCAGCATTGGTATTTACAAATACTTTACTTGGAAGACTAGCACATACCACTAGATGCATCTTTAATGTCTGAGTTTTCCAAAGAATAATTTGGGATGTGGAGTGTACAAGGTAGATCCACTGGATTAAGGGACAGACTACAGCTTGTTTTTTAAATGTGAAGGAGGAAAACTCCTCAACCTACACTGCAACACTGCTGACAGCTGCCACAGTGCTGATACGAATCACAGTCATGTTCAAGTCCACTATGTAACACTGCAGAACAAATAAAAACAGGTAATGGCAGGAATATTACATGCAAAATAGGAAAGGTAATCATGCCTTTCTTGACAATCCATTCAAATGGGACACTGGAGTTCTTCAAGTAGAAAGGATACAGATAACACAATGCACTCAGGAGAGAGAAGCAGAAATGAAAATACTACTTGGGAAATGCAGCTGGGTTGTTTCATTTAAAGAGCACCAAACTTCATTTTCCAGTAAGTGAAAAGATGCCATAAAGTTGGCCGTGTTAATTGTTCTCAATGGCCATATGTACATTGGGGGTTGGGAAAAGGAAGAAAAAGGAGGCCGCAAAGAAAAGATCTCTATTTGCAGCAAGAAACATGAAGGTTACAGATTGTGAAAATGTTGACTTGTTCTCACTGACCATCTATCTCACAGGGTAGATATTGATGCAGCCTTGGTCTGACAAAATAGTGCAAGCTTTGCAGAATACAGAAATGAACCCCCCACTGGACATTACAAAGGGTAAAGCGGAGTGAGGAAAGAGAAGAGGCTCCTTACAGAAAAAAACCCCTTAGTTACATGAAAACGTTAAATAAATTTCTTAGAACAGTGCTTTCTTGATGTTTGCAAATAGTTCAGAAAAAATATCCACCAGGAAATTTGCAGGCAAACCTGATCTTCCTCAGTGCAGGGTGCTTAACTAGGTAATCGCTTGAAGAGAAAGAAGCCTTCCTTTCTATTACTGTTACTAGATGCAGGAAAAAAATAATTTTTGAGAGTAAATGATAGGTTCTAAATGCCAGCTTTAACTGAGAATATTAGGAAGACAGTAATGAGGCTCAAATCCTAATGAAATTTGCTGTAACATGGAGACCTTAATGTGGTCTTAGATGGGTTTCTTTTCTTCTGATGACTAACTAATCAACAGAATTTAAAGCATTTCAGAAATAGGACAGTCAAACAACAATTATGGTTAATATATTTCCCCTTTTTTATGGCTTAAATTTTACTTCTTGCCTTGAACAAAAGTAATCAGCTAAAGATTTTAAACAAAAAAAAGAGAGCTAGCTTATTAGCTTAATCTGGGCTTGCAGGAAAATTTAGTGTTCTTCCAAATTCTCAGTAATTTCCAAGTACAGAAATATAGGAAGATGTCAAATACATTGCATTTAAGTTGTTTCCCTGCAGGTGCATTCCCTAAGGACTGCCTCACGCTGTGCAGTATTTCTGAGCCATAACAATCAAACCCATTATAATTATTACAGTAATGCATTACCTATAGCCATGACTTTGTTGTCTCAACAAAGTAAGTGCTGGCCAGTATTTCAGGGATCCTTGATGGTTTCCTGTATAACATCTTTAAGGGTTTGGGCATGGGAGCAGCAGAGCACTTGCTCCTGGCTACTAATGCATGTTGTTTACTTCAGTTTATAGACAAACCAGCTGCACCTTTGCTACTTTAAAAAAACCTCCACAGTGTGAATCTGGATATGGTGCATTACCTCATTTCCTATGCAGGACCCTTAGGTGGTACCAGTAAATTAGCTATCACTGTCTCAGATTTTCCAGAAAGAAGGTTCTTTTTTCCCCCAGTCCAATAAATGAATATATGGAGCCCACACTTTTTTTTCCCCCCTGCCAGAAAAACACTTTTACAATCATTTGATGAAGCTCTGGGAGGAATAAATGTGCCTGGAATAACATTACTGTTTGGTCTTCTGGAGAGCACCCATTATGAGAATTGTTGTGCAACCTTCAGCAACTCATTACCAATGTGCTGCCTCCTGTGAGTGTTTGGAATAGTTTTCTAATACACTGACACTAAAAATTATAACAACTGCATGTACCACTGGCAGTTCTCTCACCTGTATCTTTTACCATGTAAAGTACCAAGCACTGTACTTATTTTACTCTGCAGCACCTATTTTTAAATAGATTGCTCTGCAGAAATTTTCTGTGAGCTGCTGTTTTCATGCAGCTTTTACCAATCTACCTGAAGAGTAATAGATTTAACACATATTACACTTTTCCATTTTGGTTTTCTTTGCAAAAGAACAAATTACATGAGAGAAAACAACAGAATCCTGAAATACAGACACAGTCAGTTATTTTATGTAGTTTAGCTGATGTTGATGCTTTTGAGATTTATGACTTCCGCATTATCTCTCATTTCCAATTACTGCTGTGTGTGCAACTTGCAGGGTATGTACTATACTTTATCGCTGCCATATGGTTCTGAGTTCAATGAATTAATCTGTAAGGTTTCCAATCAAGGCATTGGTGTTAGGAATAACAGGGAAGATTTAGTTATAGATTTGTAAGTATCTCCCACATCGCACTAATTCACATAACCTTTATTTACCCTGGAGTGCCCTGTATGTACAAGTTAAATGCTTGGTAGGGAAAAAATCATTTACTAGTTCACATCAAAATACATGTCGTTAGAGATGCATTTGTAATGGAATTTGACTTAACAGAGATGAAGGCCCACAGACACTGTGTTAATGCTTTACAGCAGTAAGGTTGTAGCGAGCTTTTAGCACAATATAATGATTCACCGGGCTAAAATTATACACTGAGCAGCGCTTGGTTGAACCAGCACATTATGTTTTCGGTACATGCTCACAGAACTTGGCAAAACACAGCTCCTTCAAATTGCAAACATCATTTATAATAATTGGCAGTATCTTCCAATTGTGATTGCACTGGAAACTCCGGAAGAAAAAGGGGTTAAACCATCCACACACCATCATTGTACAGCTAGTTTTATGGCTCCCTTTACAGAGCTGAATATTAAAACCACAGATACTGTTGTTTATGGGAAATTCATAATGAATAAAAGCTAAGTATAATGTTGATTTCAGTAAGAGACCATTCGCAGACTAGGTTTTTATCAGCTCTGTACAAAATCCTTTTGATGGGCTTGTGGAATGCCTCTGTGGAGCAATGAACACCAAAAATTATCAGCAGGATTTTTGTTAGAGTTTACTTTGCATTAGCTAGAAATTTTCATTAAAAGCAGTACCTAAAATTATCAGAAATGGTTCTATGACATCTCTTAATAAAAGCATAGCATATAAGAAGCTCTTGCATATTTTTTTTTCACCTGTGAGCTTTTTCCAGGGCTGATAAGAATAACTTTTTGTTATATTTCAAGGTAAATTTTAATATGTATGGGAAGTGAAAAATCGATGGCAGAATAAAGCAGCCCGTTTAGCTAAACGACAGGCATCCTCAGGACAACTTTCCTTTACACATGCTGCCCTCCTGCTGATCTGACAATTTGAGAGCGTATCCTAGCCTATGCGGAATTACTCCTTGGCTTCTCTGCTAAGACTATGAGCAAAGGTCTTCTTCTGTTCTTTATGACAGGGATACATTTCCACCCACAGATTACTAGATCCATTTCTCCTCAACCCAGTTCTTCTCAGATAAAAAAGGCTGGTAGAAAGAAGTAGATGTCAAGTGACGAATAAGCTTTCCAACACAGGATGTAAAACCACCTCACTGCAAAATAACATCATCTTTTCTTTTGGTTGTGTGCAAAATGGCTGCCAGACAATTTTTGTATTTGGAAATAGCTGCATGTGAATTTGAACCAAACTAAATTTCTAAGTTTCTTCTTTTAATATGCTAAATGACAATGCCTAATTCATTAGACTAACATGAAGGAAAAATATGCTTCATACTGTGGCTGGTTCTACTAGGCATCCAAAAATCTGATATCAATAACAGAAAAGTCAGATATTTTACTTTCAGATGTTTCCAAGTAAAATAACCTTGCAGTGACAGTTAACAAGTGAGAAAGGGAGCTGCAAAAGCAAATCAATAATCTCTTAGGATTATTACACACATTTCTGAATTACATGGGTGTAAGTGGGAGCAGCTAGAGAAAAATGTTGAGGATTAAAAACTGAATGGAACATTAGGAAAGAATTGGAAATATCAATATTCATTATCTATGTTTCCACACTGCAGTCTTACTGCACCAAAAGTTACATCTAGATGAACATGTACAGAGGCAGTACTGAATGCTTAGGCAAATTAGGGATTCAGGACGCGTCATTAAATCCCACTACTAGTTAACCACAAGCAGTGATGGGCAATAGCCAAAAAAAGAAACTGAGGAAAGACCCCTGAAGATGGTTGGCTATCAGATGCACATTGAACGGGCAAGTTTGAAGGAATAACAAGTCTTTGGCAAGTCTTGCAGTATTAATTTTGTCAAAATGCATTTTTATGCGAGATGCTCTAATAAAACTTGTAGAATATTTCTTTGCTAGCTGAAGACAAAAAAACCCTCATCTAGAAACAAAATAAAATTGACATTGTTTCTAGCCCTCCGGAAGAAAGCCATAGCATATCACTTTCAGTTTAGAGACAGAGTTCTGCTCTCAATCCTTTTACAGCTTTCCAGCACAACTTTAATCAAGCCTTCCGGGCCAAAACATGTAGAGGCCTCTGAATCTAAGTGACAAGGAGTAAAGGTGTTGGTTCATTTTGAAAACCAAATTTCAGAGAGGCAATTACAGGGGGCAGCCACTGAGGCTGCAATTCCACAGCAGCCCAAGCCTGCCTGATTGCTGATCCCTCCCATCCAGTCTCTGCCCCAACTTGCTGCAGCTCATGTAGTTTGGCCCACCCTTTCGAACCAGTTGCCACCACTGATGGCATTTTTCACCAAGTGGCATTTTTCACTTCAACATGCAAAGTCAGTAGGAAGCTCATCAAACTACCAAAAGCAAATCATTTTCTCGTAGCATTTAGTGATGGCAGTGAACGCTGAATAGATGGCAATAAGGACTGGAATTGCTTGTGGGGATTTCCTCTCCCCAACGTGTCCCCCAAGGACCAAAAGAAAGAGGCAGAAATTGTACTTACTTTTGGAAGCAGCTCTAACTGGAGTCTTGTCAGATGTGAAGGCAACCTAGGAGCAAAGGTTTCTTCTTTGGTGTTACCCAGAATATGAACTATGAAAAAAAACAAACCACAAAAAAAAGAATATCTAACTTTACAGATTTAATTTTCCACGTAATCAACCAAAAGAATCTCAAGACACATTTAGCAATGTCTACAATTTGCTACTCATTTCAAAATATGCATTGTAGCAATACATCTTAAAGAACCAAAATACTTTCATACCAGGAAGAAAAAGCATTTTTCCTTGATAAGTTTCAAGACAAAAGCACATGGTTTTCAGCTTTACTATTAAAATACATAAACTAACAATGCAAACTGATTCATTTTGTAATCCATATGCTAAATACAGAGTATCAGTTTTGCTTTGGAAGACTAGAAAATGAACAGTACTTGAGGACAAACAACAACTATTCTAGAAACAAACCTCACAGTTCAGAAAAAAGAGTTTACCCAGTCAGATAGGAATAATGGGAAAAAAAAGAATATTCCTTTAATGCAAATATGATTAGCCCTGGTTTTGACTATGCCAGCTCCAATTCTCAATGCAGATTCCCCTTCTGTATTATGTGGAGAATTCATTGATCCTTTGTGGTGTTAGGAGTGGCAGAGAGACAGATTTCATATATTCAACTTCATATCTACACAACGGAAATCTTACAATCAGAGACCACTAACAGCACTATGATCTTCAACAGGCAACTAAGATCATCTTCAAAGGCACTTATCTTTCTCTGCTCTGTGACTTTTCATACTCCTCTTTTTATACCCCATAGCCTACAACATTGCTGCACGTCTTCCACAGACCAGCTGTGACTAAAAGATAGGTCTGTAGCCTGTCCTTCCTTACAACAATCAAAGGCTATAGGGAAAAAGGAAGACAACAAAAACTTGATGTTTACTTCAGGTGCTCCAACTGTGATTAATTTATTGCTAGATATTTGTACAATTGTTATTATGTCCATTTCAAGTTATACTTCTGTGAGATTGCAGGAATACAAACTACTTTTCCGTAGCTACTGCTTCTCATAATTTTTGCCACCTATATTGCCATCACCACCAGCATTTCACATATAAAATGCTACTAAAGTACAATTAGGTAATCTAAATGAGATTATGGCAAGCACTATGCAGTTTTTTTAAACAATCCAATTGTATGTGTGTATATACACACACAAATAATATGCATATATACTAATTTAACAAAACCAGCTAGACTGACATCAACCCACCACACACAATAATGCGTTGTCCCATGTGTTGGCCTGGTAAACCTCTGGTTAAATAGTTCAACTGGGATCAAGACAATACTAGCTGATTGTATGTGGATGGAGACACTGCTTCATATTGTAGCAGTATTGTTTTCGATTATTATTCTACCACAAGAATATATATCAAGAAAGAGCAAAGAACTAAAATACTGCACGCTTTGCTTCTTTTCTAAGTTGACCAAAAAGAAAAAGAGAAGAAAATTTTAACTACATAGTTCCAAAAAATCCTTATCATACAAATAAATAAATCTAGGTCTAAACACAGAGAAAGATACATTCAGAATCGATTGAGTGCGAATTAAAGCAATGCTCAAAAAGGTCAAGGCATAAGAATTTACACTTGAAAAGACAAAAGCTTATTTTTAACACAAAGTGTAGAATTCCTCTCTTTACACACAATATATATATGTGAAGTAGTAGCTCTGAAAGTTCTGGAACCTTCTACAGGCTACTCTACCTTGAACATTTCATGAAAGACCTACCCATAAATGTGTTGGGGAATAAAACAGAGTGGTAATTTTTTTTTCTAGCATGCTCAGAACAATGTGATTAATAAACTATATCTTTCTGTTAAGACAGAAAAATAAATGAGTACCCTAGCAAGCTTCCTTAATTGCAATGCTTTGCTCTCTAGAAATTTGAATTATGCTATAAAATCTCGGCACACAAGTAATCACACATGGTATTAATGGTTCTGGTAATTATCCTTGTTCACCAACACAACAGAGATTACCTGTGATTAAAACACACTAGCAGCCCCACTTATAGTAGACTGATGGCATTTAGGTGATCTTTGGCCCACAAGAATCCCACTAAATTTGTGACTTTTTACAAGATCTGTTCATAAGAGATCTGAGCAAGTTTTCCTTGATATCAACAGAAATCTACCTAGCAACTTCAAAAGGAGATCAAATCAAGGAAAGCCGACTCCAAACCCAAGAGACAAAAGCTGAGCATAACACACTAATATTTCTGAGTTAGATGCTTCATTGCTGTGCTTTGTTATTCAGCTCCGAAAACAAGATGTCTTGTCTCCTTAGCTGACAGAGATTCCTTAAAAACACAAGTTCTCAGTGATGAGTTATACTTGTCTTTATTCAGGACAGGCTTTTTCACAGCAGACTTGCAAAGTGCTAGGAAGAAAGCTGACAGCAACTGTCTACAAATTCAATCCTAAAACTGAGTTGACATTAAATGACACAGATTAATTCTTTCTACAAAGTAACCTAAACAGTTTGCACCCACAGAACATCTTAATGTTTTTACTAGAACTAATGCAGTCAAAGGGTCAGTTATGATAACCTGTAGTCCTAAAATAAATATTGGTATTTTTGAGGATTAAAGAGTGTAGGTGAGAGTTACATAAAGCAACAAGAGGACCAGTTAATGAAACAGTAGGTTCATACCATGAACGGGTGCAAAAAAACCTGAAAGCTTTTTGGCTCTTTCCAATGCCATCAATTGAATTTGTGATAATGCTCATAAGAAATGCAGCAGATTTCCTGGAAGCACATTCCTACAACTTCTTGCAAGTATGCTTAATGCTAAGCTTGGGAATAAACTCTTTGACTTCAATGAAACAACAAATTTTAAATGGTTACATGCATTCTTTATAAATAAGGATCCAAGAAAGGATGTGGAATAAAACAACGTAGGCTTTGCACAGATAATGCAAACATGGAATAAACCCCTGGATTCTGACATTTCAGTTACACCCTTGTTTTGCTCTATTTTTTGTGTATCCTTATGTCTGAGAAATGCAGATAGATCAGCATCAGTTTTTATTGTTAACCATTTCTGTCAAAGATGCTTGCATGTATTTGAGCAACGGCTATTAAGATGGATTGCAGACATGCTTCTTTTAAGAGCTGTTGAACAGGCTCAAGTATATATTTGGAACAGGGATGGAACGAGGACAGCTTAGCAGGGCAGTTAGTATGTTGGTGTAAAACCAGCAAAAGTTGTCCTGGAAACTAACTGTATTGTAACAAGGATTTTTGTTGTTTAAATTTGTGAGAAAAAAAAGTCATAGCAAATTTAGCATAATATCATTATGCATGATGTAAAGCTGAAAAAAATCAGTTAGCTGTAAACATTTGGTGTTTGTTAAAGCTAATTAATCCTCTAATAGCTGCAGTATTCAGATGAGCTCATGAGAATAGATATGTAATTAGTCTTCCAATATTCCATTTGTGCCAATTCCATAATGTTCTGTTTTGTGACCAGCAAAGAGCATAGAAGGGGAGATGGTAGATTACTAGAGAAAGATAAATGCAGCATTTTACAAGGTGGAAGCAGTACAGACTTGCTGTATTACATACAGGGACGCTAACTGTAGCACTCAGGAAGTCTCAGGAAGAAAAACAATTAATTTGTAAGCTCCTAGAGCACAATAAAGCGATAAGAAATAGACAACATGAACTTGTCAAGAACAGATCCTGTCACATCAGGATGACTGGCCTAGCAACTAGGATACAGCAGCAGGAGTGACATATTTTAGCTATGTTCAAGCTATTGGGTCTGTCTCAAATAGAGCCTAAGAAAGCTTCCCCCACAGAGAATCAGCATAAGCAGGATCCACAATCATCTGGAAAATCATAATGGAGCCATAGCTATCAGTGGTTTGTTACTGTCTCAGCAAGATGTCTCCAGGGATTATATGGGGTCTACACTGTATCCTGCCCAGTCAATTTAGCATTTCATTAATACCATCAACAACGATGCAAATTACACATGAGAAACTTGGGAACAATATGAAAGTGGGAGGAGATGTACTTGGGAAGACAGCATTTAAATTCAAAGTGTTCCTGGCAAACTAGAATTTAAAAACATAATAGGACAAAGTTCATATGAGACACTTACATGGATGAGCCTAGAGAACTGCTAGCAAATGCACTCACACAAAGAGAGGAACTCAGTAAGCAGGAAGTGTAGTGGATCACTATCTGAGCCAATAATGTAATTCAGTGTGATAACTAAAAAATAATTTTAAGAGATGAAAGGAATGTTATACACAAGCAGGCATGGTACCGGTTCCACTGTCATCATTGTTGGTGCCTCCCTAGCTGGAATACAGTACCCAAATGTGAGCTCCAACCTATAAAACCCAGGAAGAATCCAGAGAAAAGCAAGATGAAAAATAATGGAAAACATTCTACAAGGAAAGATTGCAGTTGTTTTGTTTACAACATACACATTACAAAGTCCTGTGCCAAGAATACTGTATACCTTATCTTGGGTGGATTTCAAGTGATAACTCAGGTACATTCCAAGCCCCATTTCTATGATGCTGTCCCTGGAATATTTCCAACTAGACAAAACAAAACCCCACCACTGAAAATCATTGTATAAAATAGATGTAAAAGCAGAAAGGTTTACACAACAGACCTGCAAACGGTAACAACTTGATGAGGTAAACCATATAATCCAGAAGTGAAAAATGAAAAACCTAAAATGTACTTAATCTAAAATTAAACTGTAACATTCTTCTCAAGAAGCATACACCATGGAAAGATAATACAGTAAAAATATCAAATCTACCCTTCATGTTAATAAAGCAATCAATCCTTGTGTCCCTACATGCTAACAGTAATCAGAGAAATTAAAAAAAATGAAGAAAGAATTCTACTCTTAATTCAGATTTAACACCCAGTAATTGGGAAAAAACTCTTTTTTCAGCTGCAGAAAGAATAAAAAGAATAACGATGTTTGTCTTCCACAGCAGCTAAACTGTATTTAGTATCACATAACAATGACAAGAAAGGACTTAAGAAGATTCAGGAAAAATATATATATATATTTTGGCACTTTGGCACTGACCTCAGCAAATGAAATTGCATTAGACTTGTTAAATGCAGACTAATCAGGCTTTCCACAGGAGATCATATGCCTACGTTAGCTATCTATAAGAAATTGCTACTCACTTGCACAGGGCTATGATTAATTATNTTTTTTTTTTTTTATGAAATCTCTTTTCAGTTAGTGAAAGCTAAGAAGCATTTGAAATGACTTCACATGTACAAACTATACATTATCTCTACTGGAAATCTGCATGAAAAAAGAGTCCTCCCACATATACCTACAAAGGAGAGATGAAAGGTCAAAGAGAGACAGTATTGCTATGGATTTCTTTGTGGTTTTGTACCGATAAAAGTGAGCTGAATGGGTCAAAGAACTGGATGTCCCGGGAGCTGGATTGTTTACCTGGCTCTCCCATTAATTCAGAAGGACAAAAATCACTAAGCAGAGAACAAATTGTCTTATTTGGAAATTAAAGATAGTGGTACCCCTTATGTTTTTTTAATTCTTCTCAGTCTGTACCAAAGAGTACTAAATTATTGTTATCCTCAGAGGCAAAGAATACAGTAACTACAACTCCTGAGTCTTTGCACCGTTTTAATTCATTCATTCAGCATCCTGTAGCCTGCAAACCTGGATGCTCAAAAAAACCTAATAAAGTCCAGTTTCTCACAGTAAAGATTAATTGGTAGATGTTTGTAGCAGACCTTAGAGTCCTTAGACAAAAGATGCCTCACAATTGGTTAACACTGATTTCAAGAACAAGAAGGTTTACACAAAGCCTTTGTTTTGGCATGTAAGAAAAAATGTGAATGTACACAAATAGAAGGATTGGTCAAGTCTCTGATGATATGACAGAGGGGTGGGACAAAAGTAGGGTATGTCTGTATGAGCAGGGCAGAATGAGCACAAGTGTGCCTTAGCCAGTTGGGTACAAGGCAGCTGCCATCTGGAATCTGCAGAGCAGAAGTGTTAGAACAACACGATTCTTATCTGTCACTGGGTGGGATTTACCACTGTGGGCACAGTACTAAATCAAAATGCTTCTATGGCTCTCAGGCTGGACTTTCTGCAAATTACCAAGCCAGACTGCTGGCAGGCAGCAAATTTCTCTGTGCCCTTCCTTGAAGGCATATTCCCAGTGCCTGAGTGAAAATCAGTCAGCAGGTCTGTGGCAGGCAAGAGCTCTGGC
The DNA here is from genome assembly GCA_013400055.1 of Nycticryphes semicollaris. Classification (NCBI taxonomy): domain Eukaryota; kingdom Metazoa; phylum Chordata; class Aves; order Charadriiformes; family Rostratulidae; genus Nycticryphes; species Nycticryphes semicollaris. The sequence continues at coordinate 372,696 of VXBJ01003365.1, read as the reverse complement.
CTCATCTATTTACATATATCACTTTGTATGGTCCTAAGCCTCATTTTCAGCTGACATAATGATTTGAATGTAATTCACCTGAGAATCTCATACATTGTCACTTTATTGGATCTGAAAATTAAAATAAAATTTCATTTCAATGGTGGCTTTGAAGTTTACTCTCATGAAAGTTCACACTAAGATATACTTTAGGTCCAGATACTTTTCAGAGACCACAGCAGAGTCCAGTGCTACATTATATACCTAGTATGTCAGTTCATGCAGTTATAAGTCAGTTGGGTGATGCATTTTTGGTGGCCAGCTCATTGTGGCCCCCAGACTTAGCTGATCAGGTTAAATTTCCACTAAATAGCAACACTGGCTTTCAAAGAAGTATGATCAGAACATACATACTACTGTCATACACCCCATGCTAAAATACNGGGGGGGAGGTATCTGTTTGGAGGTGCAGGGCTGCAGTGGGCACACCTACACCTCACTTGACCTTGGGGAGACCCGAAGGAGCCTTTTCCTTGTGTTGCTGTTGTTGGGAAAACCACTCCTGGGTACACAAGGGCTCATCACACCTGACTCACGCCTTCCACATCATCAGTGGTAGGGAAAGTATGTCCAGAAAGAANATAAAGTCCAGTTTCTCACAGTAAAGATTAATTGGTAGATGTTTGTAGCAGACCTTAGAGTCCTTAGACAAAAGATGCCTCACAATTGGTTAACACTGATTTCAAGAACAAGAAGGTTTACACAAAGCCTTTGTTTTGGCATGTAAGAAAAAATGTGAATGTACACAAATAGAAGGATTGGTCAAGTCTCTGATGATATGACAGAGGGGTGGGACAAAAGTAGGGTATGTCTGTATGAGCAGGGCAGAATGAGCACAAGTGTGCCTTAGCCAGTTGGGTACAAGGCAGCTGCCATCTGGAATCTGCAGAGCAGAAGTGTTAGAACAACACGATTCTTATCTGTCACTGGGTGGGATTTACCACTGTGGGCACAGTACTAAATCAAAATGCTTCTATGGCTCTCAGGCTGGACTTTCTGCAAATTACCAAGCCAGACTGCTGGCAGGCAGCAAATTTCTCTGTGCCCTTCCTTGAAGGCATATTCCCAGTGCCTGAGTGAAAATCAGTCAGCAGGTCTGTGGCAGGCAAGAGCTCTGGCCTCATCTATTTACATATATCACTTTGTATGGTCCTAAGCCTCATTTTCAGCTGACATAATGATTTGAATGTAATTCACCTGAGAATCTCATACATTGTCACTTTATTGGATCTGAAAATTAAAATAAAATTTCATTTCAATGGTGGCTTTGAAGTTTACTCTCATGAAAGTTCACACTAAGATATACTTTAGGTCCAGATACTTTTCAGAGACCACAGCAGAGTCCAGTGCTACATTATATACCTAGTATGTCAGTTCATGCAGTTATAAGTCAGTTGGGTGATGCATTTTTGGTGGCCAGCTCATTGTGGCCCCCAGACTTAGCTGATCAGGTTAAATTTCCACTAAATAGCAACACTGGCTTTCAAAGAAGTATGATCAGAACATACATACTACTGTCATACACCCCATGCTAAAATACCAAGCAAAAATCCACACATGGATTTATGAAAATAAAGTCATCAGGGAGGACAGAAATTGCATTTCTCACCTTTATTCTTGATCAGCTCAGCCTGTATTTGCTCATGTCACACTTATACCTGTCTTCCTCCTGAGGCATAGATGAACATATGATAAAGAGCAGACAAGCTCTGCGAAACAAGCTGAGTGACAGCTACCAGGGTACCTGTTCGCCTCCAAACTTCACCTCATTACTGCCAGATTCTCCTAAGCAAAGTATAAAACTGCAGGATGCACGGGCAGGAGGTGGCGGGGAGGGGGGG